>CM071870.1:38320741-38332863 GCA_036759665.1 Gynandropsis gynandra | reverse complement strand
CACTCCTTCCTCTTAGTCCCTTTTTCCTTCTCCTTTTTTTGATCACCAAGAGTTGCTTTTCGTGTCAGCAGTTCTTGCTCACGGATATCCTCCCAACAAATACCCTTCGGATTTCTACGAAGATGTTTCATCCATATCTGAACATCGGGATCGTCGCATCCCTCGTAATCCTCCAGCCCAGAAAGTAAAGCTTCATCTTCGTGTTCAGCCCGACGAATACTTAGAATATCCTGAAAAACAAAACATAACCATTATTACCCTCTGTGACCCTTGTTTCCCTTGTGAACCTTGTGTAATTGTTACCTTAGAATCTCCGATCAGCCTTATGACTTCTGCGTACTTCAGGTTAATACTGGGTTTAACCATCTTCTTGCACATTCTTAGGCATGATCGATGCGCATCCACAACCTCAACATACCATCCCTTTCCGCCCAAACTAAGGATGGTTTCAAAATGGAATTAATGAAACATTAAAACAAAATGATAAGAATGCAAAAAGTACGAAAACATTCAAGTTATTCGAATAATATATACAATTTACCATTAGTGGGATCATGAAACCACCACAATACCATTTTGGTTTCGGTGATTCCCCGCTAACGTGCTTGCGACAAGTATCCACAATCATCTCAAATGTATAACGACCCCATGAAAAACCTTCACAAAATTCCAAGTCATCAACCATGTCAATGAGATCATGGCTGATAGAGTTTTCTGCTGAAGGCTTGTGAGCCATAACTTGCGGCAACAACATCAAAGTTGCCAACCTCTTCCGGTCGTCGGAATTCTTCGCCTTATCAAGCTTTTCAATGACTTGTTCAGGAATCAACTTTCCACGGCCGAAATGCTTCAGCCTGAATGTGACACCCATCATGGACTCCCATCCTATGGGATATGGTCCGCATTTCAATCCGAAAATTAGTGCGTGTTCCACTATAGAGTACCGGATGGGAACACCGTTTAAGACGAACCACAACTCCTTCTTGTCCCGTACAATCACGGAGTGATTTAGGAGGATAGACATTTGAACCTTAGTCAATGTGGAGTCACATTGGAAATGGAATAAATGCTTAAATTGCGATTCCTTCTCGAAGTAATGCACGTCGTATTCATCTAAGATTCCTCTCAGCTTCGTTATTGTCTCGCGAGGATAACACTTGGTGGTGATCTTTGGAATTCTGTCCATGTGCTTGAATTCATACACAAATTTCGGCTTTGGCGCCACCTGCAAAATGACCAATTACGAATACATTATACTTCTACCGACCTAAGCGACCCATGCGACTCAACCGACCCGTACGACTCAACCGACTTGTGCCACCCATGCGACTCAGCCGACCCGTGCGACCCATGCGACTCAAACGACCCTCAGACACTCTGCAAAACTCAACCGGCCCACGTCCCTCAAACGACCATTGTGACCCATCCCACTCACTGAGACAACCGACTCACTGAATCGAATATGGTCATGCAACTCCTGCGACCCTTGCTACTCAACCGACTCACTGAGTCGAAGATGTTCATGCAATTTCTGCGACCCTTGCGACCTAACCGACTCACTGACACTGACACTCATCCATTTCAAATCAATAAACTGAGTCGAAGATGGTCATGCAACTACTGCGACCCTTGCTACTCAACCGACTCACGGAGTCGAAGATGTTCATGCAACTCCTGCGACCCTTGCGACCTAACCGACTCACTGACACTGACACTCACCCATTTCAAATCAATAAACCATTTTGTGACTCGAAAGCTTGCAAAACCCTAGAAATCGAACTACTTACACTTATTGACGCCATTGAAGATTGACTCGTGCTCTCTTCGTCAGTGCTGCTGCTGATTCTAGCCATTTTCCTTCTCGCCAACTTCAAATCGATCCCTCTCAAGTTCGACATCACTTATTTCTTCTTGCTATAAACTTTTAAACAGGTTTCACGGCGAAAAATTGTTCGCATTTCTCGGTTTCATGTCGAAAAACTGCCGAACGTGGATTTTTCCACGTTCGAACATTAAAGGCAACTTTGTATTTTCTTCAGTTTTTTTTATTTAATAATTATTTTAGGGAATAGTATTTTTGAAATGGTTTAGCCCTGTAAAAGCATTTCTGATATTCCGCCGATTAAAGTTTCATCAAATAAATTTTAAAATAATCGTTCAATCAGTCAAATCAATTGGATTAATAATCGAATTATAACCAAATCGGATTGTCCATGGCTCATGTTCCATTCGAATTTTTGAAAATCAAATCGGATTGTCCATGGGTCATGTTCCATGTGTCATAAAAAAACCATCCAAAATAGGGTTTTTTTATTCCACCAATATAAAGTTACCATAATACCCTACACGTTTTGAACCGACCATTGCAAAACCGGAGGACAGTTTCGTAACATGTGAAAGTCATGCAGTTGTCTTCCACTGGTCGGCCAACTGAAACTAGACACTTCTCTCCTATCCCCTTTCCACCAAATAAAAAGGCAGCGAAGAAGATCCATCCAGTCCTCAGTAAACCAAACCGAGGGCATAGACCGTAATATCGTCAAACCACCATGGCCAAAAAGGTGAAATGGAGCTGGACCTCCGCCTTCATTGGAGCTTCCGCGGCGGCAGCAATGGCGGCGTTAATCGGCGCAAAGCCGAAGGACCCCACGTTCCATCTGATCTCCATAGACCTCACCTCACTGAAGCTAAACCTTCCGGTACTCGACGCCGAGCTAATCCTGACCGTACACGTCACCAACCCAAACATCGCAGCCGTCGACTACTCCTCTACGACGATGTCAATCCTCTACGACGGAGGCCTCCTTGGCTCGGCTCAGGTAAAGGCCGGAAACCAGCCGGCTCGGTCGTGTCAGGTACTCCGGCTCCCGGCTAAGCTCAGTGGCTTAGAGCTCGCAAGCCAGGCGCGGAGGTTCTTGGCTGACGTGTCGAAGAGGGAGATGGAGCTTGAGGCAAAGCTGGATATCGAAGGGAAGGCTAAGGTCTTGTGGTGGGACCACATGTTTAGGGTACACGTGGACAGTGTTGTGACCGTTGATCCTGTATTCCTCGATGTGATTGATCAAGATAACAAGGCTGAGATGGATTTGTTTCTCACCTAGTATTTGATAACTAATCTCGATGTTAGTCATTTCATAATTAATTTTTGTTTTTATCGAGTTTGCTTTTCAAATCATGCTGCATATATATATATATGTACACGTACATGTATACACACAATCATATCTTATACACACATATAAAAAGGTTTGCAAGCCAAAAAAAATTTTGTTGTCATGACGTGACCGCATTTTGGTCCTCTATTTTGCTTTCGGGTGGAATGGATGGCTCATATTCGCCGGGTTACTCGTTTTTCGTGCGCCCGACCCAGCTACTCGGTGCATAGGATGTTACCGTCTATCATCCTTCCCTCCGCGTTGCACTCAAACCGTTGGATCGTTTGTCAACTCTAAAATTTGGATGGCCGGATTTCCCCACCGACCATTGGTGGGTAATTGTGGTCGTCTCTTTTCTAGGGTCTCAAGGGGTTTTCTTTCACCCCTTTTTCGGCCTTTGGGTTACCATCTCCATCGTCTCTTATGTGCAGGTTTCTCCCTTTGCTTTTCTCTCCTTCGTTTCGTTCCCACCAGTGGTCGAACCGTTGGACTTTGGGTTACCATCTCCGCGTTGCATTCGAACCATTGGATCGTTTGCCAAACATCGAAGAGTCGACGGGAAAGAGAGAGACGACCGTCGAAGAGTCGACGGGAGAGAGTGACAAACATAGAATAGTCAATGGCGTTGTAGGGTGAAGAAGAAGAAGATGAAAGACGAAAAAGGAAGAAGAAGATAGGAGAAGATGAGAGAAAGAGGAGATGGGGAAGAAGGGTGAGAAGAAGGTGAGCGGTGCGAGAGAGAGAGAGTAAAAGATTAGGTTAGTAAAATATTAGGGTTAGGATAGTAATTTAATAATAATAATAATAATAATAATAGTAATTATTTAAAAAAACTATTAGGAAACTATAATAAATGATAGATTTGTTATTTAATTTCATTTTTCTATTTATTTAACACTTTATTTTTAAAAAAAATTGATAGTAATCTTTTAAATTTTTTAATAATTACAATTTGAAAATTTCAAATATTTTAAAAGTTATGAAATAGTTTTAGAAAATATTATATTTAAAAATTATTTTAAATAGTAAATATAAAAAGTTGTAAAAAATTAAAATTAAATTACTAAATATTTGATTTGAATTTAAATTTTTTTTTTTAAAATATAATGATTCTAAATATAGAATTAGAAAATATTTTTGTAAAATAATACGGAGACGATGTTGGTAAGGAACTTGAATGTAATAATATCGATTCATAATGGATTCAGGTTCTTTGATTTAAGAAGTGTTGTAGTTATGGGAAAGCGATAGAGAAAAAGAAAAAAAGAAGATTTCCCATAGTGATTTTTTTTAATCGAAAAATCAATCTGATTAAATTTATTTCGTACCCTTCACTCTCGATACATTTCGAAATCGAGAAATTTCAACTAGGATGGATGTTATCGAAGAACAATTAGCCGATTTAGATTTGCAAATTATTATAGATTATTCGTTAGTAGAATGGAAACAATTAGGAGAAGAATGTCCCAGGGGAATGAATTATATGATACAAGATTTTTAAAAATTTTAAAATATCCACTGATTTTAAACCATTGTTTAAAACTAAAAGAAAGACCATTTATCATGCTTTTACGAAATGTAGATCAGATATTTGGATTATATAACAGAACACGATTTCAAATAACACAACTAAAATAATAATATAATAGAATGTAAAATAAAAACATGAATCGATGTAGGCAACAAAGTATTTATATTTCGATTTTCTTTAATCTCAACCAGTATAATTTTGTCATTTCATTTAAAATGAAAATAATTATCTGGTATGTTATGTTTTATAATGAAAATTAATAAAGGTCAAAGATAAAACATTAATAGAACGAGTAAATATCTACAAAAACTATTATTTAGCCGTTATCAATTGTATATTGTTGTTTCAAACAAAAAATAAAAAAGACCGAAATTATTTATTTTAGATGATTTTGGTAATTGTACAACAAAAACTACAAATATTGTATATAAAAAAAATTCAACAATGTTAAAAAATATTACAAAATTATATTTAAAAAATGTTTTGTTATTCAGTTGTAGCAAGATTATATTAATTATTTTAGCTTCAATAATACTTTTTGAATTGAATAATTTATAAACGTATATCGTTATATAAACTAACTGTTCGATCTATGTTTTAATAAAAACTAAATATCCAAAAAAATTATACTAATAAATATTTGATATAAATCTTTATCAATTATGAAACAATTCAAATAATATATTAAATATTTGGAAATTTTATACAACATATATTAAATATTTGATTTAAATATTTTTCAAATGTCCAAATCAATAAAAATAATAGAACTAAATGTAATTAAAATTAATGCAATTAGAATTGAATGAAAATTTTTTAAATGAAACAATAATTTATTTGATTTAATTACTCAGTACAAATTTTGAATTTTATTTTATTTTAAAGTTTTCATAATTCTTTTTTTTTTCATTTTGAAAAATAATTACTTTTTTAAAAATGAAAAATAAATTTTTATGTATTTGTATTTACATACAATATAACACTATTTTTTTAGAATTTTTTAAAAATTAATTCTTTAAAATATCTTGTTTAATTTTAATAATAAAATCTCCTCCTCCTCCTCCTCCTCCTCCCGCCGACACCCGTCTCGTCTCCCTTCCGCATCCGTCTCGCCTCGCCTCTCCACCACCTCACCTCGTCTCCCCAGAAATCCTAAAACACTCGAGCAATCCGAGGGCATGAAAAATGACGGGTGTACCACACCTGAGAAAGGGAAAAAAATGGACGACTACGATCAAGCCGTGGAGACTAATCCAAGTGCTGAAAATCGCAACTCCCTGCGACCATTGAATCAAAAGCATCCAACGGTTTAGGATTAGCCAACACAAAAAAAATGATCGAACAATTAATACGGTGACGGGTGACATAGGTACCGTTTCCCGGAGTCTTTTGTTTTATATAATATTAGATATATATATATATATATTAATTAGTATGATTTAGGTGCTTTCGCACGGATTTTTGAAATTTTATTTTAAATATAAAATTTAACATACAAATAATATTAAAAAATTATATATAAAAATATATATTCTATAAAAATTATGAATATATTGATAATTTCAATTTTATTAATATATACTAGTATTTTAATTTATAACAAATTATAACTAAATATATTTATATAATTTCCAAATTTTGATTGTCTTTTTAAAATTTTAAAGTATAAATCTCCAAAATAAAATAAAATTTTATTCAATAATAAAATAAAAATTGATTAATAATTTGAAAGATATAGTGAAAATAAATTTATAAATATATTATTATTAGTGTTATTATTATTACAAATTATTATCATTATTGTTATTATTATTATTATTATTATTATTATTATTATAAGACATGGTTAAAGAAAAGAAACAGAAAAAAACGTATTGATAATTTTATTTGGTATTATCATTATTTTTTAATATTTTAAAAATTATTTAATCATTTTTATTTAAAAAAGCAAAAAATAAAAAATTGGAGTGTAGCCCAAACGGTTTAAATATTTTTTAGTTTAGAAAAGATCTCGACAAAAGATATGGGTACATATTCAACTTTCATTTTTTTTTTGTTCAACATTTTCTCTTAGAAAATAATGTCTAATCTCAATATGTTTTGTTCTTGAATGTTGTACAAGATTTTAGATATATCAATTGCACTAGTATTATCACCAGAGAAACAAATGTTTTCGAATTCATATTGTAATCCATCAACATCTGATTCATCCAATTCAGTTGTATACAACACCTTTCCAAGGCAATGTATTCGGCTTCAACAGTAGAAAGAGAATTTGAAACCTGCTTTTTGCTCTGCCACAATACTAGATCGTTTCCAAGAAAGAACCACCCATCTGACGTACTTTTTCTGTCATCTGTATTTCCTCCCCAATCTATAACATGGTATCCAGCAAGTTCACAGTTAGTATCCTTGGTATAGAAAATGTCATAGTTAGTGGTACCTTTCATTACAAGTAAATATATTTTTTTTAGGTTTTGCTTGATATCTGGCATAAATCTCTATACTCAAACACAAGTCTAGTTTACTTGTAGTAAGATACAATAGACTTTCAATCATGTTTCTGCTCACTTCTACATCTTCTCCCTCTGAATCTTTTAGTAAGTTTTGTTGTAGTAGACAAATGAGTATTTACGGATTTACTTTGATCCATTTCAAACCTTTTGACCATATTTTTTTGCATATTTTCTTTGAGATATAAATAGTCTATCTTCAAGTTGCTTCACATGCAAACCAAGAAAGTAGTTTAGTTCACCAAACATACTCATTTTAAACTCATATTTCATGGTTTGTACTAACCATTTTACTTTCTCTTGTGATTTTAATCCAAACACAATATCATCAACATAGATTTGCATAACTAGAAGTATTTTATCACCATTATGTATAAATAAAGTTTTATCTATTTCCCCTTTTTGTAATCATTTTTATTAAGAAACTTGTTAACTGTCATACCAAGCTCGAGGTACTTGTTTAAGTCCATACAAAGCTTTCTTTAATTTGTAAACATGATTAGGATTGTGAGGACACTCAAATCCTTTGGGTTGTTCGATGTAGACATCTTCTTGTAATATCCCATCTAGAATTGCACTCTTGACGTCCATCTGAAACAATTTGAAACCGAGAAAAAAGCATTCCCCGCAACAATCTAATGAATTCTAATCCAGCAACTGGTGCAAAAGTCTCATCAAAATCAACACCTTCAAACCTTGAGCAACCAATCTAGCGTTGTTTCTAACAATTTCACCATTTTCATTGGTTTTGTTTTTAAAAGTCCACTTTGTTCCAATCACATTGACCTCAAATAGATGAGGTACCGATGACCAAACATCATTCCTCATAAACTGTTCTAATTCATCATGCATTATTTTTATCCAGAATTCATCATTTAACGCATCACTTACTTTTTTTGTTCCATTTGAGATATAAAACATGATAATTTTACAATATCATGGTAATTTACCCTTGGTTTACCTCTTGTCTTTCACCATCATAAATGTCACCAATGACATCATCAATGGAATGATTTATGTACAATTGATGATCCTCTTCCATAGTTTTGACGATCAGTCTCATGTTCTTGTTCCATTCTAGCTTCTATGTTTTCAAATTTGTTATGTACACCTTATATATCAATTTCATCACTAGAATGTTCTTGTATTATATCCGAAGAAAAAGGAAATAGAACTTTTTCAATTAGATGGTCTTCATAAAAAATAACATTTACAAATTCAACACAAATCTTGTTCTCAAATTGTAGATTTGGTAAGCAGATGTATAAGTTCCATAACTTAGAAATATTCCTTCATCACTTTTTGCATCAAATTTTCCAAAATATTTCTTGTCATTAAGAACATAGCAAGTGCAACGAAAATCTGGAAATAACTTAGATTCAGACTCTTATCTTTCTAGAGTTCATAAGGCGTTTGTAACATACCAAGACGTACATAAACTTGATTTATGATATAACAAACTGTATTTATCGCTTTTGTCAAAAAACGATTAGCAATAGATTTTACATGAAGCATAGTACGAGCCAATTCTTGTTTATGTTCTTTCTTTCAACTACACCATTTTGTTACGGAGTCTTGAGAGCTGAAAATTCATGAATGATACCATGTTTTAAGCAAAACTTGTGAAATGCATCATTTTTAAACTCTTTTCCATAATCATTTCAGATCCGTCCAATGTTTTCTTTGGTATTTTTCAGTTGTAAATACAAATAATGGAAAATTTTGAAAGTTTTAGATTTTTTTCTAAAAAATTTAACCCAAATATACCTTGAAAAATCATCAACACACACGAAAACATATTTTCTTCCACTAAAAATCTTTGTTTTCATTGGTCTTATCAAATCCATATGAACCAACTCTAGTGTTTTTGCAGTTTTAGCCTCAGACATTTTCTTATGATGAACCTTTATCAAAGTTCTGCACGTTTCAGATTTATCAAGATTTAATTTAGACATACACAACGATCGATAATTGATATATCCTAACCTCTGATGGCATAATGCTCGTTTGTCTTCTGCTACTTTACTTTGTCATAGACCATACATAGCAGTTGTTTGAAGATCTTACACTCGTAAGAACATATTTTGCATCAAAATTCATAATTAAGCATTCTTTTTATGTAAATTGAACCTTATGATTGCAATCGTACAACTGACCAATGCTAATCAATTTAGCAGTTAGTCCTACACATATTGAACATTGTTCTACAAAGGTTGTCCCAGAATCTACACATCTTCTTTTCCAACAATTCTTCCTTTGTTTTCATCTCCAAATATAATATTTCCTGCATTTTTTATTTCAACAAAGTTTGACAAGAGTTCTCTAGTACCTATCATATGTCTAGAACATCCACTATCAAAATATTAAATGTTAGATCTATCTTTTTTAGTAGAAATGTATGATACATGGCAATAAATATCATTTTTTTCTTATCCAAATTTGCCTAACTGTAAGTTTGGAGTACTTTGAGTGGTATCTGTTTTTCTTGACACAAGTGAATTGTTTGTGTCCCAACACACTATAAAATAACATCTTACAAAATTATTTTGACGATGCTTATTTTAAAAGTAGACCATTTTCTAGACTGGTTTGGGTAAGTATGAATATACAATCTTCTGTTTGAAATAGATTCAACAAATCTTGAATTTCCTCTATCATACCCCATTTTGATAGCATACCTTTTTTTCTTGTTCACAATACCAAATGTATTTTCATATCCCACAGTTATAAGATATGCCATTTGCCTCCTAAAAAAATTATTTTGAGAACTTCCTTTGTTCCCAATATATCCAATTTCATGATGATCAAGCTTTTCTGTACCATTCGAGAGCATCCTTAGTTGTTTATTCGTTTCATCAAGTTGTCTCTTAGTCAATAGAACTTCTTCTTCCTTCTCATTTAACGTCTTATGAATCTCTTGAAGTTGATTTTCTAATTTCTAATTAGGTTTGACCAACTCAATATTGAGTTTTCTCATATTTAACCATTCATTGTAGATAGTTTCTACATCTACTTTATCTTCTTCATTTTAACCTTCTTCAATGATTTTGACTTCACTTTCACTTTCTTCAATTATTCCAATAAAAGCAACAAAACTTGACATATCTTTTTCACAACTTTCTTCAAAATTTGAACTATATTCATTGTAAGTGATTAAGGATTTTCTTTTGTTCATATTGGAACCTCCACAATCATCCTTACAGATCGCAGATTCTTTAATACACTTTCTCTTTTTGCAATACTTAGAAATTCTAACTTTAAGTGTACAAATCTTTTGCATTCATGACAATGAATCCTCGACTTCCCTTCTCTCGTAATGGTTAGATCCTCGATGTTAGACCGCTTGGATCTTGTTTGTTTCTTCATGAATTTTCTAAATTTTATGGTTAACAATACTACATTTTCTTCCAGATTGGATAAACTTGAACTTTTATTAGTTCCTTGAAGAACTACTCCTCTATTCACATCTTTGGATGTATCAACTTATTCAAGTAGAATTTCCAATTCTTATGCTGCTAAAATTTCAACAATTTCCTTGAAGCTTGTCGTAACAGTATTCAATGACATATTCATAGCAGTCTTCTGAGCATGAAGTTTCTTTGGTAGACATCTTAGTATTTCTTTCCACCAACTTCTTGTCTTCAAATACTTGACCAAGTACACTTACTTCATTTTCAATTGCATTCATCCTATTATTGAAATCTTTAACACTTTCATTTTCTCTCATCTCCAATTTTCCGAATTGATGTTCTAAGATGTCAAGTTGAATTCTCTTAACACTTGAAGAGCTTTCATGAATGGTTTCCAGAGTATCTCATGCATCCTTTGCATATTCACATCCTTGAATTTATTTGAACTCATTGATTTCCACATATGAGAAAATAGATGTAAGTGCTTTCGCATTAAAAGTTGAATTCCTTTTCTCACTTGGTATCCATTGGTCTGATGGTTTCTCTTTGACATTCCCATGTTTATCTATCACTGTTGGTGGATTCCACTGTACGCTAGGCGTCTTTGTCGATACCTCTGATACTTGCTCGCATCTTCACTTTCCAATATCCATAGTTTGAGGCATCCAACATAAATGGTTTACCAAAAGAATATAGATCTCTTTGTCCTTCCATGTTGTCTTCTAAGATCTCACATCAATGATTAGATGGACTCTAGTTTTTGGTGATCTGCTTCGATACCAATTGAAATATCAAGAAGACAACCTTAGTAAAGATTGTGAACAAGAAGAAGAATTTCCAAAACAATAATAGTTTTATTCATGAATCAGTCTTTAAGTACACTTGTTTCTCAATACAAAGTACTTAAGACTACCACGGTTAACTCTCTCTGAGTTAAACCGTGAATACAACTAATTTTTATTCTCCCAAAAACACTCTGAATCGTGTTTTTACTCTCAAATTACTCACTCAACATTCTCTGATTAGAATATCATATGTTGCATCAATTTCTCGACATCTCTCTGCCTAGATATTTATGTCTTTTAAAGTATTTTTCAGCACCATAAGATCGTTAGAAATAAGGAATAACTCCTCATGATCTTCAGCTTATTCCGCAATGAATCAGGAGCAATATCTCCTGATCTTCAGCAACTTCTTTCTTCTCGTATCCTTCCAACTTTTTTTCCCGATAAATAAGTCAATCCTTCTTTCTTTCTAATTCTCAACAAATTGAACTTTGAAATCTTAATATGTAGTTAAATTTAAAATGTCAACATTTTTTATTTTAATAAAATAACTATATATGTTGTATTAAGAGGTTTGACGGCTAATTTTCTCACTTTTACCAAAAGGGATTACAAGCAGATATATACAAATCCATCAGTTTAACCTAATGACGAGAAATAGGAAACAACCAAAAATAGAAAGATACATCAAATCCCGTAATTGGGTACACAAATATGTGAATCCCATG
>CM071870.1:38285939-38306382 GCA_036759665.1 Gynandropsis gynandra | reverse complement strand
GACGCTCAAGCGACCATTGCGACCCAAATCGACTCACTCAGACTCAACAGACTCACTGACACTCACACCCATTTCAAATCAATAAACCATTCTGGGACTCGACAGCCTGCAAACCCTAGAAATCGACGCTCAACCGACCATCGCGACCCAAACCGACTCACTGAGACAACCGACTCTTGCGAGTCAACCGACTCACTGAGACTCAACCGACTCATTGACACTCACACCCATTTCAAATCAATAAACCATTTTGGGACTCGACATCCTCCAAAACCCTAGAAATCGATCTACTTACACTTATTAAAGATTGACTCGTGCTCTCTTCTCCACCGCTGCTGATTCTAGCCATTTCCTTCTTGCCAACTTCGAATCGATCCCTCTCAAGTTCGAAAATCACTTGTCTTTCTTGACTTTTACTCTCACAAAATGCGGGTTTGGCTTTTACTCTCCCAGAATGCGGGTTTTTTCACGTTCGAAAATTAAGGGTAAATTTATCTTTTCTCCAGTTTTTTTTTTTCCGATTAAATAATTATTTTAGGGAAGGGTATTTTGAAACGTTTTAGCCCTACGAGGATATATCTGATATTCCGCCCATCAACTGCCCCGAATTTCTCCAAAACTCTATAACTATATATTATATCTCAAACTGTTTTAACCGTTAAAAATTTATTTACGGCGTCTTATGCAAAAATTCAACAAAATTTTTGCTATATCATAGCCATATAAACATCACGATAACAAAAAAAATTTGAATCTTCTATTAATCTGACGTGATACGAGGAGTTTTTAAAATTTTTTGAGATAGTTCGGGTGTTTGGAATATTTTTTTATAGTTTATGTTTGAAATATATATATTATGGTTCACGAAATTTCCAAAAAATCTGAATATAAAATTAGATTTTTCTAAAAAATGTTAGTAAAATAATAAAATATTTTGAAATTTAATTAAATAATCAAAATCATATTATTTACAATCCCAAATATATTTTGAATTCGTTGATTAAGAAATAAAAAGTGTAATTGATGGATTGATCAATTATGCTTTTATAATTGAGGATTAAAAAAATATACTTTAATGATGGTTTTATATTGTTTATAAAGAACTTTCATAATCATGCTATATTAATTTACTCGGGTTCTAATCATTGCTTTCTTAACTCCTTTATTTCACGTGCTAGCGAGTTTTCCACGAATTGAATAAAATTAGTTGATTTTTGGTTAAGAAAAATTATGTATGTGTTTTGGTAAGGATATAAATGTCTAACTTTTTCTTTGGGATTTTTGGATAACATGGTTATCATAAAATATAGATACCATTATGTAAGACTATATAATTATTTTTTGGTATATTTAATGATATAAATTTATAAATCAATTTCAAATTGGTGTTATATTTATAATAACATGAAAACGTAATCATTGACGCATTATACAAATTACAAAAAACACAACCACCAACAACAAACTGTTACTTATTATAAAAGAAAAGGACATAATCGAATTCTTTATTATTCAACAAAAGGAATATCATTAGACCGTAAAATACGCCCGAGATAATTTTATAATTTTAATTTATTTTTTTAAAATACCTAAAATCTCTAAACGCTGATATTTTAAAATTTATAAGTTTATGTAATTTGTAATATCGATTTATAGATTTTAAAAATAATACTAATATGTCATCCATTGGAGAAATTCTTAAAAAAACGTTTCTAATGTTTTAATGATTCATTTTTTTGTTGATTCTAAATATGTGGTTTATTTGTTATGTTTTTGTGCAATACCTAATTTTTTAGAGACGTTTTGTCCAAATGTAAAAGAAATAAATCCTACAAAATTCTGAAATATTTCTAAAATATTTTTGTGTTATAAAGTTTTAAAATGTTTCAAATAATATAAACATGTAAAATTATTTTCCAAAAAAATACTTTAGAATTTGATTTGCATTGTCTTTCAATGGACTTAAAAAATTCCAAGTTGCATAAACCAGACCACATCTTCTCCTTTGTCTTGTATTTGTACAAACAAGAGTATAAAACCAATGTATTATACCCCAATTTATAATGTTTTTGTGTATGAACCTAAAGAGAGAAGAATGAAGACTCAAGAATTTTCATCTGTAATGCACTTCTCATTCGTCCATTTTGCTATACATTAACATATAAAACCAAGAATAAAACATAAAATACATCCTTTTTAGCTTTTATAAAACATGTATAATATTTGTTAATATTAGTAATTAGGCTCTCTTGTTTGACATTAATTGGAACAATATGTGTTCCTCCTTTTGCGGTAATATTTGTTTCTTGGTCTTCACTTCCTTGTTGATTCCGAGACGGTCTTATGCTCTTTTGATCCAAGTGTTGACAGGAATTCAATCCCTTATCTTCAACTCCTCGTCTTTTTGGTGCAGCATGTGAAAAGCGACCAAAACCATTAGTCAACAAATATAATGAAATTAGGCATCATTTTTTAAGAAAACAACAGAAGAAAAACACAAAAAGAATAAAAATTAGAAAAAGAAAATAAAAATACTTTTTTTCTTAATTTTTTCGATAATTTCTTTGGATATTTGAGAGAAATTTTCTCCAAATTGTTAAAGAGAAATATCAATGTTTTTTCTTATAATTTCAAAGAAATATTATAATTCTTGAGGGTCAAAGACTTCCAAAGTCCTTGAGCTGATTCATTGATGGTTTGTAGCCATTCCACGCTTTCAAGGGTGTATAGTTCTCAAGAGTTTTGGTTGATAATTATTCCGGTGGTATGATGCAGTAAACACCCCTAGTCCAAAATTTGTTTCGTAGTATTTTATATTTTAACATATTTCTAGTCATTTCCATGAGTATTGTATTCCTCATCCTTGTTATCCATTATGTTAGGGAGAATAGGCTACACTCAGTTTTTTTAATCCTATTACTCTTCTCTTTTATCTGGTCTCAACGTTTTTCAGATTCTTCCATGTTTGGGTTTCAACCAAAGAATTAAATGTCTTGAACACGCTGAAGGTGTGAGACTTCAACCTTAAGAAATACACCTACAGCATGTGTGTGTGAGTAATCATCAGTAAAGATCAACATCTACACATTTCTATAAGTGATGGAGTCTACATAAGACCACAAAGATTTGTGTGTATCATACACTTCTTTAATCACCTTAAAACTTGGAAATTCCTTTACCATCCCATGATTTTGCATCTCTTGTAAATTGTAAATTGTGTAGTCCTTTATGTCCAAATATCCGATGCTATATTAGTCCTAGACATAATCCTTCCTCACTATGGTCACATCAGCAACTTTTGCCTCGTTCTTGTCTTTGAGCATACACTTTTCTTCCATGAAATCCACATGATATACATTTTTCACCATCTATGACACACTTAGCAAGTTCTTATCCTGACTTGGGACCAAAGATACATCTTTAATTGTTCTCTTACCCTTCTTGATAATCACTTATATGTTCCTTTTACCAGTTCTAATCAAGGTGGCTCTATTACCAGATTTGATTGGCACTTTGACAATGATGTCTAGACTTATGAAAAAATATTTTTCTTGAGTCATGTGGTTTGTGGTTCCACTATCAATCAACCACAAATCTTCACTAAATGCATGTTTGAACAAAATGAGCTATTATGAAGAAGAAGTTGTCTTTGTCTTGTTCTTATTTTACTCGTGATTGAATCTGTTTGAATCTCTTGGTTATGTAGTCTCGGGAAAAATGGCATATCTTTCCACAAGAGTAACATTCTTTGTTTGTTTGAATGCCTTTGATCCCTCTGATCTTTTCTATTTATTCTTGGAAAAGCATTGCATCACAATGCCTTAACATGTAATGACTTGTTCTAAATCTTTGCAGTTTAATCATGGATGCTTATGGGTTTCCTAGAAACTTTTCCTTGAACATGTCCCAAGCAGCCTTTGATCAATCACAGAGATACTGAAAATCTCTCATGAAACTATTGAGTATAGATGTTGCAGTGCAGTTTGATCTCTGGAGTTTCCTAACTGATAAGCCTTTCTTCTAGTATTAAGTAGGTTCAAGTCGTTGTTGACAATCTGAAGTATGCCTTCAATGATAACTTTCTATAAACCTTTCAACCTCAATGTAAATTTGGTCTTAATAACCCACAAATTGAAGTTCTTTCCTTGAAAAAATTGGATTTGGTGGAGTTTTATGCATCTTTTTACCTTCTAATGCAACTCAAAATAAAAAAATTTGTTGAGTGTATCTTTCTTTCACTTGTGCCTTGGCTAGTGCTTGTTTTCTGTGTTTCTTTGTGCTTTAATCCTTGTACTTTTGTGCTCCTCTTATCCGTATAAACAAAGAGGCTATAATACCATTGCTATCTATCAATGGACTTCAACAACCTTCAAGTTGCATAAATCAATCCATATCTTCTTCTTTGTCTTGTATTTTTGTAAACAATAATGGAAAATTGAACTTATAATGTATTGTAATCAGAATTTGTCATGTTTTTTATGTAACAACTCAAAAAAAGAAAAAAAAAGAAAATTCAAGTGTTTTTCTAAGAAATGCATATCTCATTCATCGATTATGCAACATATTAGCATATAAAACTAGGAACGAAACACAAAATATATTATTTTTCATAAGTAACTAGAGTATTTTGTTTGATATTAAGATGTGTTCTTTCATTTGTGGTAATAGTCATTTTCTGGTCTTCACTTCCTTGAAGATCCCGAAATAGTTTTGTGCTCATCTGATCCAAATTTTGCTAAGAATTTTGCCTTGCAATTTTGTCTTCAACTCCTCGACTTTAGTTAAAACATGTTCCACCTCATTCGTGACTCCCTCTATTTCTTATTATGTTTTATGTGGAAGTAGATCAACATCTTCAATTTGAATATTATTCTACTCTAAAGATATTTAGCTTGCGTCTATATATGAAAATTTAATTTGTGTATTTATGAGATTTGATATTCAACTCTTTTGGAAAATTAAAAAAAATATTTTTTTAAATTAAATTTTAAATCTATATATAAAAAATGCAAAATCTCTCAATCTTCATACTATCATCTCAACATCCTATTTTTTATTTTGTTTTTTAAAAATTAATAGAGTTTATTCTATATATTTAATAAATTTTTTAAAAACATTTTTTCATAAATTAGTGTGTAATATTTTACAAATTAAAAAGAATACAATACATTTCAATAAATTAATTTACAATTCAATTTGAAACATAAATAGAACTAAATAGTTCAATGTCCACACACTTTGAAAGATCTCCTTCCTCATGTTTCTCTATTATTCTCTCCTTGCATCTCTTTTACTCTTAGATATTTTTGTTATTAATATCTTTCCACGATCACATACCATTGTCTGTCCTATTCCCACAATCTATCTACCACGATCCTCAATCTCGTTATCCTTGCGTATCTTTTCGTTCCCCCAGTGAGCCTCACATTTTTTCCTAACTCGCTCAAATCTTTGGCATAAGTGAAAACATAGGACTCCGCCCTGGCTCTCATGATTTTTTTTACCTACCTTCTTTGCCTTGCATTTGTTGCCTTAGTACACAACATTGTGTTGTGTACAGAAGAACGATAATTCTCTCTGTGGTTCACCCACTCCTACGTAGTGAGTCTCTCTCTCTCATTTCATGTTTGCTACCCTTCCAGTTCATGGATTTTTAAGTGAAGGCGGAGGAATGAGGAATAAGCTTAAGCAGGTTGTTGGGGAATACGTTAGGAATACAGTAGAGACGAGCACAAAAACGACGAAGATGAAGAGGATAACACTGATGATTAGGCCTCACCATTTCGGATTTCAGTTCGAATATAATAGGTACAAATTATTCGGGTTTTAAAAAATAATAACCAAATATTTACTCAATTTAAATCAGTTCGGTTCCATTTGGTTCGGTTCGATTGTACAATGGTTTGGTTCGATTATACCGATAAAATATTGTAACTAAAGCAAACCCCAAACCCTAATTTGTTCGGTTATTATTCGATTATTTCGATTTTACCAAGAATTTTATCATATAAAATTACAAATAAATGATATTATTCGAAATATTTAAAAAATTCATATATTTAAAAAGTATAATATAATATATTATTATTTGAATTTGATATTTAATTTTAATTATTAATCATATTTGATAAAGATTTATTTGATAAATATAATTATTCTATATATTTTTTATATTTTTATGTAACGAAACGATTATCTACGGTTATTCAGTTAATAATCGAACTGAACTAAATCAATTCGGGTTTTTTAACTTTTATACCCAGTCGATTATTTTATCTACACCCAAACCGAATCGAATGACAATAATTCGGTTCAGTTTGTTGCGGTTTTATATAATTGAACCGAAATGTCCACCTCTATTGATGATGGTGTGGATGACCATCCCGACCTCATGGTTGTTACTCAAAATTCCATTAACCAATATTCACAACATGATATTTAGATACTGATTTTCCTTATTTTTAGGGTTTTAAAGCTAACCTAGATGAGAAATCATTGAATGACTACTTGTGTTTTGCGAACCAACTGTTCGACAAAATGCTTGACAGAGATGTTTTCCTTGTCGTTGAATATTAAGGAGGATTATTCAAAGGTTTTTAGGAATGGACATGTATCATAAAATGCACCCTAATTAAGATCTCTAGATCCTCAACTCTTGCTTCTAATGCTACCGGATCCTCCATTGCAAACTTACAACCAAGTTGTTTGTTGGCTTATCAAATTCCAAATGATATCACGAAGAGCTATGAATAGTTGTAGCTTTGAGCCCTCCAATGATTATATGATGACAAAGGTTTGTCATTCTTCTTGGACCTCTTTCAATGACAAATGTTTCCTTTTGCAGTCAACGTGTTTATATTCTTTTAACTCTGAAACATATATTATTCCACTAAATCATCTCGTTGCATGATAAAAACTACATTTTTATCCTCATGGCCCTTTATGCTTCAATTTTGTTGCTTAAGACTACATGTATATTCTTTATAACTCACTTAGATTATGCAGTTTCTATGAATTATCTTATCAAATCAAAGAGTATCTATGATCCTTGAATGTTTAAAGTACTATTTAGATGTGGACTTAGCATTTTGGGACTTAGCATTTTGGGACTCTAGCTGCATTTGTTAAGCTATATAGTTTGACGCTTTTATATCAAAATAATTATTAACCTAAGTTTGCAAGTTATCTACTACATGATAGCCCTCGATGTATCATGGTTCGGTTAGTATCATTAGGTTTTAAACTCAATTCTCATTGAGCACAAAGGCATTACAGTTGCGCTATGGGCTTCACATAGATACCATGGATTTTGCGAACAATGGGGAGCATGAACATATCGATGATATAAATCAAAATTGTGAAAGTTTGTTTTAGTGAGTAAGGGTTGTGTATAAGCGAGGGAGGTAAAAGGGTGTGTTTGAAAGAAATGAAAGAGAAGGAAAATGTGAAGATTTTCTAGAGTAAATAACTCATTTTTCTGTTACAGATTCAGTTAAGTTTGCTTATTCCAAGGTTTTCTTTGCTAATGTTTGTAGGCAGCTCGAGAAGAAGCATGGACAAAGGCAACATATTGCGAGGGAAAAAATCATGCTATGGTAAGATTATTTACATCCATGGGTGTAATTTACCATAGAAACTATTAGATCTGTCTAAAATCATGTTAGTCTTTGTTGTTATATACGATTTTCTAAAAACTCTTCAGTAGGATAACAAATTTGTGTTGTTTGAGATGCCATAGTTATTTTTTGCTCTAATATGAAAGCTATCGAGTTCATATTTTGTTTTCTCTAATGCAAGCAATCCAACTTTTCTTCTTTGAAGAATTTGAAGATGATAAATACTCATTCATCCATATAATCTTATGAAATAAAATGGGTTGTATTTTTTATTACAGTAGAATCAGTTGATTGATGGAAATAAGTTGAGGTTGTAGAAGCTATGATGGAGACATTCAAAATCTTCTCTCTATGTGTTTATAATCTCAGAGTCTTTAAAATTATGTGCTCGATTGTGTTTAGAAGTATTGTTAAATGTTCTTCATTTTTTATTCACTCTAACTATGGTTCAGTTGATTCGATTATAATGTCATTCGAAACATCTATTGTTTTTCATATGATTTTAAGATATATAATAAAAAAATATAACAATTAATTATATTTTAAAACAAAATATATTCACATTCATAGTTCAATGTAATATATTTTCATCTCACTTATATTCTATTAGATTCATAGTTTTTATAACTATCATGTTATTAAAAGATTATTTTAAAATGTTATTTCACATAATTTTATTATTAAACTATCAATTTCATGTTATAATATTCTGATTTTTTTATTCGAATTTATTACCTATTCTTCGATAAAATGATAAATATGCAATATCATGAACCAAAATATTTTAATATCTTTAATATATAGATTTATTTGTAATAGATTAATTTCTATTAATACTTACGAATTTATAATTTGTAAAACGAAATCTTTTAAACGACAATCAAGAAAATCAAGAAAAAACACATATTATTCTCTATCATTAGTGTACAATACGAAATCTTGTACAATACGAAATCTTTTAAACGACAATCAAGAAAAAATATTTTTTTTAAATCGTTAAATCATCATATAATAACCCTTATGTAATAATTGGTCTTATAACAAATTATTCTCTATCATTAGTGTAGTAGTACCTAACTTAAACTTTCATTGTTTTTTCACATGTTTATGGAGTAAATATATAGTCGAATCATTTTAATATGATTTAATTGAGGCAACTTCAAAAATACCCTCAAGACTAAAACACATCAAAAATACCTTTTTCGAAGAAAAAACAATTTAAGTTCAAAAATACCTTTATAAATGTTGATATTCCAAAATACCTCTACGATCTTGCGACCCAACGACCCAGTTTGACCCAGCGACCCAGTTCGATCCAGCGACCCAGTTCGACCCTACGATCCAGCGACCCAGTTTGACTCTACGACCCAGCGACCCTGTCCGACCCTGCGATCCTGTGACCGTGCGACCTAGTTCGACTCTGCAACCTTGGGACCCTGCAATCCAGTTCGACCCTCGACCCTATGACCCTGCAACCCAGTGCGACCCTGTGACCCAGTGCGACCCTGTGACTATGCGACTCTACGACCCAGTTCAACCCTGTGACCTAGTGCGACCCAAAATCGCCGGAAATCGCCAAAAATCACCGGAAAATCGTTCGAAATCACTGGAAATCGCCATAAATCGCGAAAAATCACCGGAAATCGCTAAAAATCGTTGAAAATTGTTCGAAATCACTGAAAACACTGGAAATAACTGAAAATAGCTAAAATATCGTTGGAAATCGCTCGAAAAATTACTGCAAAACGCTCAAAATGGAAGGAAATCGCTCGAAAATAGAAAGAGATAGCTCTCAACTTTATTTCCTCCATCTCAAATTTGTTTTTCCCTCCTCTCAAATTTGGTTTTCTCTCCTCCGTATTATGTTTTTCATTAACAAAATATAAGGACAAATATATCTTTCTCCAATTTTTTTCTATCAGATTTTCGAATGTACTTTTGAAGTGTTTTAGTCCTATAAAGATATTTCTGATATTTCTCCGATTTAATTGATAAGTAACTCTAATAAAAAATTAAATTTTAAAGGAATAAAAATTTAAAAGTCTCTTAAGTTTTATTATATTTTCTAAAAAACTCTTATATTTATTTTTGAAATTCTAATTAGTATTTATTTCGTATTTGTGTATTATGTCGGCTTATCTCATTCTAACATATATCTGGGGTTTTTTATTGTTACATTTAGATAAAAAATACAAAAATCTACATATTTTTTAGAGTAAAATAGAAAATTTATATATTTTAAAACTTTATCAAATCAATTTCTTTTCTTTTTTACATCAACAAATGATCGCCAGACTGTTTTCGCAAGTCTTCTAAACTAAGAAGCAGCAATTTAATAAACATAAGTTAATTGCTTTAATTAGGGTTTATTCAACATTTCCAGTTATTTCCCACCAAATCTACCTCTCCTCTCTCTCTCTCTCTGAGCTTGTGTTTTGCTTCTTCAACCCTCAAACCCAGAGAAGAACAAAGAACACAGAGAAAGAGGTTATGATTTCTACGACCCACATTGCTTCAATCCAACTCCAACCCAGAATTCTCCGCAATCTCTCACATCAAACTCTTTTCTTTCCGTGTAAGATTTGAATCAAAAAGTATTTTTTAGTTATTTCTTTTGTTAAAAAAAAACAGGCTGCCGATTTTTCTTACACTGGAAAACGCCATGACTGAGGTCCTTCATTTCCCTTCATCTCCAAGCGCGGCTTCTCCTTCTTCTTCCACTTCTTCTTCAGCCTCTTTCTCTTCTTCTCCTACACCCACTTCCTTATCCTACGCCTCCCGCTCCAATGCCGCTGCCGCCGCCTCGGTCCCGATTTTGATCGGTTCCGACCACCGGCGTGGAAACCCAGTTCCGGGATTTGCGGAAGATGTTGACTTTCAGGGCTGTAGCTTGACGGGTCGTGACCCGGAAGAAGAGGAAGAACAACGACAGCAGTTGCAGCGGAGCTCCGCCGGAGGCGGCGAAGGAGGGGATCAGCTATCTCTATTGGCTCTCCTAGTGGCTGTTTTCAGGAGATCTCTTGTTTCTTGCAAGAGCAATCGGAGGGAGCTCTGTTCCATGGAGATCGGTTGGCCAACCAATGTCCGACACGTAGCGCACGTCACCTTCGATCGCTTCAATGGCTTCTTGGGCTTGCCTGATGAGTTCGAGCCCGAGGTTCCCAGAAGAGCTCCAAGCGCAAGGTACATTGTCGAGAGTTTCTTCTACTTCCCATTGTACGAACTTTCCTTCGGTCAACGAGTTTTAAGGAATGAGCATATGTAGTTTCATTTTAGGGTTTCTAGGGTTTCTGCAGAATGATAGATAATACAAAACTTCTTCAATCAAGTTGCTGAATTTCACATCCAAAGGCTTTGATTTGGTATGTTTTTGCTTGTGATACAGAATGTTGAATAGATTGTGATTAGGGGTTAGTAGATGAACAAATAAATATGCTTTTTGAGGCTTCAATGCTGGTGGCATTTTTTAGGGCAATCAGTGAAGCCAAAACCAGAGGAAGTTCTTGAATTTTGATATCATTATCACTAAACGAAATAGTTAGAGCCAATTGCAGTCATCCTCTATTGTGAGAACAAATCATCCGGGGCCTGAATTAATTTGTTTGTTTAATCCCTCAAGTTTAGGTTCCTCTGTGACTTACATTTTGATATTTCGGCCGAATATCATTTGCCCTAAGTTCTTTGGTGTTGGTGGCTGTAATACAATAATATCTATAAATACACTTTCCAGCAATACTTTACATCACATCAAACTCTTTTTGGTTACTATTTTTGTTTAGAGATATATTGTTCAATGCCTAATGTAATAGATATTTAAGCTAGATTACCGCCATTGATGCTCTCTTACTCCTTTCCATTTGATTGTTTAGTGCAACAGTCTTTGGGGTATCAACAGAATCAATGCAACTATCATTTGATTCGAGAGGAAATTGCATTCCTACTATACTCTTGTTGATGCAGAACTGTCTATACACGCAAGGAGGCTTGCAGGTATACGGATAATCTTAGTTTATTCATTTGATGTTCTTGTTAAGTACCATGTGTTCCAATTTCAATTTTTTCTTTCAGGTAGAGGGAATTTTCAGAATCACGGCGGAGAATAGTGAAGAAGAGGCTGTGAGAGAGCAACTAAATAGAGGACTTATACCCGAGGGGATTGATATACATTGCTTAGCTGGACTTATCAAGGTAATCTACGCGTTTCTTCATGAAATTTCATATTGAAGTAGACGGTTCCTATTAAACTCAAGATTTTAAGACAATGGCGATATCAAGCTTTGGTTCATCTTTTTTGAAATGAATGAGTCAAAATTGTTAAATTTGAGTTTGGGCCTAACTAATCCCAAAAGCTAGCTCAAGAGTTTAAGGTTGTCCAATACTATATATATGAGTCTAAAGTTCTATGTCCTAATCAATGTGGGACAACTTATCATAACATTTCCCTCATGCCTAGCCTCGGTCCTGGAACATGTACATCGCAATCGGGAGCCCAACATCGGTATATTCAAATCGAAACGAACCAGGTTCTAATTCCATATTAAATATGAGCTTAGACCTAATTAATTCCAAAAGTTAGTTCAAGAGTTTTGGATTGTCCAATACCATATATATCCAAAGTTCATGTCCTAGTCGATGTGGGACAACTTATCATAACAGAAATTACCGTGTAGTGTAATTGTTGATTGCGTTAAATTTGTGATACATTGGTCTTTCAGGCGTGGTTCAGAGAACTTCCAACGGGCGTCCTTGATACTTTGTCTTCCGAGCAAGTGATGCAATGCCAGACTGAAGAGGATTATGTTGAGCTCGTTAGGCTTTTACCGCCTAATGAAGCTTCCCTTCTTGATTGGGCGATTAACCTAATGGCTGATGTTGTCCAACACGAGCATCTGAACAAGATGAATTCACGTAACATTGCCATGGTTTTTGCGCCGAATATGACACAGGTGAATTCATGTAAAGTACCATGTTTCATCTTAACAATGATGATGAAAAACTTCTTTTGGTTTTTTTGATGTAGATGGTTGATCCATTGACGGCTTTGATGTATGCGGTACAAGTGATGAACTTTCTCAAGATGCTCATCGAAAGAACTCTACGTGAAAGACAGGATTCCGTTGTGGAACCAAATCCCGTTTTCCGTCAAGAACCTTCGGATGAGAGTGGCCATCAAAGCCCTTCACAATCTTTTGCATTTTACATCAAGGATGAGACAAAGGAATTCAACCAAGAAAATCAACCAGACTATATCAATGAAAACCATGACCAGGAACATAGAGAAAACTCAAGTTCAGGCAATGAAATATCTGATGAAGCAGATTCGTCGAGCCTTGAGGGCAATGCCTACGGGAAATGCAAGATTGAACAGTTGGGTGAACCGGGTTTGATGAACAATGAAATAAAGACTGATCTACAAGTAGTGTTACCTTCTCTTCCTGTTCGGTTTTCGACTGAGAAAATGAAGGGACTGAGCAATTTGAGTCGTGTGAATTCAAGGGTAGAGCGAATCGAAGCATGGAGATGAAGGGATTGAGCAATTTGAGTCGTGTGAATTTGAGGGTAGAGCGAATCGAAGCATGGAGATGAAGCGTGAAGGAAGTAGATTTGATTCTTCCTTGTCGTGTTAATGTGGTATGTTGTTGTTCATGTTTCCTCTATTTTGGCTGATTGAGGTGAGACTATTCCTTTTTGTCAATCTTCAAAAATTGGCTTCTTCCTTAACCAAACCGGTTAGAGGCGTTAACCGGCGATTTCCATGAACTATAACAAAGGTTGCAAGTTTCTTATATGATGGATTTAATTACAATATTCATAGACTTGGCTTGATTTGAGTTTCAATGTTGCTAACAATAAGCTGTCGACCGTGTATGGGTTTAATTAAATTTACAATTTAGTTTTAAATTTGAAAATTATCTAAAATTATATATATTTATTAATTTATAATTTATATTTTAATTGATAGGAAATAATACAATATATAATTCTATTTTATATTCAAATTCGGTCTAAATCTATAAACAAATGTATAATATTATAATATTTAATTAGAAAAACTAAATATTGACATCATATCAAATAATTTACATCAAATATTAACATCATATAAATATGATTAGACCCCAAAATGCAAATGTTATATGTATTTACACTTAAAATTGCGGGATAGGAGTAAATTGTTCATTCAATTGCATTTGATTTAAATAAACGTTTTCTTTTGAATCATTGCATAATATATATATATATATTAGATAGAGTAAACCCGCCTAAATTAAAAAAAACCTTCTTAGGGTAAAACACTTGAAAAATACCCTTCTCAAAAAAGAAAAAATTTTTAACTTCAAAAATACCTTATAAATGTTAATATTCCCAAAATACCCTGCGATCTTACGACTCAGTTCGACCCTATGACCCTTGTTCCTCTGCAACCCTTGTTCCTCTGCGACCCTTGGACCCCTACGACCCTTGTCCCTCTTCGACCCTTGTTCCTCTACGACCCTTGGACCCCTGCGATACTAATTTATTATTTACAAATTATTTACAAATAATTTGAATAAAATTTTGAAAATACAGCTCAAATCAAAATATGTTGGGCCCGTGCGACCCTTCCGACCATTGCGACCCTTCCGACCATTTCGACCCTTTCGACTAGTCTTTTTAATGTCAGGCTACTGCTTTTTCCAGGTTCTAGCTATGCTTTTTATTTTACCAATGCCACATTGAAGACCTATATTAAAGGTTCTTTAATGTGTCAATACATGCACCTTGGTCATTCTTTGTAATTATTGTCTTTCTGGATTTTAGGAGTCCATTTATTTTTCGTTATAAATAGAGGAGGAAAAACCGTAAAGCTACAACAAGCACCAAATCATCTCTTGTTTCGAGTCTTTCATTCTCTCAAAAGGGCGATTTCTAACATCTAACCCTAAATTCTCTGAAAATCCTTGTTACCTTTGTGACCGTTAAGGTCACATGGTCGACCCAGGGCATCGTGCTGTCTATTTGTTACTCAATGTCTTGGTGATCGTCGAACTTAGTCTGTATGTAGATACACACAAGTACTTACAACTTGGATGGAGGACTTTGTGATGTATCTACACTACATAAGGTCTTGGTGATCAGCAGACTCAGACATCAAGCTGTATCCGCGTTACCTAAGGTCACGGTTGGAGGTCAAATTAGAGAAGGCGTTGAGTCACACACGACTCTTCTTGCGGGGAAGGGCTGCGATGTGTCTTTAAATTCAGCAAAATTGACCTTTTTTTCCTTTTTTTTTCTCAAACTTCTTTTTGTCTTTTTCTTCTTCTTCAACTTTTTTCTTTCTTTTTTTAACCGTTGTGATCTTTGAGACCTTATGTAACCTTATGTAACTTTTGTGACCTTTGTAACCTTTGACACCTTATGTAATCAATATTTAAACGTTGAAAATATCTTATTTTGCATCTATTGTTCGTAAGATATGACCCAATATGATCTGTTATGCGACGCTCAATCGGATTAAATTATAATCAGGTTTAAACGGGTACGACTCATGCGACCACACATATGACCCATGGACGACTCATGCGACCAAACATGACCCATGGACGTCTAATGCGACCACATAAGACCCTTGTACGACTCATGCGACCCTATATGACCACATATGACCCATGGATGACTCATGCGACCACATATGACCCATGGACGACTCATGCGACCAAACATGACCCATGGACGTCTAATGCGAACACATAAGACCCTTGTACGACTCATGCGACCCTATATGACCACATATGACCCATGGACGGCTCATGCGACCAAACATGATTATGCGACGCTCAATCGGATTAAATTATAATCAGGTTTAAACGAGTACGATTAATGTGAACACATAAGATCCTTGTACGACTCATGCGACCCAATATGACCACATATGACCCATGGACGACTCATGCGACCAAACATGACCTATGGACGTCTCATGCGACCACATAATACCCTTGTACGACTCATGCGACCTTATATGACCACATATGACCCATGGACGACTCATGCGACCACATATGACCCATGGACGTCTCATGCGACCACATAATACCCTTGTACGACTCATGCGACCCTATATGACTACATAGGACCCATGAACGACTCATGCGACCAAACATGACCCATGGACGTCTAATGCGACTACATAAGACCCTTGTACGACTCATGCGACCCAATATGACCACATATGACCCATGGACGACTCAAAACGTTGAAAATGTCTTATTTTGCATCTATTGTTCGTAAGATTATGACCCATTGACTCATGCGACCCAATATGACCCGTTAAGCGATGCTCAATCGGATTAAATTAGAATAGTTTAAATGGGAACCATTCGACGCATGCTACCACATGCGACCACATATGACCACATATGACCCATGGACGACTCATGCGACCACATATGACCCATATGACCCACATGACTGTGTGACCCTTTTCCCCCTCCGACCTTTTTCCCCCTCCGACCCTTGTCCCCCACCGACCCTTGTATCCCTTCGACCCTTTGTCACCTGCGACCCTTGGACCCTCTGCGACCCTTTGTCCCATGCGACCCTTGGACCCTCTGCGACCCTTTATCCCCTGTGACCCTTGGACCCTCTGCGACCCTTCCGATACAGTTTGCGAGGTTGAATGGTCTTTGCGGTAGACAATGTAAGGTTGAGCTGATAACCAATTACACGGACATTTGGGAGGCAGATCTAAGGCCCGTGAAACGCGGTGGCGCTAGCATCACCAGGGGTTGGATAAATTTTTGTCACGATAATGGCTTTAACGTGGGTTGTACCCTCAAAGTCGAGCTGGACGAATTTCTCGATGATGTACCTTGTCTACTGCTTGCCCCTATAATCTTCATAGATTGAATTCCGTTGTATTTGGTTGGTTTTTGTATTTGGTTGGTTTTCGTATTTGGTTGAACCTCATTTGAACAACAAATTCATGTTTGTTTTTGGTTGGTTTTTTTACTATTATTCAATAGAATGTATTATTGTTAGTATCGATGTTTTTGAGGATTTACTATTATTGTACAAAGGGTCGCAGAAGGTCCAAGGGTCGCAGGGGACAAAGGATCGCAGAGGGTCCAAGGGTCGCAGGTGACAAAGGGTCGAAGGGATACAAGGGTCGGAGGGGGACAAGGGTCGGAGGGGGAAAAGGGTCGCATAGTCATGTGGGTCATATGGGTCATATGTGGTCGCATGAGTCGTCCATGGGTCTTATGTGGTCATATGTGGTCGCATGTGGTCGCATCCGTCGGATGGTTCCCGTTTAAACTATTCTAATTTAATCCGATTGAGCATTGCTTAACGGGTCATATTGGGTCGCATGAATCGATGGGTCATAATCTTACGAACAATAAATGCAAAATAAGACATTTTCAACGTTTAAATATTGATTACATAAGGTCTCAAAGGTTACAAAGGTAACAAAAGTTACATAAGGTTACATAAGGTCACAACGGTTAAGAAAGAGAAAACTGAAGAAGAATAGAAAAAAGCCAGAAAGAGGTTTAAGAAGAAGAAAATGAAGAAGAATAAAAAGACGAGCCAGAAAGAGGTTGAAGAAAAAAAAACGTTGAACCATGTGACCGAGTCCTTCATCCACGTTGTAAGTACTTGTGTGTATCTGCATAGAGATCGAGTCCGACGATTACCAAGACCTAGGTCGACCATGTGACCTTCGTGACGAAACAAGAGATGATTTGGTGCTACAAATTGTTGTAGCTTTTCTGTTTTTCCTCCTCTATTTATAAACTCATATTCAACGAAAAATAAATGGACTCCTAAAAAAA
The DNA here is from genome assembly GCA_036759665.1 of Gynandropsis gynandra. Classification (NCBI taxonomy): domain Eukaryota; kingdom Viridiplantae; phylum Streptophyta; class Magnoliopsida; order Brassicales; family Cleomaceae; genus Gynandropsis; species Gynandropsis gynandra. The sequence continues at coordinate 38,288,951 of CM071870.1, read as the reverse complement.
GTTCCAGAAAGACACTAAATACAAAGAATGACCAAGGTGCATGTATTGACCACATTAAAGAACCTTAGAGACCAAGTCCGACGATTACCAAGATCTGGGTCGACCATGTGACCTTCGTGACGAAACAAGAGATGATTTGGTGCTACACATTGTTGTAGCTTTTCGGTTTTTCCTCCTTTATTTATAAACTCATATTCAACGAAAAATAAATGAACTCCTAAAAAAAGTTCCAGAAAGACACTAAATACAAAGAATGACCAAGGTGCATGTATTGATCACATTAAATAACCTTTTAATATAGGTCTTGAATGAATGAATATGGCATTAGTAAAATAAAAAGCTTTGATATTTGAGTCAATTATTTGTAAATTACTTGATAAATTATTATTTTCAAAATTTTATTCATATTATTTATAAATAATTTGTAAATAATAAATTATTTTGAATATTATTTAATTTGTAAATAATAAACTATTTTGAATATATTGTTAGTCGCAATGGACAAATGGGTCGCAATGTCCGGAAGGGTCGCAATGGTCGAAATGGACAAATGGGTCGCATGGGTCGTATGAGGCTTTGTGACCCTTGTACCAAATTTTAAAAAAACAATGTACCAAATGTTTACATCTACCAGTCCAAAAAAAAAACAATGTACAAAATATCAAGTTAGTCTTATTCGGGTTCAATGGTACGTTCTCCATTACTATATATCAGCCGCCATCTTCTCACACATGGAAGTAACCTTGTCGTCGCAAATTAAGCGAAACAGATTCCTATCATTTAATAACGAGGCTTCTACGAATTTGTAAGAGAAAACACCACAGTCATTTCCGCTTTGGTTCTGTGGCAGATCTTGATAATACACATACCTCCATTCGTCTTCTCCAGAAGCCAAAGAAGGAAACCCTCCGAGAATGAGCATCTTGGGGACAACTTTTTTTTATCTTCTCAATCACCGGATCGATATGCGTTTCCTTAAGCTTCATCTGACAGTCGTATACCGTGATGCATCAGGTTTTGAAATCCGCTTTGATGGCTACCCAATGACATCCAATCCATCGATTTTTGTCCGGTGGAATGTTTAGAACTGAGACAAAACCTTCATAATCACTAATTGGTGCCTTGGCGTTCAAAAACTCACTATGCTTTTCCGGCAAAGTTTCCATATCCTCGTACATCCACATCGAGAGCGTCTGCATGAAAGCAACAGGACAAACGTATTAATTCTGATTCGCGCTGGGATCCAATGCCAAGCGAGAAGACAGCTCCATCAACGCCTCATCCAATTGCTGCAAAAAAAAAAACACAGGAATACATATGATACAAAACTCTGTGAGACTAAGGGTTTAAAAAAACTTACTTCATCTTCAAGCCATGCGTTGGCCTTTAATATAATCTCCCAAAACTTTGGCTCCCGGAGAATATCTAGCTCAGATTTCCACCACCGCTCATGTCGAGGTGCCTTCAGGAACCAATGTAGGCTAGTCAACTTGTCATCGCAAGCCTCAACGAACGTGGAAATCGGCTTACCAAGCCATTTACTAATTCCCTGGGATTCCACACAAACTTCTCTTCCCCTTCAGGTTCTTGAACCACCGTTTTTTCGGGTTCTTGAACAACCTTCTTTTCGGGTTCTTCGACTCTACCAGCATCTTTTTTTCGCCCTCTCCCTCGCACTGTTCTTGCTCTTTTCGCCGGTAGAGGTTCAACATATGGCGCAGACTCCTTCGACTCGATGCGATCGAGAATCCTATCAAGGAATCTCCTGCTGATGACGATGAGGATGGTTTGCTCGCTTGGATAAAGCAAAAGGATGACCTTGACACTGCAAAGTGTATCATCCTAGCCTCAATGACTGCTTCTTCTGTAAGAAGAAGAGACATTGGAAGAGAAATTGTTAGGAATACCTTACATCTCTCAAAAGGAAAGAAGGTAAGGACCCATGCGACCCATGCACCCTATGAGACCTCAAATGACTGTACTTACTTGGTTCGTTACATTGATTATGTAACACATGCGACCCATGCGACCCATTCGACTTTAGCGACCCAGTGACACATGCGATATATGAAACCCATGTGACCCATGCGACTCTAACGACCCTGCGGCTTATGCGACCCTACGACTCTAACGACCCTACGGCTTATGCGACCCTACGACTTATATGTCTCGATGGAAATTGACACTCAAATGACCTTTTCACTAAATATTACTTACTTGGTGGAACTCCATCAGGAGTAAGGTTTCTTGACACTGGATTTGGATGTCGAAGGAATTCAAAAGCAAAATCACCAACAGTGTCGGAAGATTGGGTTTCGGTGATCGCACCTTTCTCGGCAGCCTTTGATTTTGGATTAGGCACATGAATCCCGATATCCCTTAGAAGGTCTCTTACGGCGTTGATGATTCTCTTACGGCGTTAGAGGGACTGCAGCATCAACATCAGCATCACTCACGCACTCCTTCCTCTTAGTCCCTTTTTCCTTCTCCATTTTTTATCACCAAGAGCTGCTTTTCGTGTCAACAGTTCTTGCTCACGGATATCCTCCCAACAAATACCCTTCGGATTTCTACGAAGATGTTTCATCCATATCTGAACATCGGGATCGTCGCATCCCTCGTAATCCTCCAGACCAGAAAGTAAAGCTTCCTCTTCGTGTTCAGCACGAAGAATACTTAGAATATCCTGAAAAACAAAACATAACCATTATTACCCTCTGTGACCCTTGTTTCCCTTGTGAACCCTGTGCAATTGTTACCTTAGAATCTCCAATCTACCTTATCACATCTACATACCATCTTCTTGCACATTCTTGGGCAGGATCGATGCGCATCCACAACCTCAACATACCATCCATTTCCGCCAAAATTAAGGATGGTTTCAAATGGAAGTAACTGAAACATTAAAACAAAATGATAAGAATGCAAAAAGTACGAAAACATTCAAGTTATTCAAATAATATATACAACTTACCATTAGTGAGATCATGAACCCGCCACAATACCATTTTG
>CM071870.1:38260581-38285278 GCA_036759665.1 Gynandropsis gynandra | reverse complement strand
ACTCAACCGACTCGTGCGACTCAACCGACCCGTGTGACCCATGCGACTCAGCCGACCCGTGCGACCCATGCGACTCAAACGACCCTCAGACACTCTGCAAAACACAACCGACCCACGTCCCTCAAACGACCATTGTGACCCATCCCACTCACTGAGACAACCGACTCACTGAATCGAATATGGTCATGCAACTCCTGCGACCCTTGCTACTCAACCGACTCACTGAGTCGAAGATGTTCATGCAACTCCTGGGACCCTTGCGACCTAACCGACTCACTGACACTGACACTCACCTATTTCAAATCAATGAACTGAGTCGAAGATGGTCATGCAACTACTGCGACCCTTGCTACTCAACTGACTCACGGAGTCGAAGATGTTCATGCAACTCCTGCGACCTTTGCGACCTAACCGACTCACTGACACTAACACTCACCCATTTCAAATCAATAAATCATTTTGTGACTCGAAAGCTTGTAAAACCCTAGAAATCGAACTACTTACACTTATTGACGCCATAGAAGATTGACCCGTGCTCTCTTCGCCAGTGCTGCTGCTGATTCTAGCCATTTTCCTTCTCGCCAATTTAAAATCGATCCCTCTCAAGTTCGACATCACTTATTTCTTTCTTGCTATAAACTTTTAAACAGGTTTCACAGCGAAAAACTGTTCGGCTTTCTCGTTTTTTGCAGTTTTCCACGTTCAAACATTAAGGGGAAATTTGTCTTTTCTTCAATTTTTTTTCGGATTTAATAATTATATTAGGGAAGGGTATTTTTGAAATTATTTAACCTATAAAGGTATTTCTGATATTCCGCGGAGTGAATCCACATTTGAATATAGTTACTTGGTTGCAATGAAGAGGCACGAATAAAGAAAGTGCTTATCCATCCATTCGGACTAAAAAAAAGAAAAAAGATTTAAAAGGGATTATCAAACTTAATTAGAAAAAAATATACATATTTATCATATAAGTGAAAATGTAGTATTGTGTTTTATCAGATTGTCAGAAAACATTAAGAGATATTATTTTATTTTCATTAATATATAAAATGAAGTAAACATAACTTCTTTTCATTGGTTAATTCAATTGAAACAAAAAAAAATCGTATCTATTATATTTAAATTGAAAAATTTTAAAATGGAAAATATATTTTTTTTAAATGAAAAATTTGACTCCACCAAAATATAACGGAGAATGAAATAAATGAAATCTTTTGTAATTCATTCATATTGATACGTAATAGGTATTGGAGGGACAAATATAATCCCAACATATCAAATCACATGACTAAAGCATATCTAAGAGTAGAATATATATCGAATGGGACATTGTCGTTAAGTAGCTTTCGCTTGTGGATCTCCACAATATTGTCATGTCGATTACTTTTTCATATTTTACTTCCATAAATAGTCATTTGAAATTAATCATGACTTTATATTAAATCCAATGAAAATAGAACAAAACTCCAACCCTTATACCAAAGTAGTAATAATAGCAATAACCGATGAAGTAAAAGTCGATATTTCTCAAGTTTAAAGTTTAAATCTTTAATTTTGTATTTATTTTTATATTAAATTTATCTACCATTTATATAAACTTATCTGATTTATATAACAAATCTTAGAGATTTATTCATTATTTAAATGGATACGATACTTGTAGTAGATTTAAAAAATTTAAAGACGATTGATCTTGGTTTGCATGGTTTATTATTATTATTATTATTATTATTATTATTATTATTATTATTATTATTATTATTATTATTATTATTATTATTATTATTATTATTATTATTATTATTATTATTATTATTATTATTATTATTATTATTATTATTATTATTATTATTATTATTATTATTATTATTATTATTATTATTATTATTATTATTATTATTATTATTATTATTATTATTATTATTATTATTATTATTATTATTTAGTGTACGTATATAATGGTGATCATTGTCATTGACCAAGTGGGAAAAGCTGAAGTCGTGATGTGTTAGTGGATAGATTCGGACACGACTGGACCCAGATTCATACCATACGCATTATCTTTTTTCTTTTTTATGAAAAATCAAGGACTATTTTTTTCGTTCTAATTGTACATACGATTACGTAAGAAAAAAAATTGTATCAAATATAGATTTGGTTTTAAATAATCCAAAAATTAACTAAAAAATTTAGGTTGTTTATTATCATATATATATATATATCAATTCAAAATTTATGTTCTAGTTGATATGGGATGACTTATCATAACACTCCTTTTTATATTCAGACTCGATCTTGGAGTATGCATATTGCAATCGGATGCCCAATTAAGAAGAAAAATGTCTATGGGTTGGTACATCGAAAGGCGTCGGGGTTCGGTACACCGAAGGGTGTCGCGGTTCGGTACGTCAGAAGGCGTCGGGGTCGGTATGCCAAAATGCGTATGGTCGGAATGTCAAAGGGCATCGTATCGCAACGTCAACAAAAGGCATCATAGTCGGAACACCAACAAAGAGTGTCATGGTCAAAACGCCTAAAAAGGCGTCAAGACCGAAACGCCGAAAAGGGCGTCATGGTCGAAATGCCGAAATGGCATCATGGTCGAAACGCTGAAGGGCGTCGAGGTTTAGAAGGGAGCTTCGTCGGGTTGTAGGAGGTCTTGAGGTAGAGAGGTTGAGATCTGGAAGAAGAAGACAATGAACAATTGTCTTTTTTTTTTTAATTTTAGGGAAGGATTCCGGCTTTAATGCCATGTCAAATATAGGCTTGGACCTAACTAATCCCAAAAGCTAGCTCAAGAGTTTAGAGTTGCTCAATACTATATTATATGACTCCAAAGTTCATATCCTAACCGATGTGGGATAACTTATCATAACACATTGCAAAAGATATCTTATCTCCCCACCTCTACAACCAATGGTAGCTCGGGTCTTATCTGTCCGAGAGGCTTGGACTCTTCTTGCTCAGACATATAGCAAAGCATCAAGAGGGCATATCCTTCCACTCAAGGAACAATTGAAGCGTAGCTCCAAGGGAGCACAATCTGTAGATGACTATATGTGCACAATCATCCACAAATCCGATGAATTGATTCTTCTCAGTAAACCTCTTGATACTAAAGATCTATAGCAATATATTCTTTATGGATTACCAGAAGACTACAAACCAATTGTGGATGTTGTTAATGCTCGTGACAACATAATTGTTATTGAGAAACTTCATAAAAAGCTCCTCAATCATGAAGCCAAACTCCTTCAGTCCACTCCTTTGCCTTCGACTCAGCCCGTGACTGCCCTAACGGCAAACACTCGTCCGAGACAATATACCAAAAGCACTGGTCCATCTCGCGATTATCAAGGCCGTTGTCAACTGTGTGGTGTTTACAGACACAACACACGTGGGTGTCCTCAACCTCAACAACACCATTTCCTTTCAAGGAACCATAGTTCCTCCTCTGTGTCATCCTGATAATAGAATCCTTCACCATGTCCTTGGCATTCACGTGCTCGCAACACTACACTTACAGAGAACGAACCGGAACCATGGATCCTTGACCGTGAAGTTTCACATCATATCATTTTGGACTTTCAAAATATGTCTATGTACTCCTCGTATCATGGTAGAGATGAAGTAGTGATCGGTGATGGTTCTTCATTACCTATCACACATATTGGTTCTCTTTCTTTGCCTAGCTCCTCAAGTGATTCTCGTTTTAAACTTTTAGATTTTTTATGTGTGCCTATAATGAGGAAGAATCTGATTTCCATTCAACAATTATGTCGGACTAATTCGGTTTCCGTGGAATTCTTTGATGATCATTTTCAGGTGAAGGATCAAAAAATTAGAATTGTCTTCTTCAAGGAAAGTCTAAAGATGGTGTCTATGAGTGGTCGAGTCTCACATCTTCCACATCCTCGATTGTGGTTCTCCATAGTGTTAAGACAACTTTGTCTGAGTGGTATTTTCGCCTAGGTCATCCCTCACTTTCCATTTTAAAGCATATTGTTGCTAAGAATTCCTTGTTGTTGTCTCAATCTTGCTCGTCCTTCTTGTTCCATCAATAAAAGCCACAAACTACAATTTCATTAGTCTACTATCATAATTTCCCATCCTATCAAAATCATCTTTTTCGATGTTTGGACATCACCTACAATGTATGTTCATGGCTTCAAATACTATATCATTTTTGTTGACAATTATACTCGTTATACATAGCTATATCCTCTCAAACAAAAATCTCAAGTTCATGACATCTTTGTCAAATTTGAAACTCGTGTTGAAACACATTTCCAAAATGCCATTCGTACTCTCTATAGTGATAATAGTGCTTCTTTTCTATCCTCTCATGGAATCTCGCATCATACTACTCCTCCTCAGACCCCTGAGCACAACGGAATCTATGAACATCGTCACCATCACATTGTTGAAATGGGTCTCTCACTCCTTGCACAATCATCTCTTCCTACATCTTTTGGTCATATTCATTTCCTACTGGTGTTTATCTCACAAAAAAAAATTACCCACACCAATTCTTTCCTATGACAGTCCATATACTCGCCCCATTAGCATTACCCCAAACTATCACAAACTCCGGGTATTTGGTTGTCTTTGTTATCCTTGGCTTCGACCGTACTTAGCTCATAAACTATCTCCTCGCTCCAAACCATGTGTCTTTCTAGGCTACTCAATCATACAGAGTGTCTACTTCTGCCTCGATCCCATTCAGTATCGCATTGACACTTCTCGACATGTTGAATTTCATGAAACCGTATTTCTTTACTCCAAATTTCCTATATTTTTCAGAACGTCCTCCTCTACCTCCAATCAATCTTCCGAACTCTCTGGGTCCACATGGTCTTTTTTTTGCATGTCTCTGTCCTTTCCTCGGGTCCTAGGCCACTCGTAACACCATCTTCATCTGTTAACCCTGTAATAGATCCTTCACCAACGGCTCCTGCACAAAATATACCATCTGAACACATCTCTGCTTAACCAGAACGAAGTGTTCCTATAGTTCATGCAACAACTTCTCGTGTGGTAAATACCAGCGTTCATGGTAATGTTCACCCTATGCAAACACGATCCAAGAACAACATCTCAAAGTCGAATCCCATATACTCATACACTGCTGCTACTTCAGACGAAGACAAAGGACCACACATTGTGACCCTACCTCTTAAGGAATCTCGATGGAAAAGGGCAATGAGTGATGATTTTGATGCACTCGTACGAAATTGTACCTAGGACCTTGTACCGCCTGAGCAAGTCTCAAATATTGTTGGCTCTAAATGGATTTTCTGCATCAAAAGACTTCCAAATGGATCTGTGGAGCGGTTCGAGGCATGACTCAATGTGAACAATGCATTCCTTCAAAGACATCTATTGGATGAGACATATATGATACAACCCCAAGATTCATTGATCGGGATCATCCTCACCACATTTATAGACTTCGAAAGGCTCTTTATGGACTTAAACAAGCTCCTGGAGCGTGATTTTCAGAGCTCAGAGAGTTTCTTCACACTCAAGGCTTCACTAATTCTTTTGTGGATGCTTCTTTGTTCATTCTACGTAACTCTCAAGTAAGCATCTATGTCCTTATGTATGTGGATGATCTTGTGGTGATAGGAAGTAACTCTGACGTAGTTCAACAATTCATCACCATTCTTGGATCCCACTTTTCCATCAAAGATTTGGGGAACCTATCTTATTTTCTCGGCATTGAAAGCACCATCTATGGATTGCTATTAACTCAACATAAGTACATCGGTGATCTTCTACAGAAAGCCAATGTTTCCAATGCTAAACCAGTTGCTACACCGATGACCTCATACCTCTCGGCTTACATTGAACTCAGGTGACATCCTAGAGGACCCGATAACTTACAAAACTATTCTTGGCAGTTTGCAATATCTCACATTGACAAGACCAAATATAAGTTTTGTTGTCAGCAGGTTATCTCAGTACATGCATTCACAATATCAGACCATTTACAAGCTTAGAACGAGTCCTTCAATATCTGATGGGCACATAGGACAAAGGACTTTTTCTTTCCGCTCGTAGTACACCATCACTCCATGCCTTCAGTGATGCAAATAAGAATGGATCATATATCGTTTACCTTGGTTGTCACTCGATCTCCTAGTATTCAAAGAAATAAAAATTTACAGCTCGATCCTCCACGGAAGCTAAATATCGATATGTAGCAGACACTGCGACAAAACTTCGGTGGATCACATCTCTCTTGGACGAACTCGGCATCTGCACATCTGCCCATCCGGTGATCTATTGTGACAATATTGGTGCGACATACTTAAGTTCTAATCTCGTCGTTTACTCGCGCATGAAACATGTTGCCTTGGATTATCATTTTGTCCGTCAACAAATGCAAGGTGGTATTCTTCGAGTGTCTCATGTTAACTCTTCTGATCAAATGGTAGATCTTCTTACGAAACTTTTTTCTCGTCAACCATTTCTTACACTTTGTGACAAGATTGGAGTCACCAATGGTGCTTCACCTTGAGGGAGCATAAATTTATGTCTAAATAAGTAATTTCACGCTCATTAGGGTTAGTAAGATTTATATTTATTGTACCCTCATATATACACCTTGTACATTTTTATTCAATGAATTAAGAGGAAACCTATATTTACAAGCTAATACTATTTGGGTTATGTATCTTTAATGGTGTCCTTATATTGTTTTATAAAAAATTTCAATAAAAAGTTAAATTTAATTAATTAAAATAAAATTTTATAATTTACATAGAAAAGTTATAAAAATATAAATCTTGATTTAATATTAATATTTTAATATTATTATCATCTTAATTATATTATTAAATGGTCTAGACTAGGGCTGGACAAAATATTCGAAATATTCGTATCCGATTCGTATTCGGATTGAAAATTCGAATATCAGTTGACACAAATACAAATATAAATATTAGAATCAGATATTCGACAAATACAAATACAAATACAAATAGTATACTCAATTATCCGAACTATTCGTATCCGTTAATATTAAATAGAAAATGTAGTTAATATATAGATATACATATAAAAAATTAATTTTAATAATCAAATTGGAAATAAAAACATTACTAATCTTATTTAAACACTTATTGCATAAATATATAGATAAATATGTAATATATTTATGATTGTAGTACTAAAATATCAAATATTTTAAAATAACTAATATTGTTGAAGATTTAATTTACACTCACTACAAGAAAAATTAAATTTTCAGACAGCAAAATCCGTCCCTAATTCGTTTGGAAAATAGTTTCCACACGTTTTCTGGACGGATTTTATCGGTCCGTAAATAAACGTCGCTAATTAATTTTCATTCAGAATTCGTCCAAAATTCCGAACGGATTTAGTCGTCCTTAATTGTTTTCGGATAAAAAAATTCCGGACGGATTTTTCCATTTGGAAAATTTAAAAAATTAAAAAAATATAAAATAAAATAAAATAAAATAAAAATTAAAAATACCGGACTGATATATTTTTCCGTCCGGAATTTTTTTTCAAAAAAATAAAAATAATAATAATTAAAAAGAAAAAAATTTATCCTTTATCGCCTCCATCGCCACCTCTTCTTCTTCTGCCTCCACCATCGCCTCCACCACCCCCATCGCCTCCACATCCGTCGTCGTCGTCTCACATTCCTTCTTCTCTATTTCAATTTCTCTTTCTTCATTCTCTTCTTCTTTTTCTTCTTATTTCTTGCGAATGAATTTATAAGATTAGATTTTCAGACGGATTAAAATAATCTGTCTCTAATTCTAAACCGATTAAATAATTCGTCCCTAATTTCGGACAAATTCTAGAATCTGTCCCTAATTTCGGACTTTCTGTGCAAGGAAAGTAGTGAAAGAAGCTCCTTTCAGGCGAACTCATCCCTTTGCTCTCTCCAGAAATAAATAAAGTAAGCAAAGGAACAAAGAAAGAAAAGGAACAAATCAACCCTAACAGATTAAACAAATCTGTCTCTAATTCCGGACGGATGAAACAAATCTGTCCTAATTTCGGACGGATTAGGGACGTTTTTCTGATTTTCTTATTTTTAAATTTATTATTTTTAATTTTTATTTTTTTCTAATTCTAGACAGATTAAAGAAATCCGTCCCTAATTCCGGACGATTAAACAAATCGGTCCCTAATTCCGGATGGATTAGGCAAAGTTTTTTTAATTTTTATTTTTAAATTTATTATTTTATCATTTTTAAAATTTTTAGTTTTATTTGTAAAAAACATTCCGGACGGTTAGATGTCAGTCTCGAAATTTATCGGAAAAATAAAAAATTATTTTTATTTTTTTAATAGAATTCTATTTTTGAATAAAAAGTTAATTTTAATTAAAAAATAAATATTTTTTTGAAATATTTCCGGATGGATACCACACCGTCCAGAAATGTTTTTTACAAATTTAAAAAAATAAAAAAAATCAAATTTTATATATTTTATATAAAAAATAATTTTTAAATATTATTTTTTCAAAAATTTCTGGACGGATATATTTTTCCCTCCGGAAATTTTTTCAAAAAAAATAATATCAGAAAAATAAATAATAAATAAAAAATAAAAAATAAAAAATATAAACGGATACAAAAAATCAGTCCTTAATTTCCGAATGGATCTTTTAGGTCGTCCGGAATTTTTTCGTAAAAAAATAAAATGTGATAAAAAACGAATAAAAAATAAAATAATATTTTAAAAAAAATCAAAATCCGTCCCTAATCCGTCCGTAATTTAGGGATTGATTGGTGGTAGTCCTTAACCCATCTGGAAATAGAGACGGAAAGAATTCCGTTTGTAAATTACGGACGGATTAAAATCTATCTGAAATTTAAGGACGGACCGAAATTTCCGTCCGTAATTTAGGGATGGGTCAAAATCCGTCTAGAAATTCCGTCCCTAAATTAAAAATTTCTAGTAGTGAATCAAGAATGTATCTAATCCAAATGAGTTGGATAATGTTATAGAGATATTACAATATATGAAAAAACAAAACTCACTAAATATATAACTTTTTGCAAGTTTTATTTTAGTGTATAATCTAACAATTTGTTTCATTGTTTTGGGTTAATTGACGATATTCGCAGAATCATCGACAAAACTAAATTTAAATAACTGATGTGGAGATGATTGTGAAGATTTGATACTTTGTTTTATTTATATTATGTATTTTTGCATCTTTGTGCGATTTGAATTTTAGTTTTAGATTATAGTTAATGATTATTGGTTTTTTATTAATATTCTTATATATATAATTTTTACGTTAAAAAAATTAGGTTCGTATACGAATATCCATATATCCGAAAATTATCCGTATTTACAAATATCCGAATTTATAAATACAAATACAAATACTAAATTTAGATATTCGCCGAATACAAATACAAAAACAAATAGTCTAATATTCGCAAATATCCGTTATTTGCCCAACCCTAGTCTTGATCTCTATTTAGTGGATTTATATTGTTGTCTAAGCAATCTAGATGTTCGTGTATTTATTCTAATGAGATAAATTTTGTAAAAAAAAGTTTAAGGGTTTGATTATAAATTTATAATTTAATCTTTTTTATTAATAATAATATAATATTACTAATAATTTTTAATATTTTAAAAACTAAAATTATTTAAAGATAATAATTTTTACTAATATTTATATATTCATATGTTATTCTTTATTTTTCATTATATTGAAAAACTATTTATATTAGAGAATCACAAACCATTTTATCATAAATAAATTCCAAACTATAAAAAAACATAATTTTTTAAATAAATTCTTTAGTATATATCAAATTTTAGTTATTATGTTAGAGATATAATGCAAATAAAAATAAAATCTACATAAGTCACTAATGTGGACGTGTTTGTCTAGTTTGAGAAATGCACATTCCTAAGGGTATAGTAACTTGTCCATGAATCTTTGCCTTGTGTTCTGCTTTAGAATGTGCATAAGGCCCAACCAAACCAATATCTTGTCCAAATCAGATGATTGTAGAGAGTCCGTGAGTAGTTGAGTGGCTTAGACCATAAATGAGAGGAGAGAAGGAATCACAAAGGAACAAGATATGGCTTCTCAACACCGTATGGTCAGATCAAAGCGGGCACGAGATATATATGTCAAAATTCCAAGCTAAAATATGATTGTGAGTAAGAAGACGATTATGATTTCATAACCATGTAATGAAGTCGTGCCTCATATAGCGTAACCAAACGAGGCTGTGCCACGATACAATATGGTCATGATTAGTGGAGTCGCAGCCAAACACAAACGCGGTGATTGCGTTTTCTGGCGAATCTAGGCGACATTAAACCGACTGGTGGAGTCGTAGTCGTCCGAAAACGTATCGAAATACAGATTTTAAAAATCTAAAATTATGTTGCGTTACGTTTGCGTTTTGGTGCATTTTGAATAAAATTACCAAAATACCCTCATATATTTTCCTTATCCCTTCTCTTTTTCTATTATAATTTATATTAATCGTAAATATATATATGTATATGTATATGCATTGTATATTTAAATATTTTTATAATTTTTAAATTTTTTAAATTTATTTCAAATATTTTTGAAAATTATAATTAAAAAATATACACTAAACAAAAAATTTAAATAAATTCTTTAATAATTGTCTATTATTTTATTCAAACACAATCGCAACAGTTTTTTACCATTCGTTTTTAGTCGCAGTCGCCCGTAAACGCAGTGATTCCACCATTCAGACAAAATGAAACAAAATGCTGCCAATCACTGACAGAAACGCTGCCAAACGCAAACGTAAACGTTGCATTTCTACCGGTCAAGCCCTAAAAATATTGAGGTGCCAACCAAAGTGTCTTCTTGGTCAAAGAGATTAATGTTCATTAGGATGGCATGATGGACCCCAAGTTGTTCTTCTGATCTTGTTGGTGAAAAATTCGAACCATTTTGGAAAACATTACTTTGATTTTCTTATGAATACAAAGTAAAAAAGGGTCTTTAGATCCATAAATGATATCAAGAGAGCAAAGGGGGTCCAACAATCACACTAGAAGTGTCTTCTTACCATTACCAATTGTAAATTTAATAGTCTTTGACAATGAACCACTTTAGATGTTTGATTTTTTTTCCTTTTAAAAAGAATGTATGAATAATATTTTTAATTTTTTTAAATTATATACTTAATAATAATAATATAGAGATGATGCGTGGTTGATATATTCCTATTAATCAAAAAGAAGAAAAAAACTGAATACTTGTTGTTTTAAGGTTAATAGTTTTCATGGGTTTTCTCTCATCTTTGAAGTAGGAGTGTAAGAAAATGTAAAGTTTGGTTTATTCAATTAGGGGTACAGAATAGAAAACATTTTTTTATTTTAAATATGAATTTTCATTTTGAAGAGAGTATTCAAATTAATCAAAATTGATAAAAAAAAGAATCAATTAATTAGATAGTAAAATTCCTTATTTTTTTTTTCAAAAATATATAATAAAAAAATAGGTAGAACTTTTTTTCCGTTGGAATAGCATTAATACAAAATATTTAGAATTGATATTTCGGTAATTCACGACACGATATGTTTCAAGTTTCGATTTTTCAATTATGTTAACATTAAAATTATCCGATATACCTAAGTTTTCATAGATATGTGGTTGGATATATCACGAGGCTCCCATGATTTGATCAATCACGACTACATAACACTACACTAACGTGTATTGTTGCCATTGGATGGTACTTTAATTTCATATATATATATATATATATATATATATATATATAACATCACCTTGAACTAAGATTGGTTGGGCAAGGGTCGAGTAGATAAGAAATTTTAGGATTTTGGAATTAGAATCCGAACATATATAATATTTTATTGTTAAAATCCAATCCGAAATGAATTTTAATATTAAAATTATAAATATTTGATTTATCAAGAATAAATATGATATTATGGTTTTGACTATACAATTGAATCGACTATAAGATGATATAATTCAGATATCTATTAATGTCGATCACAATAGGAATTAGATTTAGACTAATTATATACTAACTACATATTATTTTTATATAAGTCCTTTAAGATAAATCATCTAGGTGATTCTGATCTTTGAAATAGAGTAGCTCAAATTATGGACGAGAAAGAGGTTTGGTGAGTAAATCCGTGAGTTGATCTTTGGAGCTGACATGTGTGACCCGTAGAGTTTCGGTCTCAATCTATTCACGGTCGAATAGATAGTCCAATGCAAGGTGTTTCATACGCGAGTGAAAGACCGAATTAGCATTCAGGTACGTGACACCGATGTTGTCACAGTAAATTGCTGGAGGTGTTGGGAGTGTGACTCCAAATTTTGTGAGAAGGTTTACAATCCAGCAGAGCTCGGTTGATGTGTTGGAGGACCACAAAACGGATGTTGGCCAAAATAAATAATATATGCTCCGGTAGATTTGAAATCCGAAGATTGCCGACTTAGTCTGCATCACTAAAGGCATGGAGTGTGAGAATATTACAGGCAACCATAAAGATACATTTGTTCCAAGTGCCCGCTAAGTATCTGAGTATAGGTTTTACACAAGACCAGTGTTTATCTGTCGGTTGATACATGAATTGCGAGAGCTTATTCACTGCAAAGCTGATGTCAGACCGAGTAAGAGAGAGATGCTGAAGACTTCTAATGACTTGACGAAAGGGACCCGGATCTGGAAGATGAGTTCCGGTGGTAAGTGTGAGTCGTGATGTAGTTACCATTGGCATGGAAACTGGTTTGGCGTCGTGCATATTCACCTGTTGGAGAAGATCCGTTATGTACTTTGCGTTGAGATAGGTGGATGCCATGTGAGGTACGTATCGCCTCAACGCCAAGAAATAATGATAATGCACCCATGTCCTAAGAGAATCGTGAAACCAATGTCTTAACAAAGGATTGAATATGATCTAAAGAAGACCCCGTATAATCAGATCGTCGACGTAGATTAGTATAAATAGTTGTGTGCAAGGAGTCTGTAGCATAAACAATGATGCCTCCGCCAATGAATTCTTGAAACTGGACCCAAGAAAAAATATCTGGAGCTCAGAGTATCACGCTCGAGGAGCTTGTTTGAGTCCATAAATTTCTTTTTGAAGCTTGCATACGAAATTAGGATGATTTGGATCGATGAAATCCGAGGGTTGAGCCATATATACATCCTCATGTAAGTGACCTTATAGAAAAGCATTGTGGACGTCCAATTGGTGAATATCCCAACCATGAGAGGTAGCAAGGCTCATTACAAGACGGATCGTTGCAGGTTTAATGACCGGACTGAAAGTCTCATGAAAATCTACAGGGCGTTGATGAAAACCTTTAGCCACCAAGCGAGTTGTAAATCGATCAATAGGGCCATCGGGTTTCTTCTTGATTCTAAACACCCACTTGCAGCCAACTATATTTGAAGCAATATCTGGGGATACTAGTCCCATGTTTTATTTCGAAATGAGGGCATTGAATTCTTCGTTCATGGCTTGACGCCACATAAGGCTTTTGAGAGCCTGAACTGTTGTGGAAGGTTCAGTCTCCATTGTTTTACCTGAGAAAATTTGGGGTTAGGTTTACAAATATTACCCTTGGCTCGAGTGACCATAGGATGAATATTGCGTGGACACGACTCAATTTCTAGGACTAAAGTTGGTGGCGACACTTCAGAGATAGAGTGTGAAGACATTGTTCTCGATGGAGAACCAATGGAAATAGGCATACGATGTCTGGGCGAGGTAGGCTCCACATATTCGACTGGTGAAGGATATACCCATGGGGGCGGCTGAGAAGACGGTTCAATGTGTTGCGGTTGAAAGGAGTGAACATGAGATATGCGTGAAACGGTAAAAGGAGGAGAGCCAGACCTATCGGTGATAGGAGACAAAAATTTGGATAGTGTGATGAATGGAAAGATGGACTCATGGAATATTACATGTCTAGAGATATATATTCGATATTTAGAAGGATTGAGACATAGGTAAGCACTTTGAGATGATGAGTATACAAGAAAAACACATGGAATAGAGCGAGAGTCAAGTTTGTGAGATATGTAAGAATGAAGCCACGGGTAGCACATGTATCCAAAAATTTGAGTTTGTCACAATTTGGTGGTGTCTGAAAAAGGTACTCGAAAGGCGAGGACATAGAGAGAATAGGGGTTGGCATACAGTTGATAAGATAAACCGCAACCGGAAAGGCATAAGACCTACATGTGACAAGAATGGAGGCGTGCATGAGAAGTGAGAGGTCAATTTGTAGGATGTGGCGGTGGCAACACTCAGAAATACCATTGTGTTCAGGTGTATATCATGAGACGATAGAAAGGAGGTGAGAGCAACATACTCGCCTCCATTGTCTGTGTAGAGATTTTTGATTTTAGTATTAAATTTTGCTTCAACAAGAGCGTAAGGCAATGAATGTGTCCCGAACTTCGGATGTTTTTTTAAGTGAGTAGAGCCAAAAGTATCGTGTGAAATGGTCAACAAAGAGAACATAATTTTTGAAATCGCCAACTGAAACAACGGGAGATGTCCAAAAATCCTAAAATATGAATTCCAACGGACGAGAGGAAACAATTAAAGAGGAATGAAAAGGGAGTTTATGACTTTTGTTGCTAAGACATGAATTGCAAGGAGAAGACATGGAAGTGCGAGACACTGGAAGCTTAAATTTAGATAAAGTGTGTTCAAGGATGGAAAGAGAAAGGTGACCTAGTCAAGAGTGCCATGTGGAAATGGTCAATTTTAGACATGAGAACAAAACACATGTGAAAGAAGCGTTTGAGGGAGTTGGCTACATATAGACACCGTCTTTAATGTTGCCTTGAATTACTGGCGCCCTCATGAGTAGATCGTTCACCTGAAACATATGTGGGAAAAATTTCACAGAAACTCTATTACTTTTGCATAATTGATAAACAGAAACAAGGTTTTTATGCATAGATGGAACACATAGAACATCATCAAGGGCAAGAGCTCGAGTGGGTAATGGGAGAGAGAGGAAACCCGTGTGTGTTATTGGTTGTTCGGATCCATCACCAATAAGCACTTCTGCTCCTCCTCGGTACGGGTTGTGAAGCGTAAGATTCTGTGAATTCGAAATAATATGATGCGAGGAACCACTATTAAGGAGCCAATTGAGTGCTGCATCAGAGGAGTGCATGGCGTGATTGGCACTGTGACTCCAATGACGAAGAACGTGATTCCATCGAGGCATGGATTGATAGGGGTAGTCAAGATTCGAGGATTCTGATACAATGCAAAATCGATGAATGAGGCTCGACTAGAGACGACTAAAGAAGACGCAACGACAGGTGGGCTCAGTGGTGGTTCGATGAGCTGTTGGTTTGATCTATCGGGTTGGTGCGGTGTGGCAAGTTTGGCTGGACAATTGAAGTAGTTCGGTGTGGTGCGCTGGTAAGGGCGACGGGAGATCTAGGCGACGATCGAGCTGGCAATGAAAGAGCTCGGGTTAGGCCAGTGATCACAGGGTTCGGGTTGACGATAGCGACTGGAGTTTGCACCAATGACGGTGGTTGTTAGGGTTTGTACCAATGACGATAACAGCTAGAGTTTAGAGGTAAATTTGCTCTGATACCACATAAGATGATATAACTCAAATATTTATTAATGTCAATCAAAATACATATATATATATATACACAAAAGAATTAGATTTAGACTAATTATATACTAATTACATATTTATCCTTTATATAGATTGGAAAATTTTGTTTTCCAATATTGTTTAATCGTAACAATGTTTATGAGAAAAAAAAATTATTTCTGATATTTCGATAAATAATATTAAAATTTAAAATATTTTTTCAAATTAATATATATCCCGATACATATTTTGATTACCCAAATTATTTAAATATATGAGGTTTTTTTAAATTCCAAATTCGAGTTAAATAATCTATGAGATAATGGTTTTTGCCCAAATAATTATAGCCACGGAAATTGGCACCACTGGACCGCCCTTTCTTTATTCCCTTCTTTGTTCACTCATTTATTCGATCTATTTATTTCATTATAACAATAATAAAATTAGCTTTACATCTAAAGTCTTCTATATAAATAAATACATTTTTCTTAATTTATGATATCACCCATTCATTCATCGTTATATCACACATAAATAACTATTTATAAATATATTAAATTAATACTTTCACGTAACAAATTATTTACCATAAAAAGTAATTATTAATTTAAAAAGTAATAATATATTATAAGTTTAATTTATACCGCGCTCTAAAATTTAAATATAACAATAAGTAATAACTCCTACATTACATTAACAGAAATTCTACTTAATAATAAATTTGGTCACACCACGCATAGAATTATAGTGGTTTCGATGCTTTGTCACAAGATCATTTATATATACACACACATATATACACAAATCTATTATATTCTTCTCGAATTTTAAATATGGATATGCTTCTTCTTCTTTTTTTTTTCTTTTTTTTGGTCAGAACATAATCTAGAATATTGGCCTCTTGTCTAGATAACAAGAGCACCTTCTCCTTTATCATACATCTCTCGTAGCTCTCTCTCTCTCTCTCTCTCTCTCACAGACAGACACACACAACAGAAACAGAGGAACCATCTGTTTTTCTCCTTCTTCTTGGTCTTCAATGGCGACATGTGGAAGCTTTCACCATCTATTCGGAAACCCTAAACCAGAGAAACCTACCCTTTTGGAGTCTCTCTCCTCATCGTCTCCATGGAACCACAAACCCTCGTCGGAGGACGAAACGCCGTCGTTTACAGAGATATTTGGTGAGCTCCACTTCAGGGAAAAGTCTACCCCTGTATGTCTCGGGAATAACGGCAACACCACTCCTCCGTACGCAAGCACTTCCTCCTTGCATCTTTGTACGGAAGGCCTAGGCTCCGAAAGTTCGTACGACGTGGAAGACGTCAACGACAATGTCAACATGAATGTCAACGTAAAAGTCAACGGAGAAGAGGTTGAAGGGAAGGCTGAGGCGGAGAGGTTGCGGCGGAGGCGAAAGGAGGAGTATCCACCGGCGATGAAGAGGATGAGTTTAAAGGCTTATAGAGAAGAAGGAAGGTTTGTGTTGGAGGAAGTGAGGATTCCAAGGAGAGAGATTCTTCATGCGAGTCGTCAGGATGGGAGGCTGAGGATGAAACTTATTCACCCTTGCGATGAAGATGAAGACGCCATTGAAGAAGATGGAGATGGTTGTTTTTGATTCATTTTTCCTTTCGTCCACATTTTTTTTATCGTCATTAATATCAATATGAATTTATTTGTAACTAATTTTAAAAATTAGTTCAAGTAAAGTTAAAGTTGTTGAATATTATATATATATATTCGTAAATTTAACAGAATCTTTTCAGTATTTAACTAATGGATTGAATTTCGTATATAGTTTGAGTGGTTGGAAGTTTGTACATTTACACAACCGATTCAGATTCGAATCTTGCCATTTGAGAATGTTGTTATTACCATTAAAAGTACACACGTATTGGCTTTGAATTAAAGACATATGGCAAAGATTCAAATAAACTTTCTGAATAAAAAAGGTAAACTATAGAGTTTTTTTTTATATAATATATTTATCCTTATAAAACATTAGAGAGTATCAAAATTTTATGGTAATGTTTTATGAATGAATTTTGTCGACTAGTTAAAGATAGTAGACACAATTATTAACTTTGATTAATGGTAGATAACATTTGTGTGTTCAAGTTTAATGTATGTGTATGAATATCTATAAGTGTATATATATGTATATATATTAACACTTTAAATCACGTGAATTTGTAATATTTTTTCCTTTCCCCATAATGCAACAGACTTGAAATATTAATTAAACTAAAGTACAGTGTTAGAGACATGCGTCAACTATATGACTCAAAAATTAAAATATTCATCAAGATATTATAAAAGTCAACGCTTTGTTCATTAAGTTGTCTCTTCCAAATGGATTGGAGTCAACATACTTATATTATAAAGAATTCCAATTAAATTAAAAGAATATATAAAGTGAAATATATAATTTTTACATAACATTTTTAAAAGCGGCGGAATATCAGAAATATCTTCGTAGGGCTAAACCATTTCAAAAATATCTTTTTCCAAAATAATTATTAAATCCGAAAAATAAAAATTGAAAAAAAAGATAAATTTGCTTTTAATGTTCGAACGTGGAAAAATGGAAGTTCGACAGTTTTTCGACTGCCGAAAACGAGAAAGCCGAACAATTTTTCGCCGTGAAACCTATTTAAAAGTTGATAACAAGAAAGAAATAAGTGATGTCGAACTTGAGAGGGAACGATTTGAAGTTGGCGAACGATTTGAAGTTGGCGAGAAGGAAACTGGCGAAGAGAGCACGAGTCAATCTTCAATGGTGTCAATAAGTGTAAGTAGTTCGATTTCTAGGGTTTTGCAAGCTTTCGAGTCACAAGGGTCAGTGTCAATGAGTCGGTTAGGTCGCAAGGGTCGCAGAAGTTGCATGAACATCTTCGACTCCGTGAGTCGGTTGAGTAGCAAGGGTCGCAGTAGTTTCATGACCATCTTAGACTCAGTTTATTGATTTGAAACGATGAGTGTCAGTGTCAGTGAGTCGGTTAGGTCGCAATGGTCGTTTGAGGGACGTGGGTCGGTTGAGTGTCGCGGAGTGTGTGAGGGTCGTTTGAGTCGCATGGGTCGCACGCGTCGGTTGAGTAGTCGCATGGGTCACACGCGTCGGTTGAGGGTCGCACGGGTCGGTTGCGTCGCATGGGTCGGTTGAATCGCATGGGTCGCTTAGGTCGGTAGAAGTATAATGTATTCGTAATTGGTCATTTTGCAGGTGGCGCCAAAGCCGAGATTTGTGTATGAATTCAAGCACATGGACAGAATTCCAAAGATCATTACGAAGTGTTATCCTCACGAGACAATAAGGATGCTGAGAGGAATCTTAAATGATCAGGAGTTGCATTACTTCGAGAACGAGTCACAATTTAGGCATTTATTTCACTTACAATGTGACTCCACATTGACAAAGGTTAGGGACTGCAGCATCAGCATCAGCATCAGCATCAGAATCAGCATCAGCATCACTCACGCACCCCTTCCTCTTAGTCCCTTTGTCCTTCTCCTTTTTTGATCACCAAGAGCTGCTTTTCGTGTCAGCAGTTCTTGCTCACGGATATCCTCCCAACAAATACCCTTCGGATTTCTGTGAAGATGTTGCATCCATATCTGAACATCGAGATCGTCACATCCCTCGTAATCCTCCAGATCAGAAAGTAAAGCTTCCTCTTCGTGTTCAACACGAAGAATACTTAGAATATCCTGAAAAACAAAACATAACCATTCTTATCATTTTGTTTTAATGTTTCAGTTACTTCCATTTGAAACCATCCTTAGTTTGGCCAGAAAGGGATGGTATGTTGAGGTTGTGGATGCGCATCGATCATGTCCAAGAATGTGCAAGAAGATGGTTAAATCCAATTTTAACCCGAAGTATGTAGATGTGATAAGGCAGATTGGAGATTCTAAGGTAACGATTACACAAGGTTCACAAGGGATACAAGGGTCATAGAGGGTAATAATGGTTATGTTTTTTTTCAGGATATTCTAAGTATTCTTCGTGCTGAACACGAAGAGGAAGCTTTACTTTCTGATCTGGAGGATTACGAGGGATGTGACGATCCCGATGCTCAGATATAGATGAAACATCTTCGTAGAAATCCGAAGGGTATTTGTTGGGAGGATATCCGTAAACAAGAACTGCTGACACGAAAAGCAGCTCTTGGTGATCAAAAAAAGGAGAAGGAAAAAGGGACTAAGAGGAAGGAGTGCGTGAGTGATGCTGATGCTGATGTTGATGCTGCAGTCCCTCTGACACTGGAAAAGAAATTAATAGGGGAAATAAGGAAGTCGGAGAAAAGAATCATCAACGCCGTAAGAGAACTTCTAAGGGATGTCGGGATTCATTTGCCTAATCCAAAATCAAAGGCTGTGCCGAGAAAGTTGCGATCACCGAAACCCAATCTTCCGACACTGTTGGTGATTTTGCTTTTGAATACCTTCGACGTCCAAATCCAGTGTCAAGAAACCTTGCTCCGGATGGAGTTCCACCAAGTAAGTAATATTTAGTGAAAAGGTCATTTGAGTGACAATTTCCATCGAGACATATAAGTCGTAGGGTCACATAAGCCGTAGGGTCGTTAGAGTCGTAGGGTCGCATAAGCCGCAGGGTCGTTAGAGTCGCAAGGGTTTCATATGATTGGTCCCATTGGTCGCCATATGTTTAATGAGGTAAATTTTATGCAGGTGCTGGACCTTTATCGAAGGAGTCTGCGCCATATGTTGAACCTCCGCCGGCAAAAAGAGCAAGAACAATGCGAGGGAGAGGGCGAAAGAAGGTTGTTCAAGAACCCGAAAAAACGGTGGTTCCAGAACCTGAGGAGTTTGTGTGGTATCCCAGTGGATTAGTAAAGGACTTGATAACCCGATTTTCTACGTTCACTGAGGCTAGCGGTGAAAAGTTGACTAATCTATATTGGTTCCTGAAGGCACCTCGACATGAGCGGTGGTGGAGATCTGAGCTAGATATTCCCCGGGGGCCAAAGTTTTGGGAGATTATATTAAAGGCCAACGCATGGCTTGAAGATGAAGTAAGTTTTTTTAAACCCTTAGTCTCACGGAGTTTTGTGTCATATGCATTCCTGTGTGTTAATTTTTTTTTTTTTGCAGCAATTGGATGAGGCGTTGATGGAGCTGTCTTCTCGCTTGGCATCGGATCCCAGCGCGTATCAGAATTATTACGTTTGTCCTGTTGCTTTCATGCAGACGCTCTCAATGTAGACGTACGAGGATATGGCAACTTTGCCGGAAAAGCTTAGTCAGTTTTTGAACGCCAACCCACCAATTAGTGATTATGAAGGTTTTGTCTCGGTTCTAAACATTCCATCGGAAAATAATCGATGGGTAGGATGTCATTGGGTAGCCATCAAAGCGGATTTCAAAACCCGATGCATCACGGTATACGACTGCAGGATGAGCCTTAAGGAAACACATATCGATCCGGTGATTGAGAGGATAAGAAAAGCTGTCCCCAAGATGCTCATTCTCGGAGGGTTTCCTTCTTTGGCTTCTGGAGAAGATGAATGGAGGTATGTGTATTATGATGGTCTGCCACAGAACCAAAGCGGGAATGACTGTGGTGTTTTCTCCTATAAATTCGTAGAAGCCTCGTTATTAAAGGATATGAATATGTTTCGCTTAATTTGCGACGACAAGGTTACTTCCATGCGTGAGAAGATGGCGGCTGATATATATAATAATGGAGAACGTACCTTTGAACCCGAAGACTAACTTGATATTTGGTACATTGTTTTTTTTTTGATTGGTAGATGTGAACATTTGGTACATTGTTTTTTTTAATATTTAGTACATTGTTTTTTTAATATTTGGTACATTGTTTTTTTTCTAATATTTGGTACATTGTTTTTTTTCTAATATTTGGTACAAGGGTCACAGAGCCTCATACGACCCTTGCGACCCATGCGACCCATTTGACCCTTGCGATCCATGCGACCCTTGCGATCAATACATTCATTCATTCAAGACCTATATTAAAAGGTTCGTTAATGTGGTCAATGCATGCACCTTGGTTAAAACGGAGTTCATTTATTTTTCGTTGAATATGAGTTTATAAATAGAGGAGGAAAAACCGAAAAGCTACAACAATTTGTAGCACCAAATCATCTCTTGTGTTGTCATTAAGGTCCAATACACTGGTAGGTAGGGGACGAAAGAAGGTCCAATACACTGGACGGTAGGGGACGCAAGAAGGTCCAATACACTGGACATGTCAGAGACACAAGAAGGTAGACCTTCAAAAGATGTCTTCAGGAAGTCTGCGGTCATAGTAGAAGTAGGCGAAAGATTCAATAAACCTTCGATCGATTCCACATAATAGATGATAAACCTGAACAAGAGAAACTAAATAAAAAAACCCGTCTTAAGATAATAAAAATTTAATCTTTCGAACAAATTCAAGTGATTTACCTGAGCATGAGTTAAAATTCGTCGTGTTGGCTTCAAACAACTTTCGTCTATTATGTGGAATCGATCGAAGGTTTATTGAAAAGTTTATTCCAATGTTCAACTCTCTTCACCTTACGTCTTTCCCCGTTACACCAAATGGTTACCGAGTGACGGAACTTGTTCAAGCATTCACGGGGAGATGCGACCCTTGCGACCCTTGCGATCCATGCGGTCGAAGCTTTTTAATGTGGTCAATACATTCATTCATTCAAGACCTATATTAAAAGGTTCTTTAATGTGGTCAATGCATACACCTTGGTTAAAACGGAGTTCATTTATTTTTCGTTGAATATGAGTTTATAAATAGAGGAGGAAAAACCGAAAAGCTACAACAATTTGTAGCACCAAATCATCTCTTGGGTTGTCATTAAGGTCCAATACACTGGTAGGTAGGGGACGTAAGGTGAAGAAAGTTGAACATTGGAATAAACATCATCATCACATGAAAAAGGATAAGAAAACGAGCGGGGATCCATCATCATCGTGGAGCTTGTGAAGGAAGAGTATGACAAAACCCGAATAAACTGTAGGTTGATGTGGAAGAAGAAATCAATACACAAAACCCAGTGTATTGGACCTCTTTCTGGCTTTTTTTTTTATTTTTAATCTTCATGTTCTTCTTCTCAAACCTCTTTCTGACCTTTGTGTTGTGTTGTATAGAAACGTCGGGTGATTTGTATAAAAACGTCGGGTGATTTGTATAAAAACGTCGGGTGATTTCTCGGGTGATTTGTATAAAAACGTCGGATGATTTGTATAAAAACGTCGGGTGATTTGTATAAAAACGTTGGGTCACTCTTCAAATGTTCACTGGAAAACGAAATACATGGCAGGAGATGGCTTAGGTGACGGTGTTGGGTCACTCTCTGCTAATGTAATCTCTCTCCAGTGAACTCATGCGATCCATGCGACCCATACGATCCTCAATGAACTATTTCTCCAGTGGAAATAGAATGCGTGCAAAGTCTTTGATTGACTTTGTAAATGTATTGTTTTGATTTAGAATCTTTGTAAATGTATTGTATTGATTTAGAATATTTGTAAATGTATTGTTTTGATTTAGAATCTTTGTAAATGTATTGTTTTGATTTGGAATCTTTGTAAATGTATTGTTTTGATTTGGAATCTTTGTAAATGTATTGTTTTGATTGGTTTTTGTCATTTTATCATCCTAAACCCGTAAATTCGTCGAGTTCGCATCTATTCATCAATATATGCGATCATGCGACCCTAATTTGGCATATATGTGACCAAGCGACCCATGCCATTAACAATATATTTGAGTTGTATATGTCTAATTTAGAATCAATATAGATAATAATATAAATAATATCGACATTTGAAGAAAATGTTAAATGTATTGTTTAATCATCCCCCAAGTTCTTAAAACACTACTATCACTTTTGAAACATGGGCTTTGGTTATACACAACTCAACTAGGTACACATGGGTCACAATCTGTTTTAACCGTTGATTGACGTTGTAAATGTATTGTTTTGATTGGTTTTTGTCATTTTATCATCCCAAACCCGTAAATTCATCGAGTTCGCATCTATTCATCAATATATGCGATCATGCGACCCATGCGACGCATGCGACCCTAATTTGGAATTCATTAGTTTGACGTTGTAAATGTATTGTTTGATTGGTTTTTGTCATTTTATCATCTTAAACCCGTAAATTCGCCGAGTTCGCATCTATTCATCAATACATGCGACCATGCGACCCATGCGACCCTAATTTGGAATTCATTAGTTTGACGTTGTAAATGTATTGTTTGATTGGTTTTTGTCATTTTATAATCCCAAACCCGTAAATTCGTCGAGTTCGCATCTATTCATCAATATATGCGATCATGCGACCCATGCGACACATGCGACCCTAATTTGGAATTATTTCATTTTCACCAGAATTCCCGCCGAACTTTTCGCCAAAATTTGAAAAAACTTTTCGAATTCCATCTGACGGACGGCGATTCGTATTCGAGCTGTTTCCTTTTTTCTAATAACGAAACTCTCTCCAACTCTCATCATCATCATCATCATCATCATCATCATCATCATCATCATCATCATCATCATCATCATCATCATCATCATCATCATCATCATCATCATCATCATCATCATCATCATCATATATGCATTAGTTTGACGTTGTTGTAAATTTATTCGGTTATCGCAGACACTTCCGATACAGTTTGCGAGGTCGAATGGTCTTTGCGGTAGACGAAGTAAGATTGATCTGACAACCAATTACACAGACGTTTGGGAGGCACAAAAGTTATTCTGATGATATTACATGAGATATTCTGGATATTTTCTGATATCTTTTTTAAATCAGAATTTTTTCGAAGATTGTATAATATTATGCGATATTATATTTCCTTTTCCGTATAATATTTTCGAAGATTGTATATTGATTCGACTTCTTTCATAATCTTACGAACAATAGATGCAAAATAAGACATTTTCAACGTTTAAATATTGATTACATAAGGTCTCAAAGGTCACAAGAGTTACATAAGGTTACATAAGGTCTCAAAGGTCACACGGTTAAAAAAAGGAAAGAAAAAAGTTGAAGAAAAAAAAA
>CM071870.1:38244195-38255643 GCA_036759665.1 Gynandropsis gynandra | reverse complement strand
ATGAGAAAATTGATGTTTGTAGAGACAGTTGCATGTTATTTTGGGAAAATGATAAAGACTTGTTGGAATGCAAGTTTTGCGGTGCAAGCGGATTTCGACATAAAAACCATCTTCACGTAAATATGTACCATACAAGAAAATGTTCTATATGCCTGT
Organism: Gynandropsis gynandra; assembly: GCA_036759665.1. Classification (NCBI taxonomy): domain Eukaryota; kingdom Viridiplantae; phylum Streptophyta; class Magnoliopsida; order Brassicales; family Cleomaceae; genus Gynandropsis; species Gynandropsis gynandra. The sequence goes on along the minus strand of CM071870.1, from coordinate 38,255,487 downwards.
AGGAAACAGATTGAGAAGGTTATATGAATCGAAAAAAACCGTTGCGGCCATGAGATGGTACGCAGAACACTCAACGACCGAAGGTATAATGAAACATCCATCGGATGGTAAGGCTTAGAAAGATTTCAATGAAATATTTTCCGAGTTCGCGTATGAAAGGAGAAACATTTATCTTTGCTTGTGCACGGATGGTTTTAGTCCCTATGGACAATCTGGAAGTCAATATTCTCTATGGACGGTGATTTTGTCTCCGTATAATTTGCCTCCCGAGATGTGTTTGAAAAGAGAGGTAATGTTTCTGACGTTGTTGATTCCAGGATCAGAACATTCGAAGAAAAGTTTTGATGTCTTTTGCGGCCCTTAATTCATGAATTAAGACAGTTCTGGAACAAAGGAATTCTTGCTTATGACGTTAGTACTAAGAAAAATTTCACATTGAAAGCGGTCTTATTGTGGACAATTAGCGATTTTTCTGCCTATGGAATGTTATCTGGATGGAGCACGCACGGAAGATTGACATGTCCATATTGTATGGAGGATACAGATTCATTTCGACTAGTACATGGTAAGAAACCATGTTGGTTTGATTGTCATAGAAGCTTTCTTCCTCGTGGCCATGCTTTCCGGAAAGATAAAAAACATTTTCGGAAGAACCTGGTACAAAAAGAAGAGGTACCGTGCATGAAAACTGGAACACAAATCCTTTACGAAAGATTGAACACAATGGGTGATTTACAAGAATCGGTTGAATGCGGTGGAGATCGTGGGCATCGTAAACCAAAAGGTCAAAGGAATGGCATAACTGGTATAAACGTAGTATCTTTTGGGAACTACCATACTGGAAATCATTGATATTACGTCATAATTTAGATGTTATGCATATCGAAAAGAACTTTTTCGATAATATCATCAATACTGTTTTGAATGTGGTGGTAAAACTAAGGATAATATACAATCAAGAAAAGATTTGAAGTCAATACGGGTAAAACAAGGATAATATACAATCAAGAAAAGATTTGAAGTCAATATGCCGACGACCTGAGTTGGAATTAAGAGATGGAAGGTCACATGTTCCAGTATTCAGATTGTCTGGTCCGGCGAAAACGACATTATTAAAATGGTTAAAAGAGGATGTTAAGTTTCCCGATAGATATGCCTCGAACATTGCTCGGTGTGTGGATATTGTTGGTTCGAGACTCATCGGATTGAAAAGTCACGATTGTCACGTTTTCATGCAGCGGCTCATTCCAATTGGATTTTTTGAGCTCTTACCACAGTATGTTCACGATGTGTTATGCAGAATCAACATATCTTTCAGAGATATATATTCGAGGAATTTAAAAAGTGATGACTTGGAAGTAATGAAAAACAATATCTCTGAAGTATTATGTGCATTGAAAAAAGTTTTCCCGTCTTCATTCTTTGATGTCATGGAGCATTTGCCAATACATTTACCAGATGAGGCAATACTCGGTGGACTAGTTCAAATCAGATGGATATATCCTTTCGAAAGTTTTTTCTTTCATTTAAAGAAAAAGGACAAAAACAAAGCAGCGATCGAAGGATCTATTGTCAAACAATACTTGTTGGAAGAAATCACATATTTCAGCACATTTTATTTCGAGTCGCATATTCAAACGAAAGAACGACGTGCAACGGATGATCACACAAACTATATGTATCAATATAATCCGCAGTTTGGCGCAATTTCTGAAATGTTTACACCGATTGGACATATAGGAGGTAAATCCGATGAATACTGGTTAACACCAGAGGAGTATAATCACGTCTACACATATATACTACTAAATTGTCAAGAATTATTACCGTTCGAAGGGTACATACTGGTACATATTAATTTCAATCTTTTACATATATATGTATGTATATATATTAAAATTTAACGCATTTTCATTCTTGAGGATATTTGATGAAGAATTACTTGGTACATATCCTCATCTAATCCAAATGAATTCACAGACATGAAAATTCAACATTATGGCTTGTGGTTGAGAAACTACGTAAGTACTCGTGTACACATCTATTAAAATTTATTGCATATAAAAGTATTAATTTGTTTTTATGCTACGTACAGGTGAAATGTTTTGATAAAAGACTTCCTACGTGGCTAAAGAATTTGGCTAATGTTCTCACATGAAATGTCATGTGTTGGCCAATTTTGTTTATTCGCGGCTACACGTTCCACACGTACGAACACGGAAAACATAGAAGCACATACAACTATGGCATTTGCGTTAATAGTGATATAGAGGGTGATAACTTCTACGGCATTTTGCACCAAATCATACAAGTGGAATATCTCAATCTCGTTGGTTGAAGGTGATTCTTTTAAGTGTCAGTGGTTCGATCCAACCGTAGGACGTGGCATACGAAAAAACCATTGGGAAGGAATTGACGTCAATCGGGCACGACAATATGGTAAGTATTATCCATTCATCACAATAGATCAAGCAGATCAATTATGTTACGTGCAATATCCAACAACATTGAAACTTAGAAGAGAGGAGTGGTGGGCCGTAGTAAAGATCGAGCCACGAGGGATCATAAGCTCTGATGATAAAGAAGATCTGTTGCAACCCGATCATCCTCAGTCGATTCGTTTAATTGATACAGATCGCGAGGAGATTCTCGCGAGAAATGACATAGACGGAGAACTCATACGTGACTATGAAGATGTTGAACCGGAATATTCTGAAGATGAAGACGGTGATGAATTCAATGAACAATCGAAGGAAGACTCGCCCATCGATGAATCTACTAAAAAAGAAATGTAAATACAATAATGTGTATTATGTGTAATAAATGTAGATGATGTGTAATGTAAATGACGTGTAATGTCCATGATGTGTAGTAATGTATATGATGTGTAATCGAACAATCGAAATGTTAATACAATTGAACATTTTATATACGATATTTGATGTATTACAAATTAGAATTATCTAATACCAACGGGCATCCGTTGAAAATATTAACGGATGCTCGTTGAAACACAAAACCACCCCCGACACTTAGAAAAAAATTCTAAGTTTTCCACATTTCTAACAGGCATCCTTTGGAAAGTTCTAACCGCCACCCGTTAAATTTGTCAACGGGCATCCGTTGGAAACTTAACGGTCGAAACTATTCTAACGGGTGTCCGTTGGCAAATTGCAATGGATGACTGTTAGAAATTTGCAATGGTCGTCCGTTGCTATTTCCAACGGATGCCCGTTAAATTTGTCAACGGGCATCCGTTGGAAACTTAACGGTCGAAACTATTCTAACGGGTGTCCGTTGGCAAATTGCAATGGATGACTGTTAGAAATTTGCAATGGACGTCCGTTGCTATTTCCAACGGATGCCCGTTGGAATAGGTAATGATGCCTACCCTAGTCTGCAGAATTTTCAACAGTCATCCGTTGGAAATTGCAACGGATGACCCTTGCAAAGGCAGACGAGCCGCCATTTAGCCGTCCGTTGCCTCGAGAATAGGTATTCCCAACGGGCATCCGTAGAGAATTCCAACGGATGCCCGTTGGGAATGCATGACGTCACGTCAATTACTGCGTCCGTTGAGATGACGTATTTTCCAAAGGGCATCCGTTCGAAGTCCTAACGGATGTCCGTTGAAAAGTTCTGTATATATAAACTCGTTGAACAATTCCATTTTCAACACAAATCACAATCTTAAAATCTTCTCAAACTTCACATTTCACCCACAAATACTTTTACAATCCATAGAAAAAAATGAGAGCTAGACAGTTTATAGGATCAGGAGGGATGTTGGTTGGTTCCGCGGGAGCTCCTCCCCCGCCTCCAATACCACCATATCGTCATCTTCATCAAATATCGGCGATGCCGGTATTGGTGAAGGAAGACGATATGGTAGATATCAATTCCTTGATCAATGATTTTGATGGGTGTCCAACCCTTCCGATTATCGATCCCGAACGTCCTTCTGGGACGTTATGGTAAAAAGAGTTATTATTTTCATTTGTATTATTATAAGTTATAAATATTATCTAACTTTGTAATGTTGATTTGCAGATTTGATGTGGATGATGTACTCAAACACACAAACAACACCATTATTTAAGGGTCCTTACAGGATGAGTTATATTATTCCTGACAAGTTAAGCCAGAAATCGTGCACCAACAATGGTGGCACATTTTTATAATAAGTTTTTTATTACATTAAATTTCAAGTTATGAGTTATATATATATATATATGTTATAAAACTAAAAATTCATAAATTATTTTGCAGCGCTCATACAGATGGCGGCGAAAGGATACATTGCGCATCTACACAGTATGGATGCACAACACGCAGGTACGGATGCGCCTGATGATGAACAACGCGAAACGCAACTACTACGCCAACAATCGCAAACCGAGATGGGCAACGGACGCGGTCTTCAATCAGATGATTCAGCATAGGCAGTCCGCATAATTCAAGGCCAAGAGCGACAAAGCCAAAAAATGTCGATACGGCGAGAAGGGTTCCGGAGATGGTCCGCATCGCCATACTTCGGGATCAAAATCCTTCCCGAAACGAAAACACGAATTGGTAAAATTTTTTTTATTTAAATTTTTTGTTTATTTAAATATTTATGTAAATAAATTTATTTTATATTACAGATGCAACGGATAGGAAGAGAACCGACTCTTCTTGAGCTAGTATTAGAAACCCACGCCAAGAAGAAGTCGGTCGTCGGGGAAGAGGTCGATGAACCCGAACTCGTCGATCCTCGAGGGGAGCGAACCGTGAGAGCTGTGACGGAGAAGATTACACAACAATCACAAGTTTGCGGTTCGACTCCCGATGAGCTGAGTCCTCTACAAAAAGGACAAAATTTATTTAAAGGTAAACTTTTTCTCTTTCTGGATTATTACTAACATATTTTTTAAAAAATCTAATTCTAATTTTGTTTGTCTTGTATTCGGTGAGACCGTATAAGGGGCGTCTATACGGATATGTTCGTTGGAAAACGCCTGTTTTTTTGTAGTGACTTACAGTAATGCAAAATTGGTTCTATTAGACGTTCAGGGGAAAATTGACGACTAATTATCGTCTAGATGACCGATTACGCGATAACCAGCCATTGAGGCGGATTTTTTAAATAAAAAATTAGACCAAAACGATATTGTATTGGTCGTTTTATTTAAAAAAATTAAAACAAATACAACGCCATTTTGTGGGAGACCAAAACAACGTCTTTTTGGTTATTTCTCTCTTTGTCCCAAAGTTCCTCTAATTTTGAGCGTCGTTCTTCGGCGTTCCTCTAGTTTTTGAGCATCGTTCATTGTTGGTTTGTAGCCATCTTCGTCTTCTTTTTTGTTTTTCGTTCGCCATCTTCGTCTTCATTCGTCCGTTCGCCATCTTCATCTATTCGTCCGTTCATCTATCTCAGCAATCCCGCAAAGCCTTGATTCAAGATAAGTGATTCAGATGTAAGATCCTTTTGGTACCGACATATAATTTTTCTAATACAGTGTGAATATTAAATATTTAGATCTTTTTGTTTATGATATGGTTAATGGATTTATATAATTTTATATATAATATTTTTTTATTTATATTATCTATTTTTATATTTTATAATTTTGAAAATTCAAATATATTAAAAAAAATTTAAAAACGAAAAATATCTAATCACCGACTAATTCAACTAGTCGCTAAACGCTGATGGACCGTCCGACTAAGGTCTAACGATTTTTACAATATTGATTAGTTTTAACATTTTACAATAACAAAAAATAAAAGAAAAGGTTATGGCATATGCCCACCACCACAAAACTATATTTATCGTGTGTATATATTTGTGTTGTGCATATATATATATATCTTATATACTCTAAAACAAAACCCTGAGTGAACAGTAAAAGTGACACGTGTTCCGTTATCCACCACACGGTCTTTTTTTTTTGGTGCTGGCATTTTCTCGACCCTTAGATGAAAAACGCATACTGTTCATGGGCAATTGTGCCTTGCAGCCGTCGGATTAGCCTCTCTCGATTGATCCTGGCCATTGGTTTCTCCCCTTTTACCCTTTGCTTTTAGGGTTACAAAGATATCTATTCTCCTCTTCTTTTCCGATTTCCCTTCTCCTCTTCAGTGTTCGTCTTCGCCGATTTCTCTGGCCGGCCGTTCCTCTGCCGGATTGTTTGCCGTTTCCGGCGTCTTCTTCGATTTGTTTCCGTCCTCGGTAAGCTCCTTCCTTTGCTTTCGTCCCACAGTTCATGGTCGATTGTCTTCCTGTTTCCCTTCCGTTTTTTCTTCGGTTTTAGGGTTTCGGATGGAGCTTCTGAGCCGGTATTCCTCAGAGGCCATTTTCCCTTTCTTCGCGTTGCTTCTGGGCGGCTCTATCATTCACTCCTCCAGACGATTCTCCGGGCGATTCTGGCTGTTTCCGGCATATTCTTCCGTCTGTTTGTGTTGCCAGGTGAGTTATGTCATCTGTTTTCGTTTCTGGATCCACGGTGGTCTCGATGCTTTCGTTCCGCCTGTTACCCCGGTTTGTGTGATATCTTATAATTTCACTGTGTATATATTTCGAATTTCAGTTTGGTGATTTTGTTGATGACTCTATGAATGAATTGGCAGCGCTCTGGCGATTCCTTGCTCATCCTTTTTCACTGGAACTCTTCCTCCTCTCTCTCTCTTTCTCTCTCTTTTCAGGGCTTCTAGGGTTTTATCTCAGTCCCATTTTCCGTGAAATCCAATCGGGGGTACCGTGTTTTCCCCTCAATCTCGCTGTATAGAGGTATTCTCTTCACTTCCCCTCCCAGAAATGTTTGAGTTGGAACCTGGAAATGAGCTGCAAGTCTGATAACTTGATGACAACCGCATAGGTTCATCCTCAGCTTTTCGCGAGGAAGCTGCTATCTACGGCGACGGAGAAGTACGGTTGTGGAGGTAGTGATGGGGAAATTGGAGCAAGTAGGGACTGAAGGAGGACGAGTTGAATCGGTGGTGCTGGAGGGTGGACGAGTGATCAAGACGGACGCTGTGGTTTTGGCCCTGGGGCCATGGCCGGGTAAATTGGAGCTTTTGGCGTTGATGTTTGCGACCGTCTCCGCCGATTTCTCCGTTCGCCCAGGTATGCCTACTCCACTCTGGGTCTGGATTCCACAGTACTCTCCTTCCATTTCTACCTTCGTGTCCCTTGGTTTTTTGTTTTATGGGTTTTATGTCTTTCTTTTTTTAGCATTTTTGCGGTGTGATTCCAGGAAACCATTCCCCTGCGATCGTATTGGGAGGAAGATGGTTCGTCAAAGGCTCTGGATTGGTTAGTCGGCGCTCCAAACCCGATCGAACTAATTGTTGAAGATTCGGCACTGGTGAAAAAAGAAGTATCCATCTCCGGTGGCCCAGAAAGGAGGGGATCGAGACCATTGGGGCCGAGAGTCGATGCGGACGGATTGAGCTTCGACAACCCCTTTCGGGTCAGTCCTAAATCTCTCTTTCTGCTTTCTATTTTTCCGGTGGCTGTCCTTTGTGGCTTTTTTTCCCTTTCTGGAACTGCAATTTTTTAGAATATTGCTTTCGTGCATTGCATTTATTGCTTTTGTAATGTTGAAGTGGAATACATTGAATCTGAATCCTTGAACAACATAAACGATGTTGACACTGTTCTGAAGGTATTACTACTTCACGTTTCTTCACTCTATGATTTATGCATTAAACACCCCTTTCACCTTATTTAAAATTCTTGAATTCTTCTATTTTGATCTTTGCAACTGAAATGTTACGTTTTATCTCACTCTTTTCAGTCACTTCTTGCTGGACTGGACTCCAAGGACTGGGTATTGGTTTGTGATGCACTTAACAACGTTCGTCGGCTGTCTATATTCAACAAGGAAGAAATTCTGCATATGATGTAAGCAATATTTCCTTTCCGGTGACAATGGTATGATTGACATTTACTTATACTGAAATACAAGTCTCGTGATATTGCCTACTTGCCATAACAGGGAAAAGGTGATCCCACTTATTGTAAAGTCATTGAAGAATCCAAGAAGTGTCGTATGTAAAATTGCATGTATGACATCTGCAGACGTCTTTAGTGCATATAATGACGATATATTGGATTTGTTGGATCCTCTGGTAATTATCTCGATTTTGAGACAACCTTTATTTCTATTCATCGGATTTTTGCAAATTACATGATACAGTATTTAAATTCCACTCTTTCAGCTTACTCAGCTCCTTTTTGAATCCTCCCAAGACAAGCGGTTCGTTTGCGAGGCAGCCGAGAAAGCTTTGGTATCAATGACCACATGCATTTCCCCTATTATGCTATTGCGAAAGCTTCACCCTTATTTCAAGAATAGGAATCCTCAGATCCGTGCTAAGGTCGCCATGTGCTTTTCTCGAAATGTGCCCCAACTGGTAACCAAAATTCTCATATTAAGTTAACGTTGATTGATCTACGCTGGTATTAGTTATAAATGCTCCTTAGAAGTGGTAATTATCATCATAATTATTATGAAGAAACGTCCCGAGCATCTTTTTTGAATTTTCCATTTATCCATTTATTGAAAAAATCCCATCTGTCATTCTTCACCGAATCATATCCATAGAATTTGATCTAGCAATAATAGAATTTCTATTCTGTTCCCCTGCATCACAAGTATTTATATCCTTGAAATGTATTCTGCTTATTGCCATTATATCTTCTTTATGGCTACACCAAAAGACTCGATACGTGATGTGCTATAGCGTTCATAAGCTCTTGGATTATTATCAATATTCGTCGTGTTGTCATTATGGATCAACATTTAACATACCAAATGACGGATTATTATCAATATTCGTCGTGTTGTTATTCTATTCTTTAAAATTTTGTTGCAGGAGCTCTTGACACGTCACAAGTCTACTGTAGCTGATTTCCTCTCTAAGAATTATGATTGGGTAAGTTTTCTGACTAAGTTACCATTCATATATAACCAGACGACAGGCTATTAAGGTACAATAACTTAGGTAAATGTAGCTTATAAAAAAATTTGAAAGCATATTCCAAAATATAGAGTGGTCTAATGTGTGTGTATTGTATGAATTGTGACAGTTGCTGGGCGATATATTGCTGGATCGATCAAATTCAGCGGTAATGACGAAATATGTCAGCTCCAGGGATAACTTAAGGATTCTCATGAATCTTCTCAGAGTATGTTATGCTTTACATAAATCATCCTACTTTTTTGTGTGCGAACACTGATAATTTTGTTGAAAAGAGTATTCTATTGATGTTTGGACTAAACTCAAGCCTGTGAATGGAATATTGATTTTCAGGAATCAAGCAAGCGCATCCAGATCGAAGCTTTCCATGTGTTCAAGGTACCTCTTTGTTTCTTGTGAAATATACTGTGAATGAATTGTGAAGCTACTCTTTCTATTCTGTTGGTTTCTGTTATTGGGTAAATTCGTAATGTTTCTTTAAGTTAGCTATATCTTTATTTGCGTGTGTATACATATATACATATGTGTGTATACGTATTAACGTCTTACATGTTTAGGTTTATATGCTTAGGTTAAACAGTTGTTGTTTGTTTGTTTATTTGCTGACTTTCTCTTAAAATGACATCTCAATTAGATACTGCTATGTGGCATCTTTACAATTTTTACTATTTTTAATCTAATTTCCATATTTATCTATTGTATTATCTAAATGTAAAAGAAAAATACATTTTACTGTTTTACCTCCTTAGTGATTTGCTGGCTTGTTGTTAAAACGCCAGCTCTTTTGTACACTGCCATGTGGCATTTTTTAAAATTTTAAGTATTTTTTATCTAATTTACATATATATATCTAATATATACTATATATATATGTAAGAAAAAAGACTTTTTACTGTCTTACCTTACGCTTTGTGTCATCCCGTTTTGCTTTTTTACCATGTACACTCCTCTCTCTGATATCGTTTATACTCAAGAGGTTTCATACAGAATCAGGTTCAGAATCATACGTATATGGACTTTTTCGTATGATTCGCCGCGTGAACCGGCAACCACCCGTGAGATGGTTGTCTGTGATGAATGGGTATTTGGCTTAACTTTCTTATAGAGTTTTATATAGTTTTACTTATTTTGCTATTTAGCTCTTTTCATCTTTCCAAGAATGCTTTTATTCGAGTTGTTGGTTCTATTCGCTCATTATGAGAAAGTTCTTCCTTACTTAGCGAATGATACGTATCTGGGTTATAGTTAAAAGCTTTATGTTACTTAGTTGATGACACTGATCTACATCTAAGTTCGCTGTTTGTAGTTAGTTAGTAATATATATTACATCAGTTTTTTGGTAACTGTCTTGATTAATAATATACGTGATGTATGATATATATATAGAAATCTATTTAATCTGATCAGTCTTTATCATGTGTGTATATTTAATCTGATGCAGGTCATATATATATATATATATATATATATATATATATATATATATATATATATATATATATATATATATATATATATATATATATATATATATATATATATATATATATATATATATATATATATAGATACTGAAATCTATTTAAGGCCGACACTGACGTATCGTCTCTCGGTGCTAAAAGAATTGTTGCCAAAGGGAATGAATGTCCTCTTGCTTTCTTTTAGCACCGAGAGATGATATGCCAGTGGACTTCCATTGTGTTCAAAATCTATCTTTAACATTGTTATTATTAGTTAAGATATCATAGGTGAACGAGAACATCATGAGAAGGAGAAGAAACAAACGAGGAGAGTATTCCAATACAGAGTATTCTGATACATATATTTACTATTTGACGAACAAAGAGTGAAGATTTTCGTTTTTGTAGAATAATGATTTTACCTTTGATCTGAAGGGGATACAGATATTTGTAGTATAATAACTGATTTTACATAATCCAGATATTAATTATTTTTAATATTAAGAAATTATGAATTTTTTTCTTTGTCTTTGATGCTGATATGTTCTGTTCTTTGATTTATTTCGTGAACTTATAACTTTTTAATAAAGAATAAAGAGCATTTGTTAGAAACAACAAAGTTACATGTCAAAAGTAATGTTCACATAATAGTAATAAAGGCAACAATACATTCATTTAATTTTTTATATTAGTAAAGTGGAATCTCTCTATGTTAGTTTTTATATTGAGTAACGATAAGCAATTAGTTTTTATTGTAATTATAATAGTAATCTGCTTTACATAAATACTCCGGTTAAAAGGTAAAGAATTTCCGTTAGTAAGAACGATTTCTCTGCATTTCTGCTGAATATATGTTTTGTTGGGTTGA
>CM071870.1:38190485-38237726 GCA_036759665.1 Gynandropsis gynandra | reverse complement strand
CAAAAAAAATATCAAGACCAGTCTTTTTTCGAAGATAGAGCAATATTATGTCCAACAAATGACATAGTCGAAGAAATAAACAATATACTATTAGATATGATACCAGGTCATGTTAAAGAATATTTTAGTTCGGATACGTTATGTCCTTCTAGCAATAACAATAATGACGCTGAAATATATAACACCGAATTTCTAAATACACTTAAATGTCTTGGAATTCCAACTCATTGTTTGCAACTAAAAATTGGAACTCCTGTAATGCTTTTACGAAATATAGATCAAACACTTGGATTTGTAATGGCACACGCTTACAAATTACACAACTGGGAACGAATATAATTGAAGGTAGAATTATTACAGGAACTAACAAAGGTGACAAAGTATTTATTCCAAGACTATCTTTAATTCCTACAAATACTACACTACCATTTCGGTTTAAACGCAAGCAATTTCCAATCATACCTTGTTTCGCAATGACAATAAACAAAAACCAAGGCCAAAGTTTAAATAGAGTTGGTATATACTTACCACGTCCTGTATTTACTCATGGACAATTATACGTTGCTATTTCTAGAGTTAAAACACGTAATGGGCTTAAAATACTAATTCTGGACAACAACCGAACAATATGTACAAAAACATTAAACGTCGTCTTCAAAGAGATATTTCATAATTTGTAATTTATTTATGAAATAAATAGCACATCTGAATGTAATATTACATATATGTACATAAATTTTATACGAGCTTTATATCAATCTCTGTTTAAAAAAACTTCCCCGCGCGGAGCGCGGGTACAACACTAGTATATATATATATAATCAAAACGTTGTCCAATATGTAGTATCGTTAACATTTATAATGTTATTTGAGACTAATTTAAAAGTGAGAAATAATGATTGTTTTGTTTTGAGACTTAAATCCAAGACTTTTATGTAATATAAAATTATGTAAATATTATAATTATATTGAATATTAAATAATATAATATAGATATATAGTTAACGAAGCTATAATTTATAAAAAATTAACCAGACAAATTCAACAGCTAATTAAACATATTCAGGATTCATTAAACTGAATTTTATTCCACTTATATCATAAAATAAAAACGAAAAAGAAAGAAAAAAAATATGAGATATCACATATGATAGTTTAAATAATTGTCAACCGATCATTCCGTAGAAATATTTACCAACGGATTCCGACGGATCTGTACGTTGAAATATTTACCAACAGATTCAATGGTGAACCGATCCTTCATCTTTATCAACAGACATCCATTGAAAATTCTAACGGATGCATCTTCAAAAATTCATAATTACAAAATTCTACGTCTAACCGTCTTCACGTTTTCAAAATTCCAATGGATGCCTCTTGGAAAAAGTCATAACTAAAAAAATTTGCGCCTAATCGTCTTCATGTTTTCATTAGATTTTCAAGGGGTATTCTTTGAAAAATCCAACGGATTCCTCTTGTAAAAATTCATAATTATAAAATTATGCGTCTAACCGTCTTCACGTTTTCAACAGACATCCGCTGAAATTCTCAACGGATACCCCTTAAAAAAAGAAAGGTTGTGATCTCTCATTCTCTGATTGGACATCGATTTCAACGGGTATCCATTGGAATTTCCAGCAGATGCCCATTGAAAATTAGGATATTTAATATGTTGAACAATTTGTTTTCAATACATTCAACTAAACCTCTCGAATCCTATCAAAACCTCTCTCAAACCAATTAAACATCATACACTATAATGATAGGACGATTAATCGGTCACAGATAATTGTTGGCGAATTTCGTTAGAGTTCCGTCACCATTTCTGCCACCATCACTCCTTTCCGACGAATCGTGATAGACAAAAAGAAGAAGAAGAAGAATATAATTTAGATGATTTGTGGGACATATTATTTTTTATTTATGTTGTTCATTTTAAATACTACATAAACATCTTTATATATTTTAAATTAATATTTTAAGTTTAAAATTTATTAATATTTTTATTTTTTAAATTCGCCATAAATCATTGAATGGTCATTGATGATACAATCATAACATCAACGGATATACATTGATATATTTAAAAATTCTGCTCAAAATAGTCATTCAAATGGGCATTTGTTGAAATGTCTAACGGACATTCATTGAAATTTTCAATGGGCATCTATTAAAATTTCCAACGGATGCCCGTTGGAAATTTCAACAGCCTTACCCATTGTAATCCGTTGATATTTTTTTCAACAGATTTTGACTGTTCAAACACCGTTAGAAATTGAAAAGGATTAATTTTTTCAACAGTCGATTACCAACGGCCATGTATTCATTGGAAATGGTTGATTTCAACGGAAAAATTACAATTTTCAACGAACTTAGTAGTTAAAATGACATATTTTGTTGTAGTGTTTTAAGCCATTCTAGCACAAGTATATGTCATTATAATCTGGAAGAGAGCTGAAAGAGAATACCTAAACATAACTTAGAATTCATAATCATGATATGAATAAATGTTGATAATAAAGAATGTGACGGTGCTATGCACACATAATGATGCGAAGAGAATTATGATTTATTGGTTCGATATATAAGTTAAGGAAATATGCATGATAGTGAAGAATGTCCCAATCTAGGTTATGTTGAAACTTGGATATTATGTAAATAAGTGAGTTAAAAAAAGTACACGGACAATGATATGGCAAGACTTGCAGGGGTTTCGTCTGATCAGTTGAAATATGAAATAACCAATTTTTTGTGTGGATGTGTTGCTATGGTAGAGCTTCAATACAGTATTCCATTGCAGACTATCCGCAATGATAATGGAACGGAATTCATTAATCTTACTGACTATTTCATTAAGTATGGAGTTTTTCATGTGTTGGCACTCTACAACAAAATGGTTGGGTGGAACACAAACATCATCAAATTCTCAACGTGGCGTGTGCTTTGCTCTTCCAATTTGGTTTTCCTATTGGGGTTTCGGCAGAAAGTGTTCATACAGTGTCATATCTCATCAACCATATGCTCACGCCTATCCTCATCTACTGAAGTAGAATATCATGCAATGACCGTGACGGTTTACAAGCTATTATCGCTCAAGAACCTCTTTTTCAGTCTTGGAACTTGTCATTCTTGTCCAATGTCCATGCATCGTGACAGCCAGATTGTGTTGCATATCAGTGTCAATCCAGTCCTTCATGAACATATAAAACATGTCGAGGTGGATTGTCATTTGGTATCCAATCAACTAGTTGCAAGTGTAATTGCAATGAATACACATATTTCTGAGTAGTCGTCTTTCTGACAACCATTTAACCTCCTTGCCTACTCCAATATGTCACAAACTTTATCAAGACACATTATCAAGAAAACACAAATGTACTAAACATTCAGAAAAAAAAAAACAAAAGGAAAAACAAACCTTTCTTGATGCCTCTGTCACGGCTTTCTTAGACATAAGTATATGGTTATACTTTCGTGAAGTTATGAACATGTCTATGAAGTTTCCTTGAAACTGAAAAGAACCACGCCGAAGTGAAACTATATTAAGGGACATAAAAATGTGAGAGAAATAGGAAAAGAGCAACGTGAAGTTATGAGCAAGTATATTAACTAGGTTAAGTCATACCGCAAACCTTCCTTCATCGTCCTCTCAACTTTGCTATCCACCACGAATGAGAAAATGGAATAAGTGTACGAGCAGCAGAAAAGGGATTGCAAAGCTAAAACCAAAAGATGAGATTGCAGTTCTCACTTTTCTATACTGAATATCATTCTAAGAGTGGAAAATTTTCGACCTTTAGGTTGATTTTAGTTCTCAACAACCTAATCCTTATAGTGGGTCTCTAGTTTGATGCTCAAAGTTTAGGCTTTTGAATTCTGTAGATAGTCAGTTATGCTCACCATAATTACTCCGAGCGACTTCTCCTCGTTCGTCCATAATGATTTTGGTTTAGAAGGATGTTACATTTCTCGTTTATTTTCGTTTAGGGTTCCATCCTGATTCCACTATTATCCAAGCACATTCATATATTTCTTTAATCATGGCTTTCATCTTTAACTTTTTAGTATACATCATCTGTAGAATCCAACAATAGTGATTTTTTGGAATTGACACGAGTTCTCAGCGTGAATCCATAACTTTCACCTAGATCGCACACGAATTGATGTATTCTTTTTGCGGACTAATTTGATACCAATTAAAATTTTGTTTGGATTTCAATTGAACACCAAAAATATACAAGGATGGTCTTCGACCACCTGCTCAAACAAACTGTTTTATTCACGATGTACGTGTTCAACTATACGTACTTCGAACCCAAGTACACTTGAACTCAATCGCAATCTACCTCACTTCATTGAGTAAATTTCTCAGTTTACACCGCCGTGAATCTCACAGTCATTCCATTTTAGTTCAATACACCCTAGCATATAAACCTCACATGTGATTATCTCACAATCACTCACACACAAATTCTCACAAAGCCCCGATTTATTTTTTCTTTAAGCCATCTCTTATGATTATGTGACTCTCTCAAATTGTAGATTTCTTGTATCACTTGTGAGTCACGCCTTTAGCCACTACCTCTTGTCCCTTTTATAGGCGCACAGTCCACCCCAATGCTTAGCAGATTTCATTCTTTTTTATAATGGCTTTTGTTGTAATTGTGCACTTATCTTGGAGTTTGTTGTTTACTTCTTCATATCTTGATGTTTTTTGTTGACTTCCTTCAACTTAAAAGTTTATTGTTGAACTTATTTTTAAAGCTTTATTGTTGGTTTTTTTACTCTCTAAAAACTTAAAAAAATTTCTTATTAGCCAAATAATGCAGAGTTTTTTTAAAGAAATGAATGATTTGACTCGTTCGATTTGTATTTAACATTTTCCATCCGTCAATTTCAAATATCTAGGATCTCAAAAGTTTGTAAAAAAAATAGAATTTTTCGATGGTAAATCCACTCTTAACTGAAACCAATTTTAAAATAAAAGATAAAATAAATTTTAAGAAAAAACAATTTACGTCTTGCGAGTTAATAATCAAAGCTATAAGATTATGTAACAAAAAATGACAACTTTGAAAATTAAATTTAATTTGAAAAAAAAAGGAGAAGACAAGGTATAAATAAGATAATGTATTTTAATTTATAGATTTACATTGATATATATACCCTTTTATTATATATATATATATATATTATGAAAATAAATAACTAAATAGATGTAAAAAATATAATGAATCAAGTAAATGGTATAAGCTATTAATTTTATTGTTAATGTCTGAATTAGCAATGTTTTTTGGAAATATGGTGTTCCTGTGGGTTTTGAATAATAGGTTGCTAAGAGTTACAAGGAAGAGTCGAAGAAGTCATTTTTGAATAATCTTAATCGGCTGAAGAAAAAGTAAACAGAGCTTTTTGCAGTGTATGAATAGATAGAGGTTGTTGTTGGAAATCTTCAAGACTAGGAGATGCTGCTCCTAAACCTTTGGCAAGTATTGTTATTGTCGGTCACCTTAAAAGAACGACCGAGAAAAATTTGGAAGGAGTCAAGCTTGGGGATTTTGAGATTCATTCTTAGAAATATTTTCTAGAGAATATCGAGTTAAAAGGAGAGAGAACTAATCTGTGTGTATTCTCGAGAAAAAACTGTGTTATCATATTCATGGTCTAACACAGAGGGTGTTAACTACGATAGCTTTAAGAAGTTTATTGGTTATTGAAAGTGTACTTAAATGTTGATTCATGAATGAGAAACAGTTTTTGGGAAACATATTTCAATAGATATATATATACATATATATATATATGCTAAGTGTTGTCTTTAAACGTTTTTAATTGGTATCAAAGTGGGTCACCTAATCTAGATTATATTTATTGTTTGGTATGAGATCCTTAAAACCAACATAGAAGGTATAAGAGATATGTATTGGAAAACCAATCATGCTTGTTGAAACAAATTATGGCTATTGGAAGGTAAAAATGTGTGTGAGTATCAGAGGCCTAGATGAGAATGTTTCGAGTGTAGTGAAGAATGGATGGATTCCACCCACAATAATTGATGAGTCTGGAAATATCAAAGAGTCAAATCAATAAACTCTACAAGAAAATCACGAATTAGGGACTGAAGAATCCGTCCCTAATCCGTCTCTAAACAGGTTTAGGGACGGATTAGGGATGACCAATGGTAGTCCATAATCGCACGTCTCTATATGTTATCTGTCCCCAATTAGGGACGGAAAATTCAGTCCCCAATCCGTCCCCAATTAGGGACGGAAAATTTAGTGTGCAAACGTCCCTAAAAATTAGGGACGGACCAATGTGGCCATCCCTAAATTTAGGGACGGCAAAATTTCGTCCCTAATTTAAAAAAAATAAAAAAAATTAAAATTAAAATACGAGCTTTAGAATCGCTTCAGCTCATCATCCATCATTGCTGCCTCACCAGACCGATATGGATTTTCCATGAGAAGCCGCTTAAGCTTCTCGAGTCTAGGAGCAACCTCAACAAGTTCCATGTTACCAGGTGCGACTTTGAGGATCGATGCAAGTGGCTTATTGTTTTCTTTCACAACAGACTCATTTGCATCTCCATGGAAACCTGAAAAGTCCGAAGGAGGGATAAGGAACACTGAATTAGAGGTTCCCACAAACTTGACGGCATAAGTCTTAGACTTGGTGCAGAGAACCGCATCTTCAACAGGAAGTCCCCTCAAGGTAACCCTGAAGATGAAGAAAACAGACAGATGAACCCTTAAGCAAAAAAATGAAGGTGGCAAAGAGCTTGAACAAAAACAAGACAAAGGAAACACCCAGTGAAGGCGAAACAAAACCATTGACGAAAGCCTCAACCTACCTTTCATGAAAGAAATCTGGAAGGAGCTTGTCATCAAGTTCAAGAAGAAATAGATCATCATGTGGACCAAAGAACGGGTGATACGAAACAGGTACTGAACACCCAGGTTGGAGATTTAGAATCGCTTCAGCTTGTTGGTACCGAGTTCAATATCAGCAACCAGTTTCTTCCCCTGCTTCCTTGCTGGTATGAAAGATAAGAGAAGAAAAATAACACGAGGAAATTTGTGATGCTAAAACTGCCGCATCATTTTCTGGGTTTTCTCATATATATATAAAACAACAAAAACGTTCTAAATAAAGTACAGCCACGTTTAGAAAATAACTGCAACCTAAAAATAACTTCTACTTTACTGAAACATAACAACAAGATTAATCTTATCATTCTCATCCTTAAACTTGTTGTTCCTTGTTGATGTCCAGCACACCAATCTTTCCTCTCATCTCTTGAAACTTCAATCTTGCCAATGACTTTGTAAGGATATCAGCACACTGATCTTCAGTGCGAACATGTTGAACTTTAATCAATCTCTATTCCACACAGTCTTTGATGTAATGAAATAGAGTGTCGATATGTTTACTTCTCTCGTGATGAACTGAATTCTTGGTTAGAGCAATTGCGGACTGATTATCGATCTTTAGGACCACTTTCTTAACCTCAGTTTTTAATAAATCTGCCAATAATCGCACCAACCAAACTCCTCGACACGCTGCTGCAGAGGCAGCAATATACTCCACTTCCCATGAAGACAGCGCCACTACTTTCTGTTTTGCTGAGCACCAACTAATCGGGTTTCCAGCAAGAAAAAAAATCAAACCTGTTGTGCTTTTTCAGTCATTGCTATCTCCAGCGAAGTCACTGTCCGAAAACCCAAACAACTCCAACTCTCCTCCATTCTTCTCATACACGCAACCAAAGTCCAATGTACCCTTCACATACCTCAATATATGCTTCACTGCTGCCATGTGTTCTAGCGTCGGTTTCTCCATAAAACGACTCACCATCCCAACTGAGAACGCCAGGTCGGGACGTGTGTGCAGCAAATATCTCAAGCTCCCAACAATACTTCGGTACATAGTTGCATCTACTGGAGTTTCATGACTGTCCTTGTTCAACTTCAGACGAGGTTCCATAGGAACATATGTTGAGTTACAATCCTTCATGCCACATTTCTCCAGTACTTTCTCGCAAAACCTGATTGCGTTATAGTAGTTCTTGTTGGAGTCTGACACACTCCAATCCCCAGATAATAGCTAAGTAATCCAAGATCACTCATGCTAAATAAACCTTTCATCTGAGATTTGAATTTGTCAATGTCTCGAACACTCCCTCCAGTGATGATCAGATCATCTACGTATACTCCAACAATTAAATTACTTTCCTTTCTCGTGTACACAGCATGTTCTAATTGACACCTCTCAAACCCGATTGCCTTCAAAGACTTATCCAACTTCGAGTTCCATGCTCTAGGTGCTTGACGCAAACCATACAATGCTTTGTACAATTTCAGCACCTTATGCTCTTCTCCTTTCATCTCAAATCCCGGTGGCTGCGACACATACACGTCTTCTTCCAATTCACCATTCAGGAAAGCAGACTTTACATCCATATGATGCACTTGCCAACCTTTCTGTGCAGCAATCGAAATCAGCAACCTCACAGTTTCTAACCGAGCAACAGGGGCAAACACTTCGTCAAAATCTATGCCTTCCTTTTGAACATAACCTTTTGCAACCAATCTCGCCTTGTACTTGACTGTTTTGCCTTGAGAGTCTTTCTTCAATTTGAATACCCATTTCAAACCAATTGGCTTCTAATTTTCTGGCAAGTCAACTAACCTCCAGGTTGCATTCTCCCGTATGTTGGAAATCTCTTCTTCCATAGCCTTTCTCCATGCTAAATCAGTTCTTGCTTCTTCATAACTCGTAGGCTCCTCCTCTAACAGCAAACATAGCACCAAGTACTCCAATTCAATGGGAGTTGTTGTATCATACAAAGCCCTCAAGTCACGCTGCCCTCTTGGCCCAATTTCTGACGCCTCTGAATGCCCAAATTTGGATCTTCTCTCCTCAACAGAAAATGGAACTGGAGTTTGAGTTATTCCAGAACCGTAACCATCTGTTCTAGTGTTTCCAGCAGGTGTTTTCTCAGATTCGCCTGGTTGATTTTCAGCATTACTTGAACCTGCAACAGGAAAATAAAGAATAGAAAAAATATCCTTCGCTGCTGAGCTTGTCTGTACAGCAGATGCATCAGACCATTCCCACTTATTTTCCTCATCAAACACAACATCACGAGTCACTACCACCCTCTTCGCGACTGGATCAAACATTCGGTAACTTTTGGTATTCATATCATATCCAATAAATACCATAGGCTTGCTTCGGTCTGCTAGTTTTGGAAGGTGTGGTTTAACAATCTTCACGTGAGCAATACACCCAAAAACTCGCAAGTGTTCAACTTTAGGCTTTCGGTTGTAGTAGGCTTCATAAGGAGTCTTATCTACGAGGCTCTTTGTCGGTGCTCTATTCAACAAATAAATAGCTGTTGACACTGCCTCTCCCCAAAACTCACCGGGAACACTTTTGCTTTTCAGCAAACTCCTTGCCATTCCAACTACCATCTGATTTTTTCGTTCTACAACACCGTTCTGTTGAGGCGAGTAGGGTGCTATGAGATAGTGCTTGATTCCATGAAGTTCACAAAAACTTTTGAACTCTTTTGATGTGAATTCACTACCACGATCACTTCGCAAAGCTTTCAGCTTACAGCCCTTCTCCATTTCTGCTGCAACTTTGATCTTCTTGAAAGCTTCAAATGCCTCGTCTTTACTTCGAATCAGCACCTGCCACATAAACCTTGTGCAGTCATCAACAATCAACATAAAGTAACGCCTCCCTCCATTCGTGATAGGTGTAATCGGCCCACACAAATCTATGTGCCACAATTCAAGTGGGGACTCTGCTCTGTATTGAGATTCTGCAGGAAAAGGAATTCGGTGTTGTTTTCCTATCAAGCACCCGTCACAGATACGATCTTCTTGTTCAATCACCGGCATGCCACACACCATTTCCTTCTTGGCCATCTGCCTTAATGCATGAAAATTCACATGTCCAAATCTCTCATGCCAGCGCCATGCTGCTTCTTTACCTTTTACCAGTAAACATTCTAGAAATGCAGGGGTGATGTACAACATGTACAGTTTATTTCTTGAACGGTTAGTTTTTACCAGCAATCTCCTTGATGGGTCTAGTATCGACAAAACACCATTTTCAATCACAATCTTACATCCATTTGCATCTAATTGGCCAAGACTAATTATGTTGCTCTTCAACTTTGGAATGTAATAAACATTTGTTAGGATTCGATGCTCACCAGTAAAACACTCAAACATCACAGACCCTTTTCCTTGTATGTCAATCACTGAACCATCACCAAATCTTACAGAACCTCTTACTGTGGTATCAATCTTAGCAACTTCTCAACCGATCCTGTCATGTGATTACTCGCTCCCGTATCAAGATACCAGAGATTGTTTTGAATGCCATCAGATTTTGCTACCACTTCGTTTAGCTGCAGAACTTCCTCAAGTGGTGCCGAGTGAAAGAGATCACAAGTTTCAGCCATCAACAGTTATGGTTCGTCATCTTCTTGTGTTGTAGCAAGATTGGCTTGCTGCCTCCGGTTCGGTTTTGAACAACCTTTAGCAAAGTGCCCGTATTCATTGCAATTGTAACACTTCACCTTAGATATGTCGAACTTCCGTGATTTTTGGCCATCTCCTCTGTGATCACTGTTTCCTCGGCCTCCACCTTGGCCACGACCACGACCACGTCCCCTTCCATGTCGGTCTCCTCTTTTGCCGCTGCCCGAACCTTCTTCTTTTCTTCCTTTCGAGAACTTGGCCTCCCATTCGGCTTGACTAAGAAGCAATTGTTCTCATGTACCCTTTGTATGAGACTGCCCCTTTAGCCCTTCTTCGAATGTCCTCAGACGACCAATAGCCTCCGAAATCGACATAGTTTCCATATCTCCAAATTGTTCAATCGTTCCAATGATCTGAAGGAAACGATCTGGAACCAGAACTAAACAACTTTTCTACAACTTCACGGTCTTTCAGTTATGTGCCCAGTGAGCGGATCTCTCCTACCAGAGTGGTCAGTTTCATGGAGAACTCATTTATAGTCTCTGAATCCTCCATGTGTAACGTTTCAGCACTTGTATGCGTGCCTTCTTGACGCGATCTTCGCCAACACGCATCTCCCTAAGTGCTTCCCATGCCTCCTTGGCCGACTGCTTCTCTGCAATAGCCATCATAACATTGTCTGGCACTGCTTGAGAGATCACCACCATAGCACCTTGGTCCTTGTCGTCGTCTTTGTCATCTCCTTCAATCACAGACCATACCCCTAGCGATCTGAGGACTATCTTCATCTTGACAGCCCATATGTCGTAGTTCGACTCGCTTAACATGGGATATTGGATTGGAATCGTGACTCCTTTAGACAGCGACTTGACCACTGTTGATACTATTCCATACTTCTTCTCGCCCTCTAGACCTTTGCCCAACATGGTGACGAGCAACCTTGCTCTGATACTAAATGTTGGTACCAAGTTCAATATCAGCAACCAGTTTCTTCCCCTGCTTCCTTGCTGGTATGAAAGATAAGAGAAGAAAAATAACACGAGGAAATTTGTGATGCTAAAACTGCAGCATCATTTTCTGGGTTTTCTCATATATATATAAAACAACAAAAACGTTCTAAATAAAGTACAACCACGTTTAGAAAATAACTGCAACCTAAAAATAACTTCTACTTTACTGAAACATAACAACAAGATTAATCTTAGCACAGCTCCTCCTGAACTATTTCGTCGCTCTTCTTCCATGTTCTGATTTCCTGCCACAGTAACCATATGTGTGAAATGGAAAACAAAGCAAGCAATACATAAATCAGATCACCATCACAGATCGGACAAAACTAAGTATTCTGCAAGTAGTGGATATTAAGTTAAAATTAAATAAAATTACATACACCATATGTGAAAGAGATCAGCGAATAGTAAAGATTTTTCGAATCAAAAAAATCGCCCGAAAAGAGGAACAATCGAAAAAATCGCCCAATTGGGGACGGGCTTTATGTTTTCGTCCCCAATTTTAGGGACGGAAAGAGAAGTTGTCCCTAATTTGGGGACGGATGTTTGGTCGTCCCTAAATTTAGGGACGACAACAATTTTCGTCCCCAATTTAGGGACGGTAGCAATTTTCGTCCCCAATTCATTAAATTATTAAATTATTAAATAATCTAACTAATTTTAAAAATCAGTCCTCAATCCGTCTCTAATTTTAGGGACGGAAAGAGGAGTCGTCCCTAATTTGGGGACGGATGTTTGCTCGTCCCTAAATTTAGGGACGGCAGCTATTTTCGTCCCCAATTTAGGGACGGCAGCAATTTACGTCCCCAATTCATTAAATTATTAAATTATTAATTAATCTAACTAAGTTTAAAAATCAGTCCCCAATCCGTCTCCAATTTTAGGGACAGAAAGAGGAGCCGTCCCTAAATTTAGGGACGGCAGCAATTTCCGTCCCCAATTTAGGGACGTCAGCAATCCGTCCCTAACCCAATGTAGGGACGACAGCAATTTCCGTCCCCAATTTAGCGACGCCTTACTTTTGCGTCTCTAATTGGTCCGCAAATATGGACGGATTAGAGACTTCGGTACGCAAAATTGGGGACGGATTCGGGACGAATTTCATTATCCGTCCCTAATCCGTGTATAATCCGTCCCTAAATTTAGGGACGGAAATGTCAGTCCCCAAATTCCGTCCCTAATCTTGAATTTTCTAGTAGTGAAACACCAAGCCTGAAAAGAAACTCAACTTACAACATTAAGGCTCTTACATTTATTTTCTCATTGGTGGACATAAACGAGTTCAAATCATTCGTCCAGATGAAAGAAAAAAAAGAATTTCGCCTTGGATCATATTTGAACAAAGGTACATGGACAAAATGTTGTTAGAAACTAAAGGGGAGTAAGGACAAAAAGATGATTTGTTTGCAACAATTTTCAAAGTGGAAAGGCATTTGGCAGGAATAGTTACAAAATTTCTACAACTACGAAAGGAACTGAAAACAATGACCAAAACAAAACAAGAGTAACATATTTTCTATATGTTTTTTTTTGCTTTACAAATTGAGTGAATGTACTTACTATTTTTCTTTTTAATACCTCATCACATAATCAAAAGGAAAAAAAGAGATTTCTAGTTCAGATGGTAGATCTAGTAGACCACCGCAAAGTTAAATGAAGAACTGAAGACAAGATGGGCATTGAGAACCTTTTAGATATATCAGTGTCATGAAGAAGTTTTTAGAATTTGTTAAAATCTTTGGATTCTGATATTATTGGATTTATGGTTGGACGTATCCTGGTTGAATGTTTTTATGTGCTTGAGATTTTCGTGATAAAGGATTTAAAGTTAGATTTTTAATGCATGAATTAGCAATGTTCTTGAAAATTTGGTGCCTTTATTGTTTTTAAATAACAGTTGTTGAAATTTACAAGGAGAAGTTCACGACAAAGCCAATAGAGTTGTACCCAACATATGAATAGTTGGAGGTTGTTGTTGGAATTGCTGAAGACGGGAAATATTGCTCCTGAACTTTCGGAGAATATTGTTGTTGACGATCAGTTTAAAAGAACGACTTAGATAAACTTGGAAAGAGTCAAGTTTGGAAATTTCGAGAGTCAATATTCTTAGAAAGATAATCTAGAGAATATTGGATAAAAATATAGAAAACTAAAACACGTGTGAATGTGTTCTAAAAAAACCGTGTTATCATATTTATGGTCTAATTTATGAGAATTAACTACAATAGTTTTAAATACATTATTAATTATTATAAATGTAGTTAAAGATTGATTCATGTATAAAAAACTATAGTTTTTTGAAAATACATTTATTTATTTATTTAGTTTTAAACTTTTTCGTTTTTATTTACTTCAAATTGTTTTGATTATCCGAATTTTGAAAATTTAATCAAAATATCCTAGTGTTTTTGTTACTCATAACCAAAAGGTTATTTACACTAATTTTCAAGCACATCAACATGAATAAGTTAAAATTGAGAGTTTCTAACCCAACATATAAATCTCAATGTGTTTAATCATAGCTAAAAACATTCTTACAATGTCTCTACCTACAAACAAAGTGATTCTCACTTAGAATCACACAAGATTTAACTTTCTATTTTTTGTTTTGAAAATAATACATCAACCAAAACCCTTTCAGATTTGTCTAACATTTTTCTGTTGAACGTGTTAATTTTTATTGAATTTCTTTTAAATTATTCTATTATCTATATGATTATATTGTTTAAATATTCTTGAAATATTATCAAAACATCAGAAATAAACACTATACTATTTAGTACACTATTACGTGCACTAAGAATATTGTACACCAACAAAAAAGAATTTATGAGTAATTGTCCAGGTTTTAAACCATTACTTTTATATGAATAAAACCATTAATTTTGGTTTCCGCAAGTATTGGATTTTCATGCAAACTTGGGGGATTTCTTCAATATATTCCCTTTGATTTAGAAACAAAGAAACATCAATTATCCCAAAACATTATTAACTCGAAAAATCAACAGGAAAATTAATGTTTACATATATGATACTAACATGCACACGAGTCGACTTCTTGCTTTTTATAGAATATTTTTTCGCCCATTTAGTTTCTATAATTAATTTATTTTATTATCCGAATTCCATACTAGAAATATCGGATATTTCCAAATAAATGAACCTATCTCAAATTTCTCAAAATAAAACAAGTTTAAAATAAGCAATATCAATAGATTCGAAGTCGAAACAAAATACGTGGTTAATGAAAATTGTACCAACCAACTCAATCACATAGTTTACCAAAAAAAACCCAATCACATGATCTTCCAATATAAGTTTTCTTAAATATAAGTGTGTAAAACACAATTTTTATGTTAACCATAACAATTGTTTCAGAAAATGGAATACTTACCCACTATTTGATTTGGATCCTAAATTAACCATAACTTTCAGGATTGGGAATGGATTAGAGACATAACGAATCGGATAATGGGTAACTAATGATTAGGATTTTGGCCATCGGTAGACAATAAATGAAGCTTGACTCGTTCAATGACCGTATTAGGCTCGCAAAAGCATTACACACATATGGGAAATGGGCCCTCGTACTCCCAATAAAAGAACTAATAGTAAAAACAGAGAAAAACAAAAACGATAACAAAAAAAACGCGTAGAAATGTTTAGGACCAATCAGCAGACATCTCAGATACAACTTTTCTCATTTCACTCGGAGAAACCCATCACTTCATATAATATATATAAATTCATGGAGTCATATATTTTCATTCACCAAATGCAAATGTTATCACAAACCACAAGTACCTACCTGAATATGGATGACCTTTCCGTTGGATTCCGATTCTATCCCACGGAGGATGAACTCATCTCGTTCTACCTACGAAACAAGCTCGAGGGTCGGATAGTTCATGGCATGGCTCGTGTCTTACCTGTCGTTGACGTGTTCGAAATTGAGCCTAATCAGCTTCCACGTATGCACACATCATCTTTAATTGCCACTAAAATGTCAACAATGTAGCTTAGGGTGTTTAGCCATGAAGGGTCGTTCTGTTGCTATTGGTTTTAAACATAGTTGCTCAGATTAGTAGTTGTTTGTGCATACAGATGATCAGCTAAAGAACTAACGAAAATGGGTGTGTTAGATGTATAGAAAGACTTACGGCATTGCTTGGTGGGTCTCCACTGTGACATTTTTGCAGAGCTTGCGGGAGAGAGGTGTCGAGGAGATACTGAGCAATGGTTTTTCTTTGTACCGAGACAAGAGAGGGAAGCACGTGGAGGCCGACCGAGCAGAACTACAGCTTTAGGATACTGGAAAGCAACCGGGACACCTGGGCCTGTATTCTCGATGGATAAGGATCGAATGATTGGAGTCAAGAAGACGATGGTCTTCTACACGGGAAAAGCACCTACAGGGCGAAAAACAAAATGGAAAATGAATGAGTACAAAGCAATTGATGAACAAACCAACACGTCTACATTCCCCAAGGTGCATATGTAGTGTAATCTTTTTGAGAGATAACATCAATTAACATTCAGCAAAAGCATACAGTAATCAAGATTTCCTAATGAAATTTATATGGGCTTGTTGTTTCTTGAATATAGTTGAGGCACGAATTTAGTCTGTGTCGCCTCTACATAACATCAGGAAGCTCCCGTGCATTTGATAGACGTCCCACCGAAGCTTATCAAATGGAAGGGATGCTTCCAAGCAACATGGCTGAACCATCATCTCAGGCCAGGAACATGGTTGAGAGAGCAAGTTCATCAGAAACTTCATATTCTAGAGGAGACCATGTTGACCTCCCAGTGACCAACTCAGAGATGGTTGATGGTCTAACACAACCATTCTGGGAATGGGAAAGGCTGAATTGAGCTTGACCTGAGATTCTAGCCGGTGTTATTTGTTAGCCGTGAGAGATTAAAAATCAGATAAGAGTAATCCTTAGCAAATTTTTTGTACTCCTTGTTTGGTCAATTGTTAAACAAGAATGAATAACAAAGATGTATTGACTTGCTAATTTAAGTTTTCAAGATCAACAACAAACATTCAAATTAGAAAAATGAACAAACAACCAAACACATAGTCCTAATCACCAAAAGGAAATAAAGATTTTCTAAAAGGTGAAACTTGAAAGAGACTTGACCATTTTCCCTGATCAAATACTACTAAAACTCCACATTGAAGTTGTAGGATTCTCAAAATTCTAAGCACTAAAGATTCCAAAAGACAAATCCCTCGCCATGAAAAGAACGATTTTCCAAATAAGATACAGAGATTGAACCATGAAATCACAGAACCTGCAAAATTCAAGGCCTCCGAAGAAACTCAGATTCTTCCGACCTGTAAGATTGTTCATCACACTCGCTTACATGCTAATTCATCAGACTGTATCTATGACCTAAAACCTTATTCCAAACCGTTAAATTCTAAAAAGTCAACGAACATTAAGTTTCTACAAACTTGAAACTTGACGAATCACTCATCTATTCTCTTCGAAGTGAATAAAAAAACGTAAAAATTATGGCCAAAATCAGTCATCTAAGCCATCGGAAACTACACAACAGAAGTACACAAAGAATAGGAAACCGAAAACTAGATTCAAGCGATAATCATCACGATTCAATGTGATAGAATCTGTTACTCAAATCACTAAATCACATCAGAAATCCGTATTGTATGGGCTCAAGTATACCTGGGAGTTCGAGCGCAACGTCGAATCATCGAAGATCAACGTAATCGAGATTGAAGACGGTAGGATTCGGTTTAATGGTATATATTTTTATATATTTGTGTACTAATATATATAGGAAGAATGATGTAGAAGTCTATTCATTTGGTAAACTTTATCCATTGAAGAACTAATTTTAATTAATTCAATAAATATGAAAGATTATATGTATAAAAGATTTTGGTTATATCTTTATGGTAGCATTATACCATATTATACCATATAATTAAATCAAATAATTAACCGATTCGATTAATTCTTTTTATATAGTTTTTTTTCATGTACATATATAAATATAAGATTTTTTATGGGAAATTCATTCTTATATACACATAAAAATATAAAAAAAAATACTGAAATCTCATTATTTTACACATTTCATCTATACGTAGAATCCGACAATTACATATAGAATCAGAAAATCAATTCTGTTACATTATTTATTATATGGATATAATATTTATCATGATTTTTGTTCAATTTTGATTTAATTCACCATAGAATTTAGGATTTGAAATTCATGTAAAGATAAATGAATTCTTTCAATTGATATCAAAGTCAGATTTATTGTATTTATGTCAATTTAAAAATGATCTAATGTGTTTTATATCAGATTTAGATTTGAATATGTTTAGTTAAGCAATTTTTGGAGATAATTGAGGTTGTTTTTAGACATCTCTCGCTTCATCATCATCCTACGAAGAAACATTTTTATTTAAAAAATAAATAAATAAAATAGCCGTCGGTTGTTTTTTTTAGATAGAGGCATCAATTCGAACGGTTTGAATGATTCTTTTGTTAATTAATAAAAAAATGGGTTGTATTAATTTCAGTCTAGAGCTCGTTTTTATCGTGCCTTTTCCTTTTCTTTTAAAGAATTCACTTTGGGCTAAGCCCGTTTTTTTTCTAACATTTAATTGGGTTTATAAAATGTCAAACTCATTTGTTTTAAAGAAATATACCCAGTAAAGAAAAGGATTTCGGACCGACCCTATTAAATTTAACTAAAGTTAAGGCACGACCGAGTGATATTTTTTTAGATTCGGTCAATTCGGTTTTTTTTAAAGGATTCAGAATGCATGTTATGAGATTCAAACGTGGGACATGTGTAATACTGAGGATACTGTTTGCCAGTTAAGCCAACCACTCCGTTCGGTTATATGAGAGCGCAATTGTTATTGCTCGAGTTACAATTCAAGATATTTCGAATGTCATTCCTGAAATCCATGAGAAATAAGTTCATGAATGTCAAGAACATATACATCAAGAAATTGTGTCATGTAGGTTCACTCGAGAGAAGATGTGTTATTTCGGATGACTATATAGTATATCTTAAAAAACATGAGGATGTCATTGGGTTAACGGAAGATTATCCAGTTAACGTCGTCAAGCCATTCAAAATGTTAGCTCTGAAAAGTTGACATATGTCATGAAAGAAAATATTAAATTTATGGATTACAACGGCGTTTGGGAACTTTTACCTGTTTCTAAAGGTGCGAAATCCGTTGGATGTAAATGGATATATAAAACCAAACGAGATTCGCATGGGAATGTGAAAAGGTATAAAGCATGTCTGATAGCCAAAGGATTTACTCAAAAGGAACACATAGATTACAAATAGACTTTCTCTCCAGTTTCATCGAAAGACTCTTTGAAAATATTGATGGTACTAACAGCTCATTATTATTTAGAGTTATATCAGATGGATGTTAAAACAACCTTTATCGATGGTGACATTGAAGAGACTATTTATATGATGCAACCAGAACACTTTATGTTCGGAGATCCAAAGAAAATGGTTTGCAAATTAAGAAAATTCATCTATGGTTTAAAGCAAACGTCTTGTATATGGTGTCATAAGTTTCATCGTGTAATCATCTGATATGGTTTTGAGGTGAATCAGGTAGATGAGTGTGTATACCATAATATCAGTGGGAGAAACTTTATATTGATGATATCCTTATTGTTGGTAGCGATGTAAGCTTTATGCGCGACACTAAGAGTTTTCTTTGAAGCCATTCGGGATGAAAGATCTTGGTGATGCCTCTTTTTTATTGGGTATAAAAATACACCGAGACCTTTCTCGGGTATATTAGATTTATCATAAAAGAGTTAAATCGATAAAGTTTTAGAGCGGTTAGGCATGAAAAGATGTAAATGTATAATACTCATATTTTTAAGGGTGATAAATTCAGCCTTAGGCAGTGCCTGTAGACTGAAGTGCAGATTCAAGAAATGAGGAAGATTCCTTATGCTTCGACTATAGAGAGTCTAATATATGCACAGGTCTGCACACAATCTGATTTGGTATACATTTTTGACATTTTATGAATATACTTAAGTAATTTCGGGATTGATCATTGGAAAGCATCCAAACGGGTGATACGATATCTTCAGAAAACAAAATACTATATGCTCGTGTATAAACGATATGATCAGCTCGAGATCACTAGTTATTGGGATTTAGTATGCTGGGTGTCTCGATAGTATTTGATCAACTTCAGGCTATATATTTTTTCTTGCTGGTGGGGCTATTCACTCGGTTTAAACACCGAATCCAAATATCGACGTTCTCCGACCCCAACACTTGGTCGCACGTCAGTTCTCTAGATCATCTATAATCACTTATACAACTCATATACTTATCATAAATTCTCATACGACAAATTTAGGGTTTTAATCCAATTCCACTTGTAGTGTCTCATTTTTCCCATTATGATCCTATAAATTCTATCGTGATCATGCCTCATTTTAAAAATATAATCTCTTCCATAAATCGATCACAAATCCGATATTAGGGTGGAGAAAATCATCACCTTAGCTTCCCCACGATTTGACGATTCTTGATACTATCACTAACAACAATACCAATCAATCCTTCCCTATCATAGATCCATTCAATCAATAAATTTCCATAATATAAATCTTCGAATTAAGGAATAATCACAACGAATCATTTAGAGATTTACCACAATCGCGATTAGAATCCACCATAATTGCATATCAACCATGTCAAACATATATATAATTTTGAGTCATTAAATTAGTTGTTAATTTACATTGCATTTATCACCCATCATTTGTCATCTGGATACATCTATATATATATATATATATACTTACATATAGTCGGTGCTATACCGACTTCCCGTTTTGAACGGGCCTCACAGAGACAGAATATGCAGCATGTTATGAGGAATCCAATCAGGCTTTATGGTTACGGAATCTTATCACTAGGTTGCACATTATGACTTGTGTGGATAGATCTCTAAAGATCTATTGTGACAATCGTTCTGCGGTATTATACTCGAACAATAATAAGAGTACTACGAAGCAAAGTACAACGATATTAAGTATCATTTTGTTCGTGAAAGGATACAGAGTGGTGTAATCTCGATAGAGCATATAGGTACAAATTCCATGATTGTGGATCCGTTGATTAAGGGTATTATATCTAAAGTTGTATCATGACCCTTGTGTACTCATTCAGGCAACTATTCTCGTTCTCACTTCTAGACCCACTTCTAGATCGTCTTTTACATCTCCACGAATCAACATCACATGATTAGAAATATTTTACCTAATAACTATATTATGTATTTTTTTAAATCTTTTAAATATATTTAAAAAAATAAAAGTACCAATGCAAACGGAGTTGAACACAAAGGATCGTAATTAATAGCTAGTTGTATCTTATTGCTTTATGGATATTGTTGATTTGGAGAATGACGAATCATGAAAATAGTTTATAATGAAGTTGTCACAAGTGATACTATATAATCTAGAGTCGTAATCATATTATATAAAGCATTAAAGTACAATCAGTGTTGTTCAGGAGGTGCATAGGAGAGCAAAAGCATAAATATTATGTGTACCAAATATCTCAAACATAAGAATAATGGTGGTACATCTGCTAGACAAACCTATAAATGTGTAACGTCATACACGAGAGAGGACTTTGATGTATTGTTTATGGAGTTTTTCAAAAGGTACGTCTTCTTTGTAACTTATGTGAGACTTTCGTGGGACTCATATGTGACTCGTATTCCCTTTTAATACTACGTTTTTATTATGTTCTTTACATGTAATTATCATGGAAAATATTCGTATTCTTTTATAAAAAATAACATAGGGTTTAAATCAGTGTTCTAAAAGTCGACTTTGGCGGCCGATTAGTCGGTGCCTAGACGCTTGGCGGTGTCCGACCGCCCGACTATTGGAAACTCAACCTTATTAGGTAGCCAGAAAAAAATCGGCAACTAATCGCTGTTTAGACGATCGATTATGAGAAAATCGGCCACCTAGACAGTTTTTTTAAATCCCAAAACGACGTCGTTTTGGTCATTTTGTTTTTTTAAATGAAACCAAAACGACGTTTTGGTTTGTTTCTCTCTCTGCCATGCAATTCTTCCAGTTTTGAGCTTCGTCGATCGTCTTCATTCGTCGTTCTTCTAGTTTTTAACGTCATTCGTCGTTGGTTCGTAGCCATCTTCGTCTTCGTTTGATGTCTTTGTTTCCGTTCATCTATTCGTCTTCATTTGCTATCTTTGTTTCCGTTTGTCTATTCGCCGTCTTCATTCGTGTGTACGCCATTTTCATCTATTCGTTCATTCGTCCATCTTAATAATCTCACAAAACACTAATTCAAAATCAATGATTTAAAGGTAACATAATTTTAATACCGATATATAAATTCCTATATATTTAGATTTAGATATTTATTAATATTTTGTTATTTTTACGATATAATTAATAGTTTTATATGACTTTATATTTTATATATAATATTCTATAATATATCACTTTATATTATATATATTATTTTTATTATCTTTATGTTATATTTTATAATTTCTATATTATATATAGTCTTTTACAGACTCTGGTTTAAATTTGAATAAAAATATTATGCGAATTATTGTTAGAGACCATACGATACGAATACTGGGTTCATTTCCGACTTTGCTGCAACATACTTCGTGTGTGTATTTATAAACAAATTCCTATATCATATATATATTGTCTCTGACCCAATCTCGCAGAAGTCGACTCTAGAACAACTCCACGGAGCTCTCGTGATCCTCACTATCTGCCTCGAATTTGGTAGCTCGAGACGGCGGAGGAAAATCTCCGATGGCGATTCTGTACGCGGTTGTGGCGAGGGGCACGGTAGTTCTTGCGGAGTTCTCCGCTGTCACGGGGAACACTGGCGCCATCGTGCGGCGGATCTTCGAGAAGCTTCCGCAGGAAACCACAGATACCAGGCTTTGTTTCTCTCAGGATCGTTACATCTTCCATATTCTCAGATCCGGCGGTCTCACATTCCTTTGTATGGCCAATGACACCTTCGGAAGTAAGACATCTCTGTCTCTCTCTTCGAGGGATCATAATTTTCCGGGAAATTCACGTTTTCCTGTCCAGTGGAGATCGGCGTGGATGAATAATTCCGTCTAAATTTTGTGGTTTTTGGGGATTTCTGGCTGTCGGTTGGTATAAAATTTAGCGTTTTCGGGGTTTGAATCGAGAATCTTTCGGTAATCTCAGCTCATCAACCGTGCTACAGATGAATTTTCTTTGAATTCTTTATCTATTTTTTGTGAATCTGATTCAATTTGGGTTTCACTGTGCCTGTGTATCGGTGTGGTTCCCTTTGTGCTTTTCTTCTTAGGGTTCTTATTTTTGCAGTTGATGATTGAATTGTAGGGAGGATTCCTTTTTCCTATTTAGAGGATATTCACATGAGGTTCATGAAAAACTACGGAAAAGTGGCTCATTATGCACCTGCTTATGCAATGAACGATGAATTTTCAAGGGTTTTGCATCAGCAGATGGAGTTCTACTCTAGTAATCCTAGTGCAGATACTCTCAATCGTGTTAGAGGAGAAGTCAATGAGGTAAAAAATGTTTGCTTTGATGAGCTCTAGATGTTCCCCTGAAATCACAATTGAAAATGTATAAATCTTACGAATCAAACATATGATCTCTGGGTTAATCAAGTATCAAATGTATGAAATCATAGAGGCTGTGCACATCTGTTGATTCACTGTACATTTTTGTCAGGTTCTCTCTAGCTTCTTTAAGTATATCTTTGCTGAAAGTTTTTAGCGTTGGTTCCTGCTACATAGTGCTGCCATATATTTTCGTCTTTTCTCAAGAAAAATTTCTCATTGTATTCCTGGTCTGTCTACAGATACGCTCAGTCATGGTCGAGAACATTGATAAGATACTGGAGAGGGGTGATAAGATTGAGCTTCTTGTTGATAAGACCGCGACTATGCAAGATAGTGCATTTCACTTCAGGAAACAATCAAAGCGCCTCCATCGAGCTCTTTGGATGAAAAATGCTAAACTCTTGTAAGGACTAACGACTCGCATAATCTTGCAATCTGTGAATAACTTCCTAGATTCTGTTAGTTTGTGCCCGTCTTTTCCTTTTAGCCATCATCTAAAAAGATATGAAAAATCAGTTAAAATAAATTTCCAGTTTAGTCCCGAGGTGGAATTCGATGAGATATTGAGATTTAACTGTCATGGTCAGAAAATATCACCATACCCAATTTCTCATTTATCTTAGCTCATACATTTCGGTTATATATATATATATATATCCTTTAATAGATTGTGGAGATATGGTCATATGAGCAAGGGTAACTTGGTATTGAGGGGTATATTACCTATATAATCTCCATAGTTCGGAGTCATTTTAAGCTGTTAGGATTATAATAAGGTAGTTTTTCTCTGTTTGTGCGTGACAGGGCGTTGTTGACGAGTGTTATCGTTCTCTTGCTTTACTTGCTCATTGCTGCGTTCTGCGGAGGAATCACTTTACCGTCGTGCAGATCTTGATTCTCGATGAAACGTTAGCTCCATTGATGCTTCCACATAAGGGATGACTTAGCAGCTTTTTCAGCAAATGGCTTATTTAGAGTTTCAATGGTTCTTTCGAAACTATTGAATGCATATACCAAAAACTGAAATACCCGTCTTTTAGAATGCTTTTAAACGCATCCACGGGTGAATCACAGTCACTCGTTTTGCGTCCCCGACCGCAGCCCTTATGTATCTCTTGTAAATGCTTTGCTTTGCATTTGTTAAAATGATCAAATGGCTTACTTAATCTATCATCTGCAATGCCATTACCATTGTATGCGTCTTAATAGAGTACTTTAGTCTTTCAGTTCAACTTGAGTTTGTGATTTGTACAAAGAAAGCTTCCGTATGCATACTCTGACTCCTGTGATTAAATGTTTTTGTGTAATATTTTCTTTTTTAATATTGATATATAGATACATATCTGTGTATTTCTATAAATGTTATATGTATTATGTATACATACATATAAGCTTCACAACAATGGAACACCAAACTCACCAAACTCGGTGACCTAATACCTGTAGGACTAAAAGATTTCAAAAATATCCTTTCCGAAAAAAGAAATCGCTTCAAAAATATCCTTACAAATGCTAAAATTCTCAAAATATCCCTGCGATCTTTTTACCCAGTTTGACCCTGCGATCCAGCGATCCAGTACGACCCTGCGACCCAGTCCGACCCACCGACCCAGTCCGATCTTGCGATCTTGTCCGACCCAGTGACCCTATCCGATCCTGCGACCCAACGACCCAGTCTGACCCATTCCGACGCTGTGACCCTGTGCGACCGCCGGAAACTGCCAAAAATCGCCGGATGGCTAGAAATCGCCGGAAAACGGTCGAAATCGCTGAAACTCACCTAGAAATCGTCGGAAATCGCCAAAAATCATCGGAAAATCGCTAAAAACGCTGGAAATCACTGAAAATGACTGAAACATTGTTGGAAATCGCTCGAAAATTACTGCAAACCACTCAAAATAGAAGGAAATCACTCGAGAATGGAAAGAAATCACTCAAAAATTGAAAGAAATCGTTCGAAAATAGAAAGGAAATACTCGAAAATGAAAGGAAATAGCTCTCTACTTTGTTTCTGTCCTCTCAATTTTCGTTTTCCCTCTTTTCATATTTGTTTTTCTCTCCTTTGTATGTGTTTTTCATTAAGGGTACATATGTCTTTTCTCCATTTTTTTTTCCAATCAGATTTAGGAGAATAGTTTTGAAGTGTTTTAGCCCTAAGAAGTCATTTTTGATATTGTGCCGACCTAAAGGTTTGCATATTTTTATTTGTGACAAAAAGTCTGACCTTTTTTTAGTGATATTCGTTTTTTTTTTTTGAAAATCACAAACATTCCAAAATTTGACCGAAATACATCTTCATCCATAAAATACTGAAATTTATAATCATTGCGATATGAAATTAGAACTTCTTTCGAAAATGACTTTAAATCCGTACAATTATATGTACGAGTATACCAATTTTTTGTTTTAAAGAACAAAATTTTCTGTCAAAATTATAAAAAATTTTGTATTTAGTTGGCATAATTTTCTTTTTTTAGACATTATCAGAAATAATATCTTATAACAATTTTTTGGTTCCAAGATTTTTTATTTAATTTTTAGAAATTTAAAATATGCTTATCATTATAATTTTTCTTTATATTTAGTAATTGTAAAATGTAATTTATAATTCACTTTTTTAGATTTTTAAATTTTTTTTAAATAAAAGATAAAACAAATTCAGATTTAGTTTTGGAAATATATTTAAAGTTTAGTTTTTTTATCAAGTTTTTTATGATGAATAAGATTAAGAATTGAAGTGGAAAAAATAGATAAAATATGAAAAATTTTAAAAATATTATATGGTTAAATAATTTTATATATACAAAACGAAGACCATTTTATGAAAACAGTTCATTTAAAAAATAAAATTGGAAGACTATTTCAAAGATTATCCCATTGTTGAAAACATATATAGGTTTATCAACCAACTGCGTTTTCACAAGTTTCGTACGTGAAACATCTCGATATTCTGAACGTGTTTTCTGAATGTTGGAGTAGGGAGAGACCTTGTTAATAAATCGATTACATTTTCGTTTGATTGGATATATTGAGTATCAACTTTTTTCTTCTTCTTGAGCTCGTAGATATATAAAAAAGTTTCGAAGGGATATGCTTTGTGTTTGTCGCTTTTAGTGTATTCTTCTTTCATTTGAACACATACATCATTATCTTCATGTATATTTAATTGATAATCCACATGTTTTTTGTATGTATCGAGTTATAGCTCTGAGCCACATACATTTTATGTTTGCTTCATGAAGTGCGATGACTTCAGCTTGAGTTGAAACTGTTGTAACTGATGTTCTGTTTCTACGAACATTACAATATCATCCTTCACCCGTGAAAATCTATATCGTTTTATGGTGATGTGATGAATAACCTACATCTACAATACCAATTAACTCATGCTTAGAATCTCTTAAATCAATAGTCATTTGTAAATATGCTTAATCTATGTCCAATGAGATGTGTAGGAGAAAAACTAATGTGCCAAGAGATTAGTAACAAAAAATATATCAAGACGAATACAATTTGTCAGGTACAAGATGACCTCTATCACATTTATATATGGTATTTTTGGTCCAAGTACAATTTGTCAGATACAAGATGACCCTTATCACATTCATATATAGTATGTTAAGTCCAAGTATCTTTTCATTATCTTCACAAGGAAGAAATGAATCTTTTCATTATTTAGAGATTTATAGACTAATTGGAGTGTTTAATATATTTGATTTGCATAGTACTTTAACCTTTTTTATATAATTTGATTGATGTACAAATATTTCACTCATTAAGAGCTTTATCTATAAACCAAGGTAAATTTTGGTTTGTTCAAGTTATTTCATTTCAAATTCTTCTTTTAGATAATTTTGAGCATTTTCATTCTCTTTTGAAGTCCTAAATATATTCAAATCATACATATAAACAGCCATATCACGAAACAATTTTATGTTTTCTGAAAAAATAAATAAAGAAAAATAGAGTTATTCACAAATTTTCTTTTAGAAGATATTCACTTAGATGATTGTACCATAAATGTCCATATTGTTTCAATATATATATAGAGATTGTTTCAATTGGATCGCACACACTTTTTTAGGCTTTGTGTTTGATGTTTTCGACATTCTTAATCTGTCATGAATTTCTGTGTATATATCATTATCCGATCCATATAGATAGTGCATCAATACTCATAAGATACATTTCTAAATCTTTGGATGTCGTTAAACTCAAGTACGTGAACGTAATTATATCTTTAATAGGGGAATATGTTTCTTCATAATTAATTTTTGAGTCTCTGAAAATTTTTTGTGCTACAAGATGTGCCTTATACCTTGTGACTTCATTGTTTTCATTATTTTTTTTTGCACAAAACACATTTGCATCCAACTTGTTTGACATCATTAGGAGTTTGAACAATAGGTTCAAATATATTTCTTTTATTTAGTAAGTCTAATTCTATTTGTAAAGCATCTTTGCATTTTATCCAATCATATCTCTTTTCATATTCTAATACTGAAAATGACATTTTAAATTTATTTGGATATAAGTAAAAATAATATTCCATCATTATCATTTATTTCATCTTTTCTTAAAATCTTTTCATCATGGATATAGTTAATGGAAATATCACTGTTCTCTATATGCTCAAGATTATTTTCATCATTTTCATGTTGAAAATCTTTTCCTCGCTTGTTTCTTTTTCGAATATTCTTAACTATTTAGGAACTAACATTTTTTTCTTTTTGAGGATTTTTATCTTTAGAACCTAGTGATCGTTCACGCTTCAAACGTGTTGTAGACTCATTTAAAATTGTTTCATCTTCGTGACCTTTTGGTATTTCTGTATGAGCGGGTGCATTTACTCGATATATACGATTTGTCACACGTGTTGTATCATGGAACCCATCTGGGAACCGATTTGCGGTTTTTGCAAGGTGTATTGATCTTCTGTACTTCTAAATTATATTGTTTTGTAACAGGATCAAGATACAACAATGATTGTAGTTTCTATGTCGAA
Organism: Gynandropsis gynandra; assembly: GCA_036759665.1. Taxonomy (NCBI): domain Eukaryota; kingdom Viridiplantae; phylum Streptophyta; class Magnoliopsida; order Brassicales; family Cleomaceae; genus Gynandropsis; species Gynandropsis gynandra. The sequence goes on along the minus strand of CM071870.1, from coordinate 38,209,532 downwards.
TCTTACGAGGTTTATTTTATTTCTCCTCCTAATATTGAGAGTTCATTTTCAATAAAATGACAACCAATAAAACAAGCTGTGACACATCATCCTTTCGTGGCTCGAGATATCTAATGGTAGAGTGTGAATTATATCCAACATAAATACCAATCTTCTTTGTGAGCCTACTTTTGTTCGTTGTGGTGGAAAAATTGAAACATATATTATATAACCAAATATTTGAAGATGAGATATGTTTGATTCTTGGTCAATTGCTAATTGCGTTGGATAATATTTATGGTAAGCACTTGACTTTATTTCAATTTGTGTTGCAACATGTAAAATGATATGTCTCCAAGTAAAAATTGGTTTTGTTCTCATTAACAGTGGTCTAGCAATAAGTTTAAAGTTGTTCAATTAATGAGTCCACCATACCATTTTGTGTATGAACATGTTGTATAGAATGTTAAATCTTAATGCCGGATTATATACAACAGTCATTGAAATCTTGAAAGGTGAATTCATCGGCATCATAAAACCTCAATTTTTAATAGGGTAATTGGAGAATAATGCTTATAATTTTGTTATTTGAGAAAAAATTGCAAATACAACATTGTGGGTTTATAATAGGCAAACGTGTGACCATCTGATTGAAACAGTAATGAATACCATAAAGTATCAAAATGGTCCGCTTGGTGGATGAATAGGTTTATATATATTCTTATGTATTATTTCTAAAAACGACTGATTCATGATTAACTTTGAGCGATGATGATCTTATTATCAAAGCACAAGCATGATGGGATGACATGGGAAGTTGAAGATTTCAAATTTCAGTTTGAATAAATCAATCTTGTCTTTCATTATAATTAATCATCGTGTATCTGTTTAATTGTAGAAGCAATACATTATTTGTTTCCTGGTTTTTAGTCAGCACTAAGTTGAGCAGTTAGTCAAGTCTATGTTTTTATGGGCGTAAACGTTTATCGAATAAAAGGGAGAATTTTATGTAGAAAACACTTGTGTCTTTCCTTAAGCTTTGACAGGGACCTATCAATTGGTATCAGAACTTCTTCAATTATTGATTCGGACCACTCCCGAGTGGTATCAGTATGGGCTCTAACAAAGATCGAATTGAGTTACTTGAGGGTGGACTCGATACCATCCAAGACGAGCTGGCGACAATCCAAACTTCAACGGCAGAGAAATTTCAATCGCTCGAAGCTACCCTCAACCAGCTCACTGAAACATTATCAGCAGTACAAGAAGGGTCAAATTCTGATCGAGGAAAGAGGCATGAAGATCGACGACACCTAGCAAATCGAGCACAACCTCTCTTCCATTCGCGGCCACCAAAACTGGAGTATCCACGTTTCACGGATGATGATCCCACAATCTAGATCAACAAAGCTAAGCAATTCTTTCAATATCAAGACATTCCAGATCTTCAACATGTGCAATATGCTTCGTATCATCTCGGCGCCGTCGCGAATGAATGGTCTTAAGCATTGTTCAAAACTTAAGACGAAGAAGGCATTAATTGTTCTTTCATGGAATGCCTTGGAAGAAGAGCTATGGGTGAGATTTAGGCCTACGGAGTGTGAGGATTTCGATGAAGCACTCGCAAAAAATCAACAAACAGGCAGTTTGCGAGAATATCAACAGGAATTTGAAAGACTACAGAACAAGGCTCAAGGATGGACCCAAAAAGTACTCACCGGTACGTACATCGGCGGCCTACACGCATCCATAGCCAATGAAATCCGGATGTTTAAGTCCCAAACTCTTAAAGAAGCAATATCCTTAGCCAGAATGCGAGATGACCAGCTATAGAGACAACAACAAAACACCTCGAACATGCCATCAAAAGTGACGAACTATGCACCACGCAGTACGGGAACCGTTCCGAAACGTCTGACTTGGGATGACGTGAAGACAAAACGGAGCCTTGGTCTATGTTTCAATTGCGATGAACGCTACCCTCCAGGGTAAGGTTTTCATTGACATAGGAGTATTGATGGGATAACGTGGGAAGTTGAAGATTTCAGATTTCAGTTTGAATAAATCAGTCTTGTATTTCATTAGAATTAGTCATCATGTATCTTCTTAATTGTAGAAGCACTACGTTATTTGTTTCCAGGTTTTCAGACAGCACTAAGCCGAGCAATTAGTCAAGTCCATGTATTTATATGCATGAGCGTCTATTGAATAAAGGGGAGAATTTTATGTAGAAAACATTTGTATCTTTCCTTATGCTTTGACAGGGATCTATCAATTAATTTGATAAGAATCTATCCCATACTTAGGGGTACTAATTGGGTTGGCCCAGTCCAACCCTTTATGGGTTGGGTTATTTTTAGGTCAACCCAACCCATATTTAAAATGGATTGAGATTTTGTACACCAGCCCAGACCATTAAAAATCGAGGGTTTATATGGCCTGACCCGTGGGTTGAATTTTTTTTGCTTACAATTGTATATTAATTGATTAATAAAATGTAAAAAATCATAAATAATTCAAACAATATCTAAAGTTTAAAATAAAAATATCTAAATGCGTTAAAAATGTTAAAACATAAAAATAATTCATAAATAATATAGAAAATCCAAATAAAAGTTTAAGATTCTAAATAAAAACATTTTGTCTTCAATCTGTATGTTCTTTAGTATCCATACCTATAAACAAAACAAAAATATATATAGATCAAAATAATATATTAAACAAAATTATAAACAAAAAATATTACCTTCTTGGTCATCTTTAAAACCATGCATCCAGGAATGAGAACAAAGTAAAGCTTGCACATTTTCTGGGAGAAGTTGACTTCTGTATTTGTTCAAAATTCGAGAACCAATACTAAAAGATGATTCAGAAGCAACGGTAGTTAGAGGAATGCTTAGCATACCAAAATCCATGTATGTAAACTCACAGTATCGATGTTGATATCCTTCCAATTGCCCAAGACATCCAAATCAGGATAATCCCATATTTTCAATTTCTCTTCATCCAAATATATATCCAAAAGTGATTTGCCTTCTTATCTTAGAAATATCATCAAATTCATAGAAATCTTATAATGATATTGAAAATATAAATATTAAACTTACAATATAAACAAAGTAGAAAACATACTTCAAAAATGTCCAAATGTTGGTTTTGTTGATTTGCAAAACAAAGTTGAGAAAAAAATAATAACAAATATTATAAATAAATTTTATTACTATATATATTAGATATATATATATATATACATATTATATAATATATGTAATAAATTTTTAATTTTGGTCCACGGGTTTACCTATAGTCCATATGGTTCGACTAAAATTTTAGCCCAACCCATGAGCTCATTTTATGTATGGGTTAAAAAAAATTCAACCGAGCCTACACTTATACGGGTTGGGTTAGGATCAATCCGTGGACTGACGAACCATTTAGCAACCCTACCCATACTTGGCCCAAACCAATCCCTAAAACACATGAGTCCAAACCACCAAAAGCCAGCTTATTGGAGGAAGAAGGACCATGACTTTATAAGGCACCAACTATTCCCATACATAGCCGATGCGAGATCCTAACAAAGCATCATATGTGATATCATGAGATGGAAGTATCTTTTTATTTTTTTAATGGATGACCATTAGAATTTTCAACAATTCTCTATAGCAGTATTGAACTGCGATGACTCAATCAATCAAGTCAAATCTTATGCATGTTTTATACTTTTGGGTTGAAGATGACATATGATTCAACCATAATTTTTTTAAAAATCTAATCCAGATGAGTAAGCTGATAAACTTTCCACAATATGTTTATTACTAGAAATCATTGTTGTTATATAAAGATATTCACGATTTTCATCATTCATTGTTTCAACATGATAATTGTTTTGTGAATATCTGAAACTCATCAAATTTCTTTGAGATTGTGAGAGAATAATGCATATTTTATTATAAATATGTTAATCTAGATTTTTTTTCCACATTCCTCAATTATTTTTGCAATTCATGATACCATATTTACATTGGATTTATGGATTCTTAGCTTGGAGAAATACTTTGTATCTTTCAATATTGTGTATCGTAACACAATCCACTAGACATATATCTCTATCATCGATATTTGGTCGAAACATATTCCATATTATTTTGATCCGAAAAAGATATTAATAAACCTGAAAATAGAAACAAAAGGTTGTATATAATACATAAATGTTTTACTAAATATTAAAACAAAAGATAATCTAAAAAAACTTGAAAATAAACATCGAAAGAAAAATAAATTACAAAAAAAATAACAAGCAACACCGAAAAATTACATTAGAAAAAAATAACAAACTAAATCTTAGGACAATTACAACAAAAAAACTTCATGTCAATTTCTCATTTTCTTTTGGTTAAAATATGTAATGTCCAAATGAATTCCACCACAGTGGTCTGATTTCTCTACGCTTAATTCAAATCGCCTCCCTGTCGTTTCATCTTCTAAATGGGATGAGCCTACATCTATTAGAAAATCAGATGAGGTTTTTCTTTGGGAGATGATTTCATGCCTTTGCTTAGAGAATTTCTCATCTGCAAAAGTAACTTTTCAGGTGTACTAATAGGAGTAACAATGGTGTTTAGCAATTCAGATATGATTTAACAATAGATCCTTTATTTTGGGATGCTTACGGTAAATTATGTGCACTAAGTGAGCGCGATCTTAGTCCTCCATGTCACATAGGCTCTTCAATGTTTTAGTTTTCTAAATTAATGAGAGTTTAGTTTTTGTAAAGAAGAGAAGGATGAACAAAGAAAATACAAAAGAACTCCGTTGTTTGAAAATTAAGCTTTCTGCTTATTCTCCATTTCTGAATATCAGCACCATTTTATACAACGTTTACATTTGAATATTAGTACCAAAACTACCCTCTACTGAATCAACCAATTACAACCAATTACAGCTACTGTGATAATAACTAAAAACGGTTATACACAGCTAATTCACCAGTAGAGGTCACAGGGAAATCTTCCTCTGTCTTACGACCACCTGCACCCCTGTATGTAGACGTGTGACTCTCTGAGTATGTATTCTTCAAACCTTCTGAGTGTGTGAGCCGAGTGTCCTCTATACTAATATCAGACGACTTTTCATTTCCCATCACTCTCGTACATAGAAATTTCTCAGTTTTGGATGTCTTTGCTTTCTCCTATATGCCCTTTTTCACTTCCCTCGCAAGCTCAGTCAATAAGCGAATACGAAAAAGAAAAAAAGGATTATGTCACTGGATCGACCATGAAATACCGGATTTGCTGTGAGATGAGTGGCAGATAAACTGTCACAATACAATAAAAAAGGCCCTGTTTGCTGGATACCAATATCCCTCAAAATAAAAGAAATCCAAGTAAGCTCCGCTGCTGTTGATGCTAAGGACCTGTATTCAGCCTCAGTAGAACTCCTGGAAACCATTGGTTGCCTCTTTGCAGACCAGGAAATAAGATTAGCACCAAGAAATACACAGAATCCTCCTGTAGAACGTCGAGTTTCTGGACAACCAGCCCAGTCACTATCACTGAAACCACAAACATTAAGATTACTTTGCTGTTTTATGTGTAAGCCAAGTGTTGATGTTCCTTTAATGTATCGTAGAATATGTTTCAAGAGATGAAAATCTGCCAATGTTGGTTGATGCATTCTTCTGCAAACTAGATTCATAGCATATGTAATATCAGGCCTTGTCAACGTTAAGTACTGAAGTGCACCAGCAAGTCTCCGAACCCCTGTAGGATCAGAGTAGGCCTCAGCATGAGAATGTAATTGATTAACCTTTTGTGGAAGAGGAGTTGGTGAACTCTTGCAGTCTGTCATTCCAGATCGTTCCGGCAAATCTGAAGCATACTTTGCTTGACTTAAAAACAATCTAGATGAAGTGAATAATGCCTGAATTCCAAGAAAGTAATGCAATTGTCCCAAATCTTTCATGGCAAACATTTGGCTTAAAGCAGTAATCAAATTCTGAAGTAACATTGAGTTGCTGCCTGTAAGAACCATATCATCCACATACAGCAGCAACAACAAGGTGTCATTCTCATGATGATAAACAAAGAGAGAAGGGTCAGACCTGCTGCAAAAGAAGCCAAATTCTAGCAAGAAACCAGTAAATTTATCAAACCAAGCCCTCGGTGCTTGTTTCAGACCGTATAAAGCCTTCTTAAGTAAGCAAATATGATCTGGAAATTCTGGATTTTTAAAACCAGGAGGTTGCTCCATAAAAGCCTGTTCTTACAAATCCCCATGCAGAAACGCATTACTCACATCAAGCTGATGAATTTTCCAACCTTTTACCACCGCTATAGTCAACACAATTCTTATTGTTGCTGTCTTAACCACAGGACTAAAAGTTTCTGTGAATTCAACTCCTTCCTCTTGATGGTATCCTTTGGCTACTAAACGAGCCTTATATTTGTCAAGAGATCCATCTGCCTTTAACTTTGTACGAAACACCCACTTACAGCCAAGAACATTCAAACCTTCAGAGCGTGGAACTAGAATCCATGTGTTATTGCTTTGTAAAGCAGCTATTTCATCCTCCATAGCAGCTTTCCAGCCAGGACATTTGAGAGCTGAGACTATTGATTTTGGTTCAGGTGTGATATTTGGAGAAGTAAGCAAAGCATATTTAGGATTAGGCTTGGTAATACCAGCTTTAGATCTGGTAATCACTGGATGAGAAGTCATAGGGCTATCTGAAATGGAATGGGAGACAGGATTAGGCAAACTGGTATCTGTTTGGGATTCTGAAATGTTTGGTAAGATGTCTGAAGAATTAGGTTGTGAACAAGGTGTGGGTGAGTGAATATGAGGTGGAAAATGAAAAGAGGTAGGAATTTGAGTTGACGTACCTGAAGAAGGTGGTTTTGAAATCAATAGTCCCTTCTCCCAAGCACTTAAAAGAGGAGTATCTGAATCCTTTCTTAAGGCTGAATAAACATCCTGAAAAGGAAAGCTATTCTCATAAAAAAAATAACATGTCTTGAGATGAATACTCTTCCTGTAGGAGGATACAAACATCTATAGCCTTTGTATTTTTCATTATAGCCGAGAAAAACACATTGTAGAGATCTTGGATCAAACTTGTTAACTGCATATGGTCTAAGACACGGATAGCATCTGCAACAAAAAACACGCAAGGCTGAGTACTCAGGTGAACCTTTAAACAAAATTGAATAGGGATTGACTTTATCCAATTTTGCAGAGGGCAAAAGATTTGTCAAGAAGGATGTTGTAAAAAAGGATTCAACCCAGTATCTTAAAGGAACCTTAGCTTGAAAAAGCATGGATAAACCTAACTCAACAATGTGTCTGTGCTTCCTTTCAGCTAGTCCATTTTGCTGAGGGGTGTAGGGACAAGAAATCAATTGTTTAATTCCTGAATGAGCAAGATGAGACAGAAATTATTTTCCAATGAATTCCCCTCCTCCATCACATTGAAACACCTTAATCTTAGTATCAAACAAATTTTCCACCATCTTTTGAAATAAAACAAAGATAGAGAAGAATTCAGACTTGTGTTTCAATGGGTAGAACCAGGTAAAACGTGAATAATTGTCCACAAATATTGCATAATATTTGAATCCTTGTACTGAGGTTACAGGAGTAGGCCCCCAAAGATCACTGTGTATCCTCTCTAAAGGTTCTATTGCTTGAAAATTAGAATCAGAAAATGGAAGCTTAGCACTTTTGCTCAACTGACAAGAGTCACAAATGACAGACGAGCCTCTAGTTATAGTGATACTGTCACTGGAATTTAAAGATTGCAGAACTTTTGAATTAGGATGCCCAAGTCTTCTATGCCACACATCTTCACTAGCTGATCTATGCCTTATTGAGAAGTAAGCCTTGAAATCTGTGGTTTCCACAACATATATACCCTCACATTTGCTTCCCTTTGCCTAGATTGCCTTGGTTGCTAGATCCTTAATATACACAGAGTGTGAATCAAATACAAAATAGCACGGATACTCTGAAGTCAATTTGGAAACAGATAACAATGACTTAGCCATGGCAGGAGCAACTAAAACTTCTGTAACTGGAATAGTACCTTCTTGAGTTGGAATTGAAGTTGAACCAACATGTGTAATTGGCAAGAATGAACCATCTCCCACCATGATAGAGTTTGATCCCATATAAGGAGTAGCAGATTGAAGATTGTCAGCAGTGTTTGTAACATGTGCAGAAGCTCCTGAATCTGGGTACCATTCTGTACCTGCAGCTGATGAAATTTGCAAAGCCTGCAAAGCTTGAGGAACATCAGTACTTTGGAATGCATTATTAAATCTATGCCAACATTTCAACACATTGTGTCCTGTTTTTCCACAGATCTGACAAATTGGCCTAGTGTTTTGCTGATTAGAGTATTCAGGAGCATAGACTTGTTGTGTAAATCCTCTTCCCCTTGTAGAGAAACTGGTTCTTGCCCTTTGATTTTGAAATCTTCCTGCACCTCTATTATTATATCCATTTCCTCTGCCAGATCTAGCATAATTTTCTAAATAATACTGAGGATTCCCATTCTGAACATTGAAAGCTAGATGAGGAGAAACAGTAGGAGTATTGTAGACATGATTATTCATTGCTAAGCTTTTTAGCTGTGACACAACATCATCATAAGTAGGAATAGATGGCTTATGCATTGAAGTGTGAATGACAGTTGCAAATGATTCATATTCTTTGCCTAATCCTTGCAGCAGACGAAAAATTTTCATAGATTCTGATACAGGTTTGCCTATTGATGCTAGATGATCACAAATCAACTTGAATTCCTTTAAATAATCAGCCATAGTTCTTCCTTCTTTTGTTAACATTTGCAGTGAGGCTAATAGATCAAATTCTCTTGATATAGAATGTTGATTGAAGTTTTCTGATAAAGCATCCCATACCTCTCTTGTTGTATCAAGACCAATCACATAGCCAAACACGTCCTCAGAAAGTGTACCACATATCCAGGATTTAATGAGCTGGTCAGTCTGCAGCCATGACTCATATTCTGGATTTGTAGTCTCCATTTGCACATCATCTATTTTTGTTCTGATAATTTCTGATGGAGCTTGCTCAATTCCATTGATGAAGCCAAGTAACTTCTGACTCTTCAGCAGAGATTCAACTTGAGTTTTCCAGATAAGATAATTTGTTTCAGTGAGTTTTAATGTGACGAAGTTTGAAATATTTACATGGATTGGAAAAGGATATTTTGATGGAATAACAACAACCATTGCAGAGAGAGGAATGAACTCTAGGCAACGGGCTCTGTTACCATAATGAGAGTTTAGTTTTTGTAAAGAAGAGAAGGATGAACAAAGAAAATGTAAAAGAACTCCATTGTTTGAAAATTAAGCTTTCTGCTTATTCTCCATTTCTGAATATCAACACCATTTTATACAACGTTTACACTTGAATATTAGTACCGAAACTACCCTCTACTGAATCAACCAATTACAACCAATTACAGCTACTGTGATAATAACTAAAAACGGTTATACACAGCTAATTCACCAGTAGAGGTCACAGGGAAATCTTCCTCTGTCTTACGACCACCTGCTCCCCTGTATGTACACGTGTGACTCTCTGAGTGTGTATTCTTCAAACCTTCTGAGTGTGTGAGCCGAGTGTCCTCTATACTAATATCAGACGACTTTTCATTTCCCATCACTCTCGTACATAGAAATTTCTCAGTTTTGGATGTCTTTGCTTTCTCCTATATGCCCTTTTTCACTTCCCTCGCAAGCTCAGTCAATAAGCGAATACGAAAAAGAAAAAAAGGATTATGTCACTGTTGAGATGTTCCCAGTCTTCGTCTTCTCGATCTAACTAATCCGACAAAACCAAAGCTATTGGGAACCAATTAAGATGAAACCAAAGCTATTGGAGACAAAGCGGAAGATTTGGAGTACTAATCGGGGTTTGGAACAACAAGTGGAATCAATGGTTTGAGTAGTTATTTTTATCATTTTGTATTTGAGTTCAAAATTTTATAGTACACCTATTAAAATAGATACTCTACATATAAATATTTTTATTTATTTTTATCTAATTGTATAATTGATTTGATTAATTAAATTACTAAACACAAAATAATCTATAGTTATTATTAATTATATTAATTATGTTTTAAAATTTTAATATATATATATAGATAACACAAATTAATCATGTATTTTGTAAATTTTAATACACTTTTAAATCTAAAAATTAAGTATTGTCATAAAAAAATAATTTTAATTATATATTATTAAATATAAGGTATAAGAAGAAAAATATTTAGAACAAAAAATATAAAATAATATGAATAATAAAAATAAAATAAACCATACTTCTAAAACTATACATAAATATATAAGTTAACACATAAATACCAAATTAAATAAAATATATTAATGTTTTGAACACTATAATGCTTTATACATCATAAATAGTATTTACTAGGAAAGTAGATAAAATACCAAACGAAAATAATATATGAACACGACAATAATAAGTGAACTAGTATGGAAGTCGACATCCTATCGCTATCTCTCTTGATATATATCTTTTTTATACATCACAAATAGAACTTACTAGAAAAGTAGATAAAAATACTAAACGAAAATAATTTATGAACTAGTATGGAAGCCGGCGTCCTATCGTTATCCCTCTTGATATCTTTTCGCGCAATACCTCCATTACTCTTTTCCTACTAGGTTGATATATGACATGTTCAACACAATCGTCATCAATCTCGTTTTGCATTTCTTGATCACCATGACATTGATATTCGTCTACTCTTTTCCATTGCACAAAATCTATATCATCGAGTTTTGAATTCCGTATGAAATTATAGAGTGTCATCGTTGTTGTGACTAGTTTAACCCATTTATTCAAACCATATTTGGGGTGTTTAAGGTCCAATATTCTCCATTCTTTCCTTCCACATCCTAAATATACGCTCTACCACAAAACACAAACTCGAATGCTTTCGATTCAATAATTCTCTAATGTTTTTAGAGGTGGTCCTCTAGCAAACTGGTTTTGGTGATATCGAGTCTTACGATAAGGATCTAGATAACATGTTCTAGTCGGATATCTTGGATCAACCAAATAATATTTTCCATGTGGAGGATTAAAAAAAGGATAAATTCTTGCGCAATATGTCAACATTTTTGTATCATGTGCTCTATCATGTACATCCATATGTATATATGAAATTCATATTGAAATTACATATAGCAAAAATATTCATTGTTGGTTATGATTTTCTTCCTCTATATGCTTCTCCATTCTTAGCAGGAAGATGTGCAGGCACGTGGAACCATCAAAAGCTCCTATACAATCACTAAAATAAGGCCAATATCAAACATCTACATCTCAAAACTTGACTAACTCTATAAAACTCTTCAATCTCTAGTTTTAATACATTCGTTAGAAGCTTCAAAACAATTCTTAACACATCATCTAATTTTCTTTCCATCGTATCAAGCAAATATTGGTATCTAGGAGTGTCAAAATGAAATCCGGTCCACGGGTCCGCCCAAAAATAGCGGGCTTAGACCTTACATTTATAGGTCCGTTTGCATTGGACCTTCGGGCTCGGGCTTTCAAAAAATCCACAAAACTGTTACTCGACCCGTCGGGCTTTAAGCCATAACAAAAAATTAAGTCTAAGAGCTTTTTTCTTCTCTTTCCCCTCTGCTGCGTCGCGTTGTCTTCATCAGATTGTGGATTCCAATCCAACCAAAAGTTTTCATCATCGTCGTCGATTCCAAGCTCGATCGTTTCGTCATCTTCGATCTAATCCAGGGGTCGATTCTAGGCGTCGATTCCGAGGTGTCGGTCGATTCCAAGTTCGGTCGTCTCGTCGTCTTTGATCGATTCTAAGCTCGGTGGATTCCAAGCTCGGTCAATTCCAGGCATCGTCTTCGGTCGATTCCAAGCGTCATTCGGTCGATTACCAGCATCGGTCGCTTCATTTTTCGATTGTTGCTTCGTTTCTTCGTAGTTTTGCTTCGTGTCTTTGCCGATTTGCTTGTTCGCCAATTGCTAGGTTCATTCGCAGCTGTATTCTCCAACTTGCTCTCTTCCTTTAGCATGTGGGCTGCTTGACGCCTGTCCAAAACCCATCGGATCGGGCCACGAGCGTAATAATTTAACCCCGTTAAATTTCAGATCGAACCAATCTGAACCCTTCTCGACGAGCCACGAACAAACTCCGATGGTGATCGAACCGATCCATTTGACATTCCTATTAATATCATTGAACAATAACTCGTATTGTCTTATCTTGATAATACCAAGCTCTCGTTCCCGTAAAATTTATACTATTTTGACAATGTATCACATAGCAACTCATAAATTATTGAATATGACGCACACCATAATTTTAATAAAGTTATATAGACTTAAAAGAACCTAAATTACATTCACAATCACATTACAATACCCATTTTATTTTTTTCATCTTCCTTTTTTTCAGTTATTACAAGATGTCCATTCTTTTACTTATTAATGGTTTTCAGCCCAACAAAAGTTTCATTCATTCCTTTTTTTTTTCAGTTTCACGTTTAAGTTTGAACAATTTCCATATTAAAGTAAATAACTTCGTTTAACTTTATTTTATTAATATTAATATATAAAAATTCAGGAAGATACATATTTCCATTTTTTGAGACCATTAGCAGTTGTCTAGCACGACGACCACTTCTCTCGAAACCTATCTTCCAACAAAGATCACAGTCGAAGACGAGGATCACCGTCTCTTACCTCTAGGGTTTGATCTGAGTTCCGGCGTAATCTTACGACGGCATGAGGCCAATCCGCTTACCAGAGCCGCCGACTACGCCCACCGGTGTACCTGAGATCTTTGAAGGCGGAGCTTACACCGTCGTCAGACGCGCCGTCGTCATCGGCAACGGATTCCCTGGCTCTGAGAACCAGAGCATCGGTCTCGTTCGCGCGCTCGGCTTGGCGGACAAGCATATTCTCTATGTGAGTTTGATCCACGCTTGAAATCACGGCCTTTGTCTTGTAAATCCGAGTAATCTTGCTTTTCATCTGCGGAATCAATCTGCTTGGTTATGTTTAGAATCGAATATAATCTGGGACTGAAGGATTCGAACCTCTGATTTGTGTAGCGAATTGCTTTACTAGAAATTGTTAGTTGGATAGATGATTGGTCTGGGAGTCGTATTTTGTGTATACAGAATCGATGTTCTCTGTTTTTATCCTTTCTCCGTGAATTTTGTGTTATTCAGCGCCTGGGTTTATCTTAAAATTTGGAATAATTTTGTGCTTGTGCGGCCGAGGTTGATCAGTTGAGGGTGAATTTGGTGCTCATCCATAGAATGGGAGACGGTGGCTGCTAATCTGAAGGCACTGATTAGGAACAACTGGATGAATTATTTAGATCTTGTTGAAGGAAGCAAAATGACCTGATAGTTATGTAGATTTCATAGTACTTATAGTTTTGCAACTTAGGGTTCACAATGAAAGGCTTATGTTGTGGACTTTCTCAAATTTGGCATCTTGTCAAGCAAATAAATAAAACCTCAAGGTGCCTAATAATTTGCTTTGAAGTAACACTTTTGCTATATTGAGGTTTAAATGGAGGATTGCCTGAGAAAGAAATGTCAACCATTAGGCTTTAGCAATAGGCTGCTTTTTAATAGCAAGACTCTGTTTCTGGGATTTTCCTGGATGGATATATTAGGTGTCCACTGTCCACTGTGGGGATAGTCCTAGGTGGGGCATGATATCGTGATGAATGTTGCATATGCTGGATCTTTTGTAAAAGGAAGAGACTTGGGTCAGATTAATGTTTATTGATTGTATGTATGTTGCATTGTTTTGCCTACTGTGGCTTCTGAATACGTTCCCCTATTGTTATCTATTGAATATGTATACATGATTTGCTGACTTGTTTTGTTTTGATTTGATTGTGCAAGCGGGTTACGAGGCCAAAAGGGGGGATTAATGAGTGGCTCCATTGGCTCCCAGTTAGCCTTCACAAAAAGTTGGATTATATCCTCAGGCACATTTACGTCTACTCCAGATTTCTGTTGAAAGCCCAAAACAGTAAATATATTGCACATGTACCCTCAGAAAATGGTGGTAATATAGGCTTGTCATCTATTTTAGAGGCTGATGTGAAGAAGATTGTAGGCATGGCCAGGGAGACCTTCGAAAAGTATGTAGACTTTTCTGGCAGCTCTTGTTACCTTTGGATTCATCTGGGTTATTCTCGATCATCGTGAAGTATTATCGATCTTTATGAATTTTTAGTCAAATATCCTGCTTTTTTGGAAAGTTGAAGCCTGAAAAATGAGTTTCCATCCCCTTTCTTGGTTCAAGGGTCTGATTATCAATTTGCTGCTATTTTGTAGGAAGTGTAATACAATGATTTTGTTTTTGTTTTCTAGGGATGGCCCTTTGCTGGTTGTTGCATGCGGGAGAGATACAATATCTATTGCTAGCTCGATAAGGCAGTGGGCATCTGAAAATGTCTTTGTTGTGCAGGTTTGATATTAGACTTAACTGGCTTTTTTGCTACCTAGACACCTTATGCTAAGCTTCACAATATTAGTTAGGGTAGCTTGAGTTTAATTTTTGGAGAATTGTATTAAATTGGTTACAAAGTGATTAGTAGACTAAAAATAGACAGGAATCTGATTCCTTGATCCCGTGATGTCTAAATTTTCTTATTGGTTTTCCTTTTGTAGATAAATCATCCTAAAACACGTTTAAGTAGGTTTGATATGGTGATCACACCGCGTCACGATTATTATCCGTTGACCCCTGAAGCACAAGAGCAGGTTCCTCGATTTCTGCATAGATGGATAATTCCACGTGAACCACCTGATGATCATGTGGTAAATAATTATATTCACTGCTCCTTTTTCATGTTAAACAACTTTAGATTGACCTCGTTTATGGAAATTTAGTTTATTTGTGCCACTGTTGAACATCTTTTTCTCAGGTCCTTACTACCGGAGCTCTACATCAGATTGATTATGCTGCACTCCGCACTGCAGCTAGTAGCTGGCATGATGAATTTGCAAACCTTCCAAAGCCAGTACTCGTGGTTAACATTGGCTGGCCTACACGTATGTTCTGTCACTCTTCTATGCTACTTGTTGTGTTCTTATCTCTCCCGGTTTTTAAAATTTCTATCTTTACATTCCATGTTTCTCTTCCTCAACAGGTAATTGCAGGTACGGAGCAAATCTTGCAAAGCAGCTAACAGCCGCCCTTCTTAGTGTCCTTGCGACCTGTGGAAGTGTCAGAATATCTTTCTCCCACAGGACCCCCGGAAAGGTCTCTATCAAGATTATTTAGTTCTCAAAGGCTTTTATGGTTGGTGTTACTTGAACTTGACCTAGTACTTGCTATGCCCGTAGGTCTCTAAAATCATTGTCAAAGAACTTGGAGATAATCCAAAAGTCAACATTTGGAATGGAGAAGGTAACAGATTTTGTTTCAGTTTATGTGCATGAATACAATGTCATCTGGAAATTTACGAACGGTCGTTTCAAAAACTATTCAGATCCAAATCCTCATATGGGACATTTAGCTTGGGGTGATGCCTTTGTTGTAACAGCAGACTCTGTCAGTTTGATAAGTGAGGCGTGCAGTACGGGGTATGCATGAAATCATCTTTGTGACTTTCTATTTTGATCTTTGGCCCCTATATATAGCTTTAATCTGAAATTGCCTTCTCTTCTGTAGTAAGCCGGTGTACGTAGTTGGATCCAATCACTGTAAATGGAGGATTGCAGATTTTCACAAGACTTTGAGGGAGCGAGGAGTTGTCCGCCCATTTACAGGTTCTGAAGATGTAAGTACTTAGTACTACCTAAGCTTCAACGTCGGATATTCCTTTGACCTAAGATATTTTGCCCTTTTTCCATATCGGGGACTAGCTTGAACTGGTTTGGACTAAGGGCTGTTCATCTTTACCCTGAACCTGTTACTAATGTACCCTTTTCTTCTGGTTGGTTTCGTATGAAATTCAGATGTCAGAAAGCTGGAGTTATCCGCCGTTGAACGACACTGCAGAGGCCGCAAACAAAGTGCGGATAGCATTGGCGGCTCGGGGATGGAGTATACGAGCTTGAAATCATATGGCCAACTCTCTTTGATGTAAGTTTTATTTTGCAGAATCAGTTTTGAGTGAAGCAGAAAAGCCCTTATGAAGAAAGGGAAAATTTGATCATGCGCATAGAAAGAAAGCATCGTGTTCTCTTATTCTTTGGACATCTTTTTGTTGTTTTTTGGGTTTTTAAAATTTTTGCATATTTATATTTTACTAAATAGGAAAAATAATAAGAAAGAAAGAAAAAAAAATACTTCGCCTGTATATGAGCGGCCGGTGTTAAATATAAAGAGTGAGTTGTTTGTTCTTACTAGTTTTTGGGTTTATGCATTGATCATCTAAGCGGTTTGTTCGTGTAAATGAACAATTATTGCATTGGATCTAATGTGTATTGTTACTTTGTATCTTACCTCCGTTTGTGCATATATTATAAGATTGGATGAATTATAATATAAGTATTTCCTTTAGTAATTGTGAGAGGAATTGAGCATTTTTTTAAACACGCATCAGGAATAGTTGTGTTTAGTGTTTAATGTTATTGAAGGGATTAAAGGTAAGATTAGCTTGACAATTTTGGTTAGGTTTTGAAAAATTGAATTGCATATTGGTTTTCAAAATTTAGAATAATTGGATTGTCTTTGGTTCAATTATTAACTAAATAAATGTGAATAATGGAACAATTATTTCATAAAATCTTAAAAATCTAATTAGATGAAACTAAAAAATAATAATGATATATATGGTAATAGTTTAGAATTAAATACAAAATTTTATTGATAGGTAATATTTATATTGTAAATATATTTATGTGATAGTTTCCAATCTTATTATTTATTTAATTTTATATGATTACATAATTGATAGAAACTGAAATTATCACATAAACTAGCATTTATAATTTATTTTAATTGCTTTTTGTTGCAAAATAAACTTGAACAATATGTAAGATGAGAGAGCAAGAGGTAGAGCAAGATAATTCTTTATTCAAGAAGATTTCTCAAGTGTACATTTACAAATGAAATTGCCTCTATTTATAGGCTTACAAGGATAGATGAAGAGACAAACAAATAGATTAAGAGATAAGGTAGTCATAATTCATAGAATTAAATAGAAATAAAGTGGGAGAGTAAATAGAGAATATGAAGAGTTGGAAAACTCAAAAGACATTCACATAATATTATTATTTTATAATACAATTAATTTACATGGGAGATTAAAGGGTAGCTATTTTGTGACAAACTTTGATTTATACGTATTGCTTTTCATAGTAAAAATATTATTTCTAATAATAAATGTAATCTTAAATTTGGCTTTAATGCATATTATTGAATATAATTGTAACAGTCTTTATAGCAATTATTTCTCTAGCAAAATGTTAGTTAAAGATATTGGATGTATGGTGGTTTGGTGTGGTTTCAAATTATATATATAAAAGTTCTTGCAAAAGAATGCTTGTGGTGAAGTCACCTAAGCAAGTCTTTTTTTAAAACTAATTTTTTTATTGAATATAATTATATTGATCATTAATGTAATTAAATGACTTAAAATTTTTAAATATCTCTTTTATTATCTTATTAATATCTATAAAATCTTTACATAAAATAGAAAAAATCTATATATATTATACAAATACAAATATTTAAAATGTTTTTAAATTTATTATACTTAATCAAATATTAATATATTATTCATAACTATATATTTAAATAAAAATTATATATAAAAGTTCTTGCAAAAGAAGGTTTATAGTGAGTAAGTCTTTTTTTTAACCTAATTTTTTATTGAATATAATTATATTGATCATTAATGTAATTAAATGACTTAAATTTTTAAATATCTTATTAAATTAGTTAAAAAAAGACTTAATTACATATTAATACTTAATCAAATATAAATATATTATTCATAACTATATATTTAAATAAAATTATATATATAAAAGTTCTTTCAAAAGAATGTTTGTGGTGAAGCCACCTAAGCAAGTCTTTTTTTTTTTAAACTAATTTTTTTATTGATTATAATTATATTGATCATTAATATAATTAAATGACTTAAAATTTTTAAATATCTCTTTTAATATCTTATTAATATCTATAAAATCTTTACATAAAAATAGAAAAAATCGATATATATTATGCAAATATAAATCTTTAAAATGTTTTTAAATTTATTATACTTAATTAAATATTAATATATTATTCATAAATATATTATGCAAATATAAATATTTAAAATGTTTATAAATTTATTATACTTAAACAGATATTAATATATTATTAATAACTAAAAGTTTCAGAACCACATGTTCTCTCAGAAGATCTATATAGCAATTCCTTTGCCCTTTAGACAAACATCAGGGCTTATAATTCTATTTTGACATTTACATCAATTGGTGAAAAAATCGACCATTCTGCAACCTCTAAGGTCCTTATACTTTCAGAATCCACGGACAAAATCACTACCAAATAGGATCTCTTTTACATGTTCAAGGAAACTCTACGAAATTTACCCAACTCTATCTACGACACAAAAAATGAGGTCCACAATCGCAATTAATTTGGTTTTGATTGTGGTTTCTAAGGTTTTGTTTCTTTTACTTTTGATTTTTTGGTTTCTATTCATGAACTCTTTTATAAATTGTAAATTTTGATTGTAGTTTCGATGGAAAATGCATGCCATTTGATTTCGAGTTGGAGCTGTGTTTCGCTTTGATAGCTACTTTCAGAATCCACGGACAAAATCACTACCAAATAGGATCTCTTTTACATGTTCAAGGAAACTCTACAAAATTTGCCCAACTCTATCTACGACACAAAAAATGAGGTCCACAATCGCAATTAATTTGGTTTTGATTGTGGTTTCTAAGGTTTTGTTTCTTTTACTTTTGATTTTTTGGTTTCTATTCATGAACTCTTTTATAAATTGTAAATTTTGATTGTAGTTTCGATGGAAAATGCATGCCATTT
>CM071870.1:38175884-38188911 GCA_036759665.1 Gynandropsis gynandra | reverse complement strand
TGCGACCCTTGCGACCTTTGCGACCCTTGCGACCCTTGCGACCCCTTGCGACCCTTGCGCTCCTTGCGACCCTTGGACCCCTGCGACCCTTGCGACCCCTTGCGACCCTTGCGCTCCTTGCGACCCTTGGACCCCTGCGACCCTTGCGACCCCTTGCGACCCTTGCGACCCTTGCGACCCTTGGACCCCTGCGACCCTTTACCTCTGCGACCCTTGGACCCCTACGACCCCTTTACCTCTGCGACCCTTTGAACCCTTTGCGACCCCTTTACCATGCGACCCTTGGACCCATGCGACCCTTTGAACCCTTTGCGACCCCTTTCCCATCCGACCCTTGCACCCCTGCGACCCTTTGACCCTTTGCGACCCATTTACCCTTGGACCCCTGCGACGACCTTTGATCCCTTTGACCCCTCGATGAGACTCTGTGACCCAGTGCGACCGTACGACTCTGTGACCCACTCTGTCACCTTTGACATTGCAATAGACACAAGAGAAACACGAAAAACTCACTATACACACCTGGTTTTTCTGCGGAACGTGCTTAATTGCAAGCTTCTTTGTTGACAACAAAGGATTTCAACCTATTGGCAGCGAATCTGATGCCGATTGGAAGCTACTCTCGCCGAATCTATTGTGGTGTGGGGGAACAGTAATTTTCGCGCGAGAATTAGAGGTGCTCTAGAGGAGAGAGAAAAAATGTCGTAAAGGGTAACATAGAATTATCAATATTTTAAGGGTAAATTTGAAGTTGAAACTTTTTTTTTTCAGCCAAGGGTATTTTTGAAGCACTTTAGCCCTATAGGGGCATTTTTGATAATCCCCCGTATAGGCTTTCGTCACGACTGTAGCACATGTGTATCAAGTGGACATTCTCTGTCTGAAATGAAAACTTGTTCTCATAAAATACGTGGCTTGGCATGATATTAAAAACTTTTCCAGTATAGGGGTATATAGACAACAATGTTTTATGTTTTCTTCTAACTATTTCAGATAAAAAAAATAATATTTGTGAATTCATATATTCGATCACTTTCAAATGTGCTTCTAATTCAAATCAATTGACACAAGATTCCTAATATATAAGAGTTTTATTAAGCCAAACATTGCGAGAACTATCCTATAAACAAAATGAATCGAATCGTCGAACAAAAACTTGAACCAAAGAATAACATCATTAATTGTAAATTTGAAAAGGAAATTGTTTGGTTGCATATTGTAGAGTCTATGCTTTTTATAATAGATTTAGCTTGACGATCCGTTGTTAGATATATTGTATTTAAAATTCTTTGTTTAATGAAATGTCAATATATTAATGAATTTTATATTGAAAAAATGTATGTTTATTGAAGTTGATGTGAATTTGAAAATGTAAGCAATAAAGACAGAGAATATAAAAAGAGCATGATCGTCAAAAATACGACCCATGTAAATTCTATGAACGCATCGCACCTTGAGACACCCAAACTTAGAAAACTTTACTAATACTTAGCCATTTCCTAATATTAATTTTCAAATATTGACCATCAAAGTAATATTTATACACGATGAAAAACTACGATGTGTTTCAATATTTCGTCAAACAAATACTTGTCTTAATAAATAAATGATCAAATGTGCGTTTATATTTACTTCTAAAACACTTATTGCTAAGCGTGTTTCACAAACTAGCTTTATAAGTCTCTAACATTATTTATTATTGTTGCAAAATAAACTTGAACAATATGTAAGATGAGAGAGCAAGAGGTAGAGCAAGATAATTCTTTATTCAAGAAGATTTCTCAAGTGTACATTTACAAATGAAATTGCCTCTATTTATAGGCTTACAAGGATAGATGAAGAGACAAACAAATAGATTAAGAGATAAGGTAGTCATAATTCATAGAATTAAATAGAAATAAAGTGGGAGAGTAAATAGAGAATATGAAGAGTTGGAAAACTCAAAAGACATTCACATAATATTATTATTTTATAATACTTTTATGGTTATTGCCTCCAAATCTTTTATATCTTTACAACTAAATTAAACTAAATCGATTTAACTTTAATTACTTTTAGATTACTATATAAATTAAAATCCAAATGATCTATTAGACCTATATAAAAACACAATCTGAAATGGCAAACCTTGTCTTAGGTAAAATTAGTCAAATCTAACTAATAATTTAGAAATTCTGTGTGATAAATAATTTCAAAAACTTATAAATGAACAAAATATCATATCATATATTATCAAGGCCTCATGAATAGTGAATAAGCTTATGCAATGTCCCTTTATTCGTTGAATATAGCTGTGTTCTTAGTGTCGCTTCATTGTACGTTGGATTCGTGATTTTTTTTTTCGTGTGCTGGAGTGGCCATTGATTCGTTTTTTTACCATTTCATAAGATTTAGTGCTACCCGTAGGATTGCAATTTGCTTACTTCCAGCCGTTAGATCGCCCAATAGTCTTGAGTCGTCCTATCTTCATATGTTCTCACTGTAGACTAGGGGTGGACGTTTCGAGTTTTAGGACGGGTTCCTCGGGTTCGGGTTGGGTTCGGGTTTCTCGGGTCCTCAAAAATTGAACCCAAAAAAACCCATTTGGTTTTTGGAACGGGTTCTTCGGGTTTCGGGTTGGGTTCGGGTTGTTCGGGTTTTAAAACATTGAACCCAAGAAAATCCAATTGTATTTGGATTCTTTCGGGTTCTTGGGTTCTTCGGGTTTTTTGGGTTATTTAAGTACGGGTAATTCGGGTTTAAAAGGGTAATTCGAGTTTTAAACGGGTAATTCGAGTTTAAACGGGTAATTCGAGTTTAAACGGGTAATTCGGGTTCCAAATTTAACATACAAAAACTTAGGTTAGAAAGGTTAGGGTTTTTTTTCGGGTTCCTCGGCTTCTCCCGAACCCAACCCGAAACCGACCCGAACCCATTTGGGTTTTAGATTTTGAACCCATATGGGTTTTCCAACAAAACCTGTTTATCTCACGGGTTGGGTTTTTCGGGTTGGGTCGGTCCGGGTAACCTGAAACGCCCACCCCTACTGTAGACATTGGATTACCCGATTTGTGCGCTTAATTAATATACGTGGTTTGGTTTTTTTCACCTAATCGAAGGCGTGCGATATAGATTTGGGGAATTAATCCATCTCGTTGTTATTCTTACATAACCCATTCGAATTGTTCATTCGAATTTCATTATGAGATTACCTTATGAAATCCAAAATTTTATTATGTAACCTTTGATTAATACTCAACCCCAATTTTTTCCTTTGTATAATGATAATGCAAACCTAAAAATATTATTTCTTTCTTTCATATATTTTGCGATTTTTTGGTTGAAAATAAAACATTTTAATTCGTTGATGCATTGTGCATTCTGATTGGTCCATGCATTGTATATAACGTAATACACATCTAGGGTGTTGGATCTCGGGATACATGCGAGGAATCCGTTAATCTCGATCACTCGAGTAAGATCCAATGGATCGTGGAGAATCTCTTGATTGGCCTAAAGACACTCTTCAAGAGGTCGTTCGTTGTGAATAATGGTGGAGGATCTTTTGACTGGCCTAACGACACTCTTCAAGAGTTCATCCATTGATGGTGGATGATGATGATTAACGGTGGAAAGTATGATCTCACGAGACAAAATTAGTTTTGTGAATGGGTTCATTTATACATCATGTGATGTCTCAAGCACCTCATGATATACAATACCCCTACTAAAATCTTCCAAAACATTGCTAGGTTGTGGAGCAAAATTCTCTCCGTGATAACTACATGAAATAATTCGTAGTAAAAACCTCTTAAATAAAGATGGTTTTACATGGTTCTCTTGTTAACAAATTTTTCATTTTTGAATTTGACGCATGGATAAACCAACTTACCAGTTTCATTATAAACTTATTGATTTGTCACCATCCTCTTTTTTTATCATGTTCTCCATGCCTCCTTCACTATCTCAGTTGTTTTGTTCTGCAAGCTATTTGCTTGTCCACGTGTGAGTAGATCATGGGAAGGTTGTGTCCGTTTGGCTCCTTGAGTTAGCACATTATTCATGTGACCTTCGTTTGGTTTCGCTTCCTGTTTGATGTTCTCATCATTCTCTCCCTCTTGCAAGTGTTTCTTTCCCAAAGTGTTATCACCTACATTGAAAAGGGATAAATCAACAACATTTAATGTTGTAGACACGTTATATTCATCTAGTAGTTTAGGGTGATAGGCGTTGTCGTTGACCCGATCTAGAAAGCATAATTGGTTGTCTCTTCTTGGTGCTAGCTTTGAACTCTTCCTATCGGGGAACCTTTCTTAAGTCATGTGGCCACATCCAATCTTCTTCTTTGAACACCATCTTTTTCTACCACTTGTTGACTTATTTAATGTAATGTTCAGTTATCCACCTTATGTAGCCTCTTGATCAGCTCGATTTTCTCCTCGCCATCTAAAGTGGCGATCTCTTTGCTTAGTAGTGCCGAGAGATCCAAGGAAATGATGGGATTGAACCCATAAATGGCCTTAAACGGTGAGTACTTCGTGGTAGAGTGTTGTGTTCGGTTGTAGGGCTACTCGGCATGTGGTAGGTAATCAATCCACTTCTTTAGGTACTGTCGATTGAAAGATCTTAGCAGTGCTACTAACGTACAATTGACCACCTCTGTCTGAACGTTAGCCTATAGATGGCATGTGATGGAGAACACGAGCTTTGTCCCTAACTTCTTCTTCTTCTTCTTCCTGCGAGCCAATTCTAGCTCAGATCATATTTGAGTGAGTCGATCTGGGTATTTTTCAGTTCGTTTAGAAAATAAGCTGACAAACTGAGTCGAAAAAGAATTAGAGCTTAGACGAGTTGGCTCGTGAACTGAGTACAAAAGCACATATTTCCTATTTTTACATATTTTTTTGCATTTATTAAATATTATTTAAAGAAAAAATATATTATTTACATATAATAATAATAATATTATTATTATTATTATTATTATTATTTCCAGTTTATACCAAATTAATATATTTTTATTAACAAATAAAGAAATAAAAAATTTTAAGAACTATTATAAAAATGTTTATATATTCGATTTTATATTTAATTTTGGATAAATTTATTTTCCAGTTAGTATTTTTATGTTTAATAACTTTGTATTCAAATTAATATTTTTATATTTTATATAATTTTTTTGGTCTCTAGAAGATGTTGTACCATACATTGTACTACACATTGTACCACATATTTTCCCATCTGTGTTGTACTAGAATGTTATGTTACACATTGTGCCGCAACATTTTCCCGTTCGTATTGTGTCAAAACGTTGTGTTACATTTGTACCATAACATTGTCACATCCATATTGTGTCGCACATTATAGCACACATTGTATCACACATTGTAGAGCATAATGTGTCAACAAATTTCACAACGTATGCCAACATAATCTTCATAATGGATTCTGGGGATAGAGGGGGATTCCTAAGATACAATAGGTTTCAATAAATGATAAAGTTTCTACAATAGTGTTCTATAAAAGATTGTGGTGTATGACATACAATGATGTTTTCTATCGCATCAGTATGAAGATCAATATTGATAAATATATAATGAAGATAAGAATCATCTATGTTCCAATAATTGTAGGACCAAAGAATCCTTCATACATCTTAGATTATGAAAATGTTATTAGTTATTTGTGGTAAGTTGACAAGGATGGATGCAGAAATATCTTATATGTTGAGATCACCAACGGAATCCAAGAAAAAATGATGGTTTTTGTATATATACTGTAAAAGATCATCACTTGGGGTTGTGAACAATACCATATGTTCCATAGGCACTTTGCAAAGAACGTGTTGAGAATTAACAGTGTGTTGAAGCATTTGCTTGCAAAGATGACATTGTGTTGTTGCTTAAAAAACGCATTCATTAAATGCTTTGGATGTAACGTAGTAAAGTCAATGAAGACATTTTTTCGTATATGAAAACAAAGAGGTTGTGGTTGCAAATGATCTTTACGTGTCGGTAAGTGCAATCTGTTAGATGCTTTCTTATTGAGGTTACACAACAAGACTCATACATACTCCCCGGTGAGGCGAATAAAAATGTAGACACACCAAAAATGGCTCAATCCCTTTTGAAGGAATGATGCCTAAGATAACTAGATACATCGACTACAAAAAATATAATAACATTGGTGCGTTGATGTTTTGGTGTAAAAGTATCATATTCTACAATATGGAAAAAGAAGAAGATGGTTGAGTATGATATACGTAGTAGTGCAAAAATTAGTTTTGAAATGCTTTCATGTTACTTGCACATGCTAAAGAAAATGAATGAGAGATCTGTTACACATCTTGAATTAGACAACCATAAGAGATTCAAGTATTTATTAGTTGCATTAGGACCTTGTATTGAGGGGTTTAGAGCATTAAAAAAAATTATTATTGTGGATGGAACTTTCTTGAAAAATGTAAATGGTGGAGTCTTGATCATTGCTACCGGTCAATACACCAATTTTTACCAATATTAAGTTGTTTTTGAGTAGTTGACTCTAGAATGATGCTAGTTGGACATGGTTTATGACGAAGCTTCAAGAGGTAATACCGGATGATCATGACTTGGTTTTCATTTCAGATAGATTTCCAAGGCGATAAGTGAGGTATACAAGAATGTTAAACATGTTTTTTGTGTTTTCCATTTAACGCAAAATGTGAAATCAAAAGTTTTTCGTGGTAAGAAAACAAATAGGGAAACAATAGTAAAGAAGTTTAGTTAATGTGTTTAAGTGTATTCGGTGGCTCGATTTCACGAGCTATATAATGAATTCAAGACTAAGTACCCTCAATTTGTTATCTATGTCGAAGATAGTGTTGAACAAGAAAAATTGACAAGATGTTATTTTCATGAGGAACTGTACAACATTGATACTACCAATGGAGCTAAATTTTATCGAATTGGTATTTAAAGTTGCAAGAAAGTACTCATTGTTTCCAATGTTGGATACATAAACATTAAAAGTACCAGAGTGGTTCAATAAATATAGAAAAGATTATGCTGACGGCTTAAGTTCAAAGATGCTCACACCTTCTTTAGAAAGCATATAACACACACAATTCATAGAGTCAATGAGGTTGCAAGAATATGAACTAAATAGTTTTTCACTTGAATTCAATTTCATTGGTTGTGATGAAGTCGAACGTATATACTTGTACAACCTTTGATATTGATAAATATATGTGTATCCAAGCTCTTGTCGCTGCCAAAGGATGTTCTAATGATATACCAATCTAGTATTTGTATTCATAATTCATTTTAAAAGAATAATGGGCGTTGATTTATGAAAGAACAATGATATCCCTTCTATTGGAGAATCACAACGAAAAGGATATAGAAGAGTTCATCGATAGTTGAAAGTGGAAGAACATTTAATTAACGTGAAAGAATGTTTAAATATTGTTAACATTTAAGTATTATTTTGGATAAGTATTGTTTAGCTTTGTTGAAGCCATTTGAACATAACATTTTATATTTTTTGTACAACGTTGTGCACAACGTTTTGCCACTAGGTCAGACCCACATTGGAAAATATATATAAAATTTTTTTGTCAGTTCTACAGTTTAAAATTAAACTTACACGTGTTTCAAAGTATAGAAATCAAAACAAAAAAAGAAAGAAAAATATGATATTAGATAAATCATAGATCCCAAAAGAGAAAAAAGACGAACATGTACAACATAGATTCCAAAAGGTGTCAGTGCGATGGTATGATGTGACAACATTATTTTTTTTATCAATATTCAATTATTTAAGTAAAATAAATTGAATCTTGATGAAATTGATTTGTATACTGGTTTAATCTCAAAATTTTGGATGGACTTTGTTAAATTTGTGGTTATCATGAATTATTTCATCATAATATATGTATAGTTTACTAAAACGGTATACTATAACTATTCATAGTAACAATCCATATATTGTATTCTAAAACAAGTAACTAATACATAACCTCATATTATGTAGTAGGAAGAATATCAAGTATACTCTCGTAATGCTATAGGACTTCACGTATACCCTTGAAAATCTAATGAAAAACAATTGGAGAAAGAAAAATTTGCCGTTATTTCTTGTTTGTGAAAACACATACGTTCTGAAAATTTTAAAGTTGCCCCCAATTTCAAAGTTAAAAAATACAAGTAGTGAGAGACGATTTAGAAGTTGAAAGCGATTTTCGAGCATTTCTGGCCGATTTCGAGCGTTTTCGAGCGATTCCGAGCGATTTTCGACCGATTTTGGACGTTTTTTTAGTGTTTTTTAGATTTTCTGCGATTTCGGGTTTCACATGGTCTCACAGGGTTGCATGAATCACAGGGTCGCATGGGTCTCACAGGGTCGCATGGTCTCATAGGGGCAATTTGAAAATTTCAATATTATAAGGGTAAAATTGAAGTTGTATTTTTTTTAATTAGGGAAGGGTAGTCTTGAAGTTAAAATAGCAATTGAAGGGTATTTTTGAAGTTGCTCCTATGTAGTGTGCGTCTTAACTTATGGTTGCTCAATTCGAATCTACAAAGCCATTTAAACAGCTCTCATATTTGATTGTAAGATTTTTTGGTTTAATCTTATTTTGTGGACCTATATATGTGAATAGGTCCAATTAAATGTGATCGGATTTAAGTTTAATTGATTGGACTTCGTTATTGAATTGAATGGGGAGGATTATATGTATAGAGACCTTTGGTAGTATCGTTTATATTTCATGATGGGCGAAATTAAACGATACAATTGAGAACCGAAATTAATCGGTTACCTGTCGGTTTATGGTCCCTGGTTCACGTGCCTATATAAATGAGATTCATTTGGTTTCTGAGTGAGGATTCATTTTTTTTTATCACCTAAGGTTTTACAGAAACTTTTAGAGAGAATCTCATCTTGATACATCCCATCAGTAAAGAAGAAGAAAAGGGGGCAAAAAGGTTCGAGACTATGTAAAATCACCAGAAAAAGGCAAAAAGAAGTTCGAGACTATGAAAAAGGCAAAAAGAAGTTCGAGACTATCTCGATCTTCTGTTTTCGAGTTTTCTCAAATCTTGATACAATTCACAATAGAGTTTCAGGGATTTCGGAATCCGAACCAGATGGAATCGGATTCTTTCAAGTGGTATCAGAGCCGATCTATTGTGTCTCTATCAGATTTGGATTTAATTATTGATGAACAAAACAATTTTGGAATGAATTAAACAATTTTGATGTAAAATTTAGTTTATATTAAGATTCAAGAGATTTTTCTTGATGAGAAGAAAATGATGGAGATTTTTCTTTAAGAAAAAAAAACATTAAATAAAAAGTTAATGCGCCGAAACAAAAGAGGTTTTCTTTTGACTATTTCATTAAATAGAATTTAATGTAACGGTTGGAGATTTTTTTTAAATAAAAAAAATAATTGGGCCGTTTTGTTTTAAATTGATGCACCCAATTTATTGGGCTTAAAAGGTTAAACCCATTCTATTAAGAATTTTTGAACCCAGCACTTCTGGCATAGCTCAAGATCCCTCTACCAGTTGTACTAACGTCTTCATTCCATTATTGTGGATAACAACCCTTATGATTAAATTTGAGAGAATAATTAGGTAAAATTTGAAATCTAACTCGCATATTTATATGCTTAAAGATGAGTTTATATTCCAATTAATTTGTGCAATTCGTTTGGAATTAGAATTGGCACAAATGTTATACTTATGTATATTGTAACATAATTTCGGTGAATATAATTTATAATGATTAATTACACACTCAAATCGTGTAATTATATGGTTAAATTATAACTATTGAATTAAGGCTATTCACCGAAATTATGATGGTTATTGATATATCATTTGATCAATGCATGTGATTTAATTAAATTTCTCAACATCCTATCAAAGTGGGCAATCTTGAGAAAATTAATTATTTCAATTTCATTGAGAAGGTTACATAATATAATTCATGCGGACTTTGATAAACCCAAAGGTCATTCATGGTTTGGCAGTTTTATATTGTGTGTGCATTAATAATTAGTGTATATTTTTGGTATGACATAAATGTGATGGTATACCCAAAGGTAACCATTACATGAGATGTTTGATTTACACTAATTATTTGATGCGTTGAGTCATCTAATGCAAGTCAAAATTATTGTCCAAAGACTAATTTTGATGTTGCACAGATGCCTTGTGATGGGATTGGATCGTGTTACCATTCAATTAAGGTTTTATTGAATGAAAGTCCAACATACGAGCTATCTTTTGTTTAGAATCATGCTATCGACATCTAGTATATCTGTCAACGTTAGTTCGATCCCTATGTTGAATGGATTGGACTTTGCTGAATGGAATGAGCACTTATTGATCGTGCTTGCTTTGATGGGTCACGACCTTGCGAGTGGGGAGGTTCGTCCCACGATTACGAACTCGAGTTTTGTTGAGGATCGCAACAAACTCGAGCGTTAGGACACCTGAAACCGCACGTGTCTCATGATCATCAAGCATTCCATTCCTCCAGTCTTCAGGGGCTCTGTGCCTGAAGAGGTGACTGGTGCTAAGGAATATCTCGATGCCTTGGAGAAATGCTTTGCCAAAAATGACAAAGCGGAAACAATTACGCTTTTAGCGGAAATTATCTCCATGAGGTACAAAGGCAACGAGAGTCTTCTAGAGTACATTATGAAAATTTCGAACACTACCTCGAAGCTAAAGGCACTTGGACTCATTAAGTTATCGGAAGATGTCCTTGTGTACTTGGTTTTGATCTATCTCCCTACACAATTCGGTCATTTTAAGGTCAGTTATAACTTCCAAAGGGATAAGTGGACTCTTAACGAGCTCATTTCCCATTGTGTACAAGAGGAGCAGAGATTGAGGCAGGAAAAGACACAAAGTACTTTTGTAGCCACCACCTCAAAGGGCAAGACCGGAAAAAGGAAGAAAAGGATTGAGACCGCATATTCAGGATCAGGTCATGTGCAAAAGAAACAAGCCACAGATCTGGCTAAAGTTCAGAAATTTTTCTTTTGCCACAAAACTGGTCATATGAAGAAATCTTGCACGAAGTATCATACTTGTCGTGCAAATAAGGATTTGACTCTCACTTAGTTTGTTCTGAGGTCAATTTAGCTTCAGTGCCAAATAATACTTGGTGGGTTGATTCAGGTGCTACAACTCACGTAAGTATATCTATACGGGGTTGCGTCTATTACCGAAAACAACTTGATGTTAAAAGATACATCTATGTAGGTGACGGTAAAAGGCTGGAAGTGAAAGTTATCGAGCGATTTAGACTTTTGATGAAGACTGGCCAATTTTGGGATTTGGAGGGTGTTTCAATAGTAACTTCTTTTATGCGAAACTTACTTTTGATTTCTGTTTTGGACAAATAAAGATATTCTTGTTCATTTAGAGATCTCAAGTTTACCCTCTCATTTCATTTGGTTATGATTGGAACCGGTTCTTTATCTATTTTGGATAATTTTTATATGTTCGATATCATCCCTTCATATAATGAAATCCTGTAGGTTGGTTCAGGAGACGTGAAGCGTAAATTGATTGATGAAAATTCCATTGTTTTATGGCATAAACAATTAGGACATATCTCGAAATCGAGAATGGAACGTTTTATACTAGACGGAATTATTGGAACTCTTGATTTTTCAGATTTTGACCATTGTGTCAATTGTATCAAGGGAAAGCAGACAAACAAAGTAGGTAAAGGTACATATCGAACTTAAGAGACTTTGGAATAGATACATACGGATGTATGCGGACTGTTTCCTATTGCTTCTTGGAATGGTCAACATTACTTTGTATCATTCATAGATGATTACAGTCGATATGGTTATCTTTATCTTATTCATGAGAAGTCGGAGGTTTTAGATGTTTTCAAAGCGTTTAAGGCTGAAGTTGAACTTCAACTTAATAAACGCGTTAAGGCTGTTC
The DNA here is from genome assembly GCA_036759665.1 of Gynandropsis gynandra. NCBI lineage: Eukaryota > Viridiplantae > Streptophyta > Magnoliopsida > Brassicales > Cleomaceae > Gynandropsis > Gynandropsis gynandra. The sequence goes on along the minus strand of CM071870.1, from coordinate 38,176,972 downwards.
GTTCTGATCGTGGTGGTGAATACTACGGTAGAAATGACGGATCAGATGAACAACGTCTAGAACCGTTTGCCAGGTACCTCGAGGAGTGTGGAATCGTTCCCCAATACACAATGCCGGGTACACCTAGCATGAATGGTTTTACGGAGAGACGAAACTGAACACTTCAGGAAATGGTGAGAAGTATGATATCGTTCTCTATTCTCCCAAAATTCCTGTGGGGTGAGGCATTAAAGACAGTGGTTTATATCCTGAACATGGTACCAACTAAAGCAACAATTAAGACGCCTTATGAGTTATGGATGGGTAGATGTCCTAGCTTAAGGCATTTTCACATTTGGGGATGTCCAGCAAGGGCTCGATCTTATCGACCCGATAAAAAGAAACTGGATTCCAAAAGTGTGAGTTGTTACTTTGTTGGATACTCGGAAACATCTAAGGGGTATAAGTTTTATGATCCCACGAAAAAAAAACGATCTTTGAGACGGGAGTAGCGACGTTCTTTGAGTACATCGAACCTGAGAAAAGGGACGATGAATTTTGTTTTGGAGAGGATAAGGATGAAACTTTTGTTTCACAAAAGGTAATGATTCCTATTCCAATTATTGTAGCTGGCAATGATTTGGATCATATTTCTCGAGCTACAAATCAAGATACTCCAAATGTTGTTCCTGAAATCCCTGAGGAACAAGTTCATGAACCTCAAGAACAGTTACATCAGGAAATTGTGCCATGAAGGTCTACTCGAGAGATGAGAAGTGCTATTTCTGATGACTATATAGTATTTCTTTAAGAACATGAGGATGGCATTGGATTGACGGAAGATGATTCAGTTAACGTCCGTCAAGCCATTCAAAGTGTTAACTCTCAAAAGTGGACAGCTGCCATGATAGAAGAGATTAAATCTATGGATGACAATGGCGTTTGGGAACTTGTACCTTTGCCTAAAGGTGCGAAACCCGTTGGATGCAAATGGATATTCAAAACGAAACGAGATTCGTAAGGAAATGTGGAAAGGTATAAAGCATGTCTAGTCGCCAAAGGATTTACTCAAAAGGGAGGCATAGACTACAAAGAGACTTTCTCTCTGG
>CM071870.1:38118198-38175823 GCA_036759665.1 Gynandropsis gynandra | reverse complement strand
ATCTATATGGTGCAACCAGAACACTTTGTGGTCGAAGATCCAAAGAAAATGGTTTGTAAATTAAGGAAATCCATCTATGGTTTGAAGGAAGCGTCTCATCAATGGTATCGCAAGTTTCATAATATAATCATCTCATATGGTTTTGAGGTGAATCAGGTAGATGATTGTGTATATCACAAGATCAGTGGAAGAAAATTTATTTTAATAATCCTTTACGTGGATGATATCCTTATTGCTGCAAATGATGTAAGCTTTATGTGTGAAACTAAGAAATTTCTTTCGGAGAAATTCGAGATGAAAGATCTTGGTGATGCCTCTTTTGTATTGTGTATAAAATACACCAAGACCGCTCTCGTGTTATATTAGGTTTATACAAAAGAGTTACATCGATAAAGTTCTTGAGTGATTTGGCATGAAAGGATGTAAAGGTATAGATACCCCTATTTCTAAGGGTGATAGACAGTGCCCACAGACTAAACCGGAGATTCAGGAAATTCGGCTATAGGGAGTCTAATGTATGCACAGGTTTACACACGACCTGTTTTGGCATACATTGTTGGCATTTTGGGAAGACACTTAAGTAGCCCTAGGATTAATCATTGGAAAGCGTCCAAACGGGTGATGCAATAACTTTAGAGAACAAAAGGTTATGCTTGTGTATAGACGATCTGACCAGCTCGAGATCACTGGTTGTCCAGATTCAGATTATGTTGGATGTCTCGATAGTCTTCGATCCACTTCAGGTTATATATTTCTCCTCATTGGTGGGGCTATTTCTTAGCTTAGTGCTAAGAAAAGGCTCGTGGACTCGTCCACAATGGAGGCAGAGTATGTAGCATGGTATGAGGCATCCAATCAGGCTTTATGGTTGCGGAATCTTGTCACTGGGTTGCACATTATGATTGGTGTGGATAGACCTCTAAAGATTTATTGTGACAATCGTTCTGCGGTATTATACTCGAACAATAACAAGAGTACTTCGAAGTCAAAGCACATCGAAATTAAGTATCTTGTTGTTCGTGAAAGGATACAGAGTGAGGTATTCTCGATAGAGCATGTAGGTACAAACTCCATGATTGCGGATCCGCTGACTAAGGGTGTTATACCTAAAGTATTTCAGGAGCATATTGCTCGTATGGGTATTGTCCTTTGTGACAAGATTACGGTTTAGTGGCAGTATTGTATCTATTCGAGTTTGCTCTTGGATTATGATGATGTATGCTTATTGGATTTCAGTTTTATGTTCCGGAACTATTGAGTTTTAAGCTTAAGGTATTCACTCTGTATCATTCGGTTTAAGTTGATCTCGATAAGGAAGGATCAGTTGGAGATAGACATGTATCGATTACTTCACGTGTAATCTTCATGCTATGCATCCGCATTCAGATCTATGTCATTCTTCTGTATTACGTTAGTAATCAAATGTGGGTCTAACTACGTTGATATTGTGGTTATATCTCTTTGGTTCTACGTGGATATGGTCGATGGACGAGATTGGTGTCAATACCGGTTTGATGACAACAATTATGAGCGCTCTTAAGGTTATTCCATGGTTTGATGGTCACATATATGGTCCAAGTGGGAGATTGTAAGATTTTTTGGTTTAATCTTATATTTGTGGACCTATATATGTGAATAATTTTGGAATAAGTGTTGTCATTCGGTTTAGTCCAAATTAAATGTGATCGGATTTAAGTTTAATTGATTGGACTTCGGTATTGAATTGAATGGGGAGGATTATATGTATAGAGACCTTTGGTAGTATCGTTTATATTTCATGATGGGCGAAATTAAACGATACAATTGAGAACCGAAATTAATCGGTTACCTGTCGGTTTATGGTCCCTGGTTCACGTGCCTATATAAATGAGATTCATTTGGTTTCTGAGTGAGGATTCGTTTTTTATCACCTAAGGTTTTACAGAAACTTTTAGAGAGAATCTCATCTTGATACATCCCATCAGTACCAAGTTTCGGTTTTGCACGAAGAGCCAGAAGATTTATTCCGTTGCATATCGTATATCATAAATCCAGGTATTTATCTCGATCTTCTGTTTTGAGTTTCTCAAATCTTGATATAATTCACAATAGAGTTTCGGGGCTTTCGGAATCCGAATTAGGTGAAATCGGATTCCTTCATTGATGAGTAAAAACTTCCATTTCATGGGTTACCCTTTAAGTATTTGATGATTTTGTGAGCAACTTTGAGATGATCAAACGTAGGAGAAGAGAGAAATTAACTGAGTTTATGAACTACAAAACACGTATCTGGTTTTGTGATGGTTAGATAAAGGAGTTTGCTAATTAATTTTCTATAACTCGTAGGATTATCTAACAAAGTTCCATAACTCTTTGAGTTGAAAATCAGGTTCCAAAGAAGTGTTAATTGGTGTACATCCAAGAAAGCCAGTTTCACTAAGTAAGTCTAGGCAATACTTTTTTGTGACACTTAAATTCCAGAAGTTGATCTTGCGACCTCAATAGCCAAAAAATATTAAAGTGAACCAAGATCTTTTGCATAGAAATGTTGTTGCAATATAATTTTGAGTTTAGAAACAGCTTCTGCATTGTCACTTGCAATGACAATGCCATCAGAAGATTGAATAAAATCTGCAACAAGTAAGACATCAGAGAACTTATGATACCATTTTATTAATGCTTGTTTCAAACCATAAAGAGATATGTGTAACTTACATACTGCATTTGTCAACAGAGTATAACCAAGAGATAGTTTCATGTAAATGTTTTTTCAAGGTCACTATAAAAAAATGCATTGGAGACATCTAGTTGTGTTAGTGACCAATTTTTAACGTCGACTAAAGCAAGTAAAAGTTTGAAAGTAATGAGTTTTACAACAAGAGAAAAGGTATCTAAAAAGTCAATTCTTTTTTTGTTGTGTAAATCTTTTAGATATTAAAAAACCTTTGAATGTATCAATTGTACCATCAGTTTTACTTTTAATTCTTTAAATCCATTTACATCCAACATGTTTTATATTTGGTTGAAAATAAACAATAAACAATGTACCATTGTTTGATAAAGCTTGTAGTTCCATGTCCGTTGCTTTTCACCAATCAACAGATGGTATAACTTGTGAAAAAATTTGTGGTTCTAAAATTTCAGATATTTTAAGAACATAAGATGTGCAATTAGGTAATAACTTCTTATATGTATAGAAATTAGAAATATTAGAGGGAGTACATGAATGCAATTGTGATGATGTTTGAGTTATAAAAAATTAATCTTTAATGGAGGTCTAGTATTTCTTCTTGGCATTTTATTAATAGGATTTAGAGTTAAAAACATAAAATAGTTAGTGTATAATGTCATTAGAAACAAATAACTAAACAGTGTGAAATTGGATTGGGTGATATTTTTTGTGGAAAGATGTTTAATGAATCAGATAAAGTAAATCAAAATGACTATTATAATATTCCTTTAATGGTTGTGTTAAATTGATTTCTATCGGAGTCACAAATTCATGAAATCTAGTCACAACATCAAATTTATGTTTAAGCATGTAAATATCTAAAACCTTATATAGAACTACTGAAAAAGTCTCCAAATGTTAATATGAACCAAAGATAAAGGTATATCAGAAATATGATTAAGAGACTCAAAGGGAAGATACATTTGTTTGTCAAGATGGCATATCTGACAATATTGGAAATCGGATTTCTAAAGAAAGAATCTTGAAAAGAATTGAGAACTTGTGTCAGAAGAATGAAATGGTGTATTAAAAAAATAGAGATTATGGTATAGTTTAGCAGTCCAATCTTCCAACCTTTAATCGAATCCTGAATAAAACAAAGGGTTGGTGAGAGAGAGACAACAAAATTATTGTGTCGAAGTAAAACGTTAAGTAATGATATTTAAAAAAAATGGAGGAATAAAAAGAACATCATATAAAACAAATGATTTAGAGAGTTTAACTATATCAGCTAGTGATATGAGAATACTACTATTATTAGGCAATGCCACTTTAGTTGGATGGATAGAATGTAATTCAAAGATATGTTTCTAAGAACATACATTATTTGATGCATCCAATATTCAAGATTCTGAAAACAACTTGAAAGGGGTATCAAGAATGGAACTGCTACAAAATGAAATAATTGTACCAGAGACTTCAGATGAACTTGTGCAGTAATACTTGGAGCTGAAATATTAACTTGAAATCCAAGTTTAGAGAAAAATTGTTGTAATTGTCCCGCTAAATTCACTGGATATCAAGAATTGATCTTGAGAAACTAGAGGATTAGATTTTGATACAAGTATTGCAACAAAATTCTTAGCAACATCAACATTTTGAGAATAAAGGAGAGAAGGTCGAGAAAAGAACTGTGAATGACCCTTTTTTGAAAATGGATGACTATTTACAATTGAAATTTTGTATCCGTTTATTTTGTAGCATCTATTCATTGTGTGACCACATAATCCACAACGAGTACAGTGAAGTCTTTGTTTTACTCTGAAATTTTCATTGGAAATTGCAGCAACAACATCAGAAGATTGATGAGTATCATGAGAACCTTGAAAAGCAATTGTATCAGATATAGATGGAGTTTTGATTTACTATTTGCATTTTTGTTGACTAACAAGGTTGAAGGCCTTTTGAAAATCATGTAATTGTTCCCTAAGAAGAATTTGGTCAACAATTTGCTCAACATTGAACCTTGAAAGAAATTCAAAAAGGAAATCATTGTGGAAAAGCTCATTCCATCTTTGATCAATATGAGCCACATTCACATATTGGTTGGTGTAGGCTAAATTGTCTTTATTTCTAAAAGGAATTCTGTAAGAACTGACCGAATTCTATTAATCGAAAAAAAGAACAATGTAGAAACCTTTGATTCTCATGTGCGCTCCTAAACACACTCCTTTACACCAATTTGATGCTTACCAATTGCATGAAATGAATGAAATCTCCCTTCCCAGCTATATAGATTCAGTCTCCTAAGAAATAACCTTCACAAGGAGCGGAATGACATACTGTCAATAAAAAACCAAAGCAGAAAAATGGAAATACAAACTGACTCAATAAAAGTAAAATACCTGTTGTTTTCTCCTCCTAAAATCACAGGATGTCTCCTTTTCTATTATCTCAAACCACATCCTTCTTATGTGCTTCCTCTTCTTCTTCATCTCTTGCTTTGTGCTTCTTCTTCCTCATATATACAGAATAAGGCTTATCAATACCATTCCCTTTAACTCGCAGCTTGTCTGCAAGCTAAAACTGCGAAAATTGATTTGCCATCATCATGGCTATCATCCATGTGGAGTCATGGGCCGGAGTGTTTTTCCATTTAATCAGAATCTCAAAATGCCCTTCAGTGTTGTACATACCCCCGCGTATCTCTTCTGGTTCAAAGCGAAGATCCAGCTCTCTCTACAAGTCTTTTGGCAGAGGTTGCATCGATGTGTTACTGCCCAATGCCTTCTTCAATTACGAGACGTGAAATATTGGGTGTATCTTGCTGTCCACTGGCAGTTCCAATTTGTAAGCCATTGGGCCAATGCGAGACAGTACCCGAAATAGTCCAAAATAGCGTGCAGACAGCTTCTAGAATGGTCTTCGTGCTACACTCTTTTGCCTATATGGACGGAGCTTGAGATAAACAAAGTCTCCCTCGACAAATTGTACATCTCTCCTAGATGCGTCTGCAATTGCCTTCATACGTTGCTGGGCCCCTTGAAGTTGATCTGTAATTTGTTCCAACATCTCATCCCTTTCTATAAGAGACTTCTCCAACTCAAAATTTGTCGTAGATCCCTTCTCGAATTGGATTAGTTGGGGCGGTTGTCGGCCATAAACCACCTTGAATGGTGTTGCTTGAAGTGATGTATGGAAAGATGTGTTGAACCAAAATTATGCCTAATGTAGATAAAAAAACCCATCTTCTGGGGTGAGCTCCAGCAAAACATCGTAGATAGGTTTCACGACAACGATTGACAACTTCTGTCTGTCCATCTGTTTGTGGATGGAATGCAATGTTGAATCGAAGCTTTGTTCCTGCCAACCTGATCATCTCACGCCAAAATCAACTTAAGAAGATTTTGTCTCTATCAGATACAATGGATTTAGGAAATCCATGAAGTCTTACGATCTCCTTTGTGAATAGCCTGGCCACTTCTTCAGCTGAAATCGGGTGTTTAAGCCGTATGAAATGGTTGTACTTGCTTAGTCGGTCTACTACAACCATGATGACATTGTAAACCGAAGACCTCGGAAGACCTTCGATGAAGTCCATGGGGATGTCTTCCCAGATCTGCTGTGGAATTTCCAATGGCTGAAGTAATCCTGCGGGAGACAATGTGGAATAGTTCTGGGTTTGGCACACAGGACAAAGAGCGACATATTGTTAAACTTGTATTCTCATGCCTTTCGAGTGAAACAATCCTTGGATGCACTTCAAGGTCTTCAAACCCCCTGAGTGCCCTCCTCCATGTCCGTCATGTAGCTTCATGAGAATGAGTGGAATGTATTTCGAGTCCTCTGGAATCACGATTTCGTCCTTGTACATCAAGCGACCATTACAGATACGGTAATGAAGGTGTTTCCCTTGATTATTACTGAGATCCTACCAAATCTATCCCGGCTCTAAGTATAATAGTATCTCATCCTTTAAATCCTGAAACTGCAGCACTTGTGGCACAGATAAGTCACACAATTTGGGGGATAATCCATCGGCTACCTTATTTTCCCCTCCCGACTTGTATACGATGTCGAAATTGAACCCAAAAATCTTTGTCAGCCATTTCCGATACTCTGTGTTAACCTCCTTTTGCTCGAGCAGGAATTTCAAGGTCTTTTGGTCCATGCACACCTGAAATTTCCGACCCAATATAGTGTCGCCATTTCTGTAATGCGAATACAATCTCCATCAATTCTCGCTCGTAAACCGGTTTGAATTGCTCTCGTGTTGTTAATCCTCTGCTGTAGTATGCAATTGGTCTATTCTTTTGCATTAAGGCTGCTCCTAATCCTTTACCCAATGCACCAGTCTCCACAACAAAGGGTCCTCGAAGTCTGGCAAAATTAGAACTGGAGCTATAATCATGGCCTTCTTCAATTCTCGGAAGGCATGTTTTGCCTCTGTACTCCAGTGGAATGCATCCTTTTTCAGTAGCTCGGTAAGAGGTTTGGCTATAATACCATAGTGTCTTACGAATCTCCTGTAATAACCCGTCAAATCCACGAACCCATGCAACTCCTTCACGGTTCTCGGGGTCTCCCAGGTTCGCATTGCTTCTGTCTTCTTTGGATCCGTGAATACCCCTTCTCGAGATATCAAATGGCCCAGATATTCTACTGTGGTTGTACTGAAACTACATTTCTTTTTGTTGGCATACAACTTGTATTGTCTCAGATACTGAAGAACCTGTTGTAAGTGTTTGCAGTGGTCTTGTAGAGTCTTGCTATAGATGAGGATGTCATCAAAGAAAACAAGCACAAATTTTCTGAGGAAAGGTCGAAACACCTGATTCATTAGAGCTTGAGAGGTGGCAGGTGCGTTCGTCAATCCGAAGGGCATAACAAGGAACTCATAATGCCCATCGTGTGTGCGAAACACAATTTTTGCTACATCCTCTTTCTTCATTAGTATTTGATGATATCCAGCCCGGAGAGTCAAGCTTCGAAAATCACTCAGCCCCATTCAATTCATCGAGCAATTGATCTAACATTGGTATAGAGAATTTGTCCGAAATCGTGACTCGATTAATAACTCGATAATCCACACAAACATGCCAGCTTCCATCCTTCTTTTGGACTAACAACACCGGACTGGAAAACGGGCTTTGACTCGACTGTATAATCCCCATAACCATCATCTCTTTCACCAATCTTTCAATCTCCTCCTTGTGAGCGTGAGGTTATCGATAGGCCTAACACTGATCGGTCTTGCCCCCTCCTGTAACAGAATCCAAAGTTTGTGACCCCTTGACGGTGGTAACCTTTTTGGATAAGCAAACATGTATGCATATTGTCCCAATATTTGTGTAATCTCCACAGGTTCATTCTGCCTCGAAGTTGCTGTATGTTTAATATTAAGCAATTCGATCCAATATCCTTGAATGTCTTTCTTTGTTGTTTTGATCAAACTTTTGAATAATGTTAATGAGTTGTTGAGAGTGGGATCTCCCCTTAATAAAACTTTCACTCCCAAGAGATGGTAAGACATCTCAAACTTAGTAAAATCCATATGTATTTGGCCCAGGGTTTGCAGCCATTGCATCTCTAAAATGAGATCAGCACTATCCAGTTGTAAAGGCAAACAATCACAAACAATAGTAGAGTCATGGACCGAGACTGTAACACCCTTGCATATGTCCATTGTGTTCACCGTTAGTCTCGTGCCTATTGGTGTATACCGGAACGAGTCCAAGATGTTCTACCACTGTCTCGGCAATGAAGTTATGAGTAGCACCGGTGTCCACCATCAATACGATTTATTGTGCTCCTATTTTCCCTCGCAATTTGAATGTAGTCGGGGTCGACAACCCAGCTACAGAATTGATAGACAATTCCGCCAATTTGGTAGCCTCTTTCGGTGGATCTTCCAAATCTTCCTTCCATTCGTCCTCAACGTCGTGAAATACTTCCTTAGTGGTCACCAATATGACCTGTAATTCCTTTTGTTTACACTTGTGATTGTACGAGTATCGCTCGTCACATCTGAAACAAAGCCCATTCCTCATCTTCTCATCAGCTTCTGCCTCTGATAACCGACGGTAATTGCTTCGTCGATTAGTCTCGCGGTTGTCTTGGTATTTGTCACGGTTTGTTGGTGGTGCGGTAAGCAATTTGAGTCCCATGTTACCCGCCGTAGATTGTCTTGAAGCCATAATTCGTCCCTGATAATTGTTCCACAGTCCTCTCGCAACCGAGACTGGACTGCATCGCGCGAAGTTCACTGACTGCGTTTCACCCTCCGAAGGAACATAATCGGTTGAATCCACCTCACAATCTTCTAAGCGGAGTGTGGTATCAATTGCATCCTATAATCCTTGTGGGTTTAGTACTCACACCATTTTCTTCAAACTCGGCTTCAGTCCACTCATGAATGCGCTGACCAACACGTTGTCTGGTAAACTGTTAATCTGAGAAACGAGATCTTCAAATTCCATCAAATAATCGTAAACGAAGTCGATTGTTTCAATACAAACAATCTATCACTAGCTGAACCGATTTTGAACCCACCCAATCGATTAAAAATGCTCATCTTAAAATCATCCCATTCTGAGAATTTCCGACGAGATTTTTGCCAATTAAACCATCTCAGAGCCATACCTTCCAGATTCATCGATGTGAGTAGAAGCTTCTCCTCCTCACCATAGTTGCCCACCTCAAAGTAATGTTCGGCTCGAACGATCCAGTTCATTATATCAGTGCCTTCAAACACTAGCATCTCATTTTTTTTTGCAATTAGAATCCGCATTTTCTGGAAATACCTCATGTTGAATACGTGGCTTTGTCGCATCTGAGGTTCCCTCCGTTTCTAGTAATTTCTGTTGCACCTTCACCGTTTTCATCAGGTCTACTACTGCTTGTTGTAGGGAATCCATCTTCTCCTTAGTCGTACTCATCTCTTAGCTATAGGCTTGGATGTATCCTTGTTGAGTGATCAAGCTATCATTGATAGCATCCACCGCCTCACCCAATTGCACGGTACTCCTGGTCAATCCTGTTGAATCACGATGCTCTGATACCAAGTTAATAGGAATTCTGTAAGAACTGACCGAATTCTATTAATCGAAAAACGAAGAACAAGGTGGAAGCCTTTGATTCTCGTGTGCGCTCCTACACGTCCCTTTACACCAATTTTATGCTTACCAATTGCATGAAATGAATGAAATCCCCTTTCCTAACTATCCCAACTATATAGATCCAGTCTCCTGAGAAACAACCTTCTCAAGGAGCTGAATGATAGACTGTCAATAACAAACCAAATAACAAACCAAAGCAGAAAATGGAAATACAAACTGACTCAATAAAAGTAAACTACATGTTGTTTTCTCCTCTTAAAACCACAGGATGACTCCTCTCTATTATCTCAAACCACATCCTTCTTCTGTGCTTCCTCTTCTTCCTCGTCTCTTGCTCTGTGCTTCTTCTTCCTCATATATACAGAATATGGCTTATCAATTTCCTCTCAGATAGTTTTCAGTTTTGTGTAGAAGGATGTAATATCCAGAGCTTCTTGACGAAATAACTTGAGTTTCTACTGAATGCTAAAGAAACGAGGAGCGTTGTGTTGTTGAAAGCATTTCGGGCCCTGGATGCAATTATCCTCGTGGTTCCCTGGAAATGTTCTACATTCTACTTGGATCGCGACAAGACTTTGACGGGATGGTGAAAGAAATGAAATCAACCCCGTTCAAAGCGGTCACCAAAGCGGAGAAAGAACATCCTATATAACCACATTTCAAGGGTTATATTCATGTAGAGTAAGGATCCCTTAATGAAACCACCTCATTATTCCAAGACCACATTTTGGAATTATGGTCATCATCCGAGTGTTTAGTAAGGATCCCTTAAGGTAACCCTATTTGTCTTACCTTGGAGTGTCATAGTAAAAGATCTATGCAATGAACTGTAATTATCCGAACAAGTCAATTTGCGACAAGATGAATGTTTGATGTCTCTGTATTGGACATGTAGAGTATGGATTTTCATGAGTCATTTGACTCCGAAGATTGAGGCAAAGTATTGGCCATTTCGAAAAGAAAATTTCAAAAGAAACTCTGTCAAGAATGAGATAACAGGGAGAAAAGTCCCAAGGTTTGGAAGTGTAATCGTCTACAGTAAATAATATTCTTTATTCTGAAAACACCCAAACGACATATGATGTTATCCCGTCTAATAAAACAAAAAGGAAGGGCCAAAATTTCTTCTAGCTTGAATTGAACCAATCATATATGCCTCTCTATCCCTCTTTTAAAGTTCCAAATCATCAACGAGAAGAATTACAAAAGGAAAAATATAAATTACCAAAAGAAAAAAGAAGAAAAGAAAACCAGCGTGAGAAGTTAAGCCATTTTCACTTTCCGTGAAGGAGGACGGCGAAATAAGCTTATCAAATCATCAAGGCCCTGTCAATTAAACCAACCATTCCGCCAAATTTTTAGTATGATCATTAAACGTGTAGATGCATTGATATAACAGGAACGAACTTACCCTCGTTGTGATGACCAGAAAACTGAAAAGCACTACTAAGTATGATCCTAACCCGAGAAGCAACAGCAAGTCGAATGTCACACTAGCCACCTACAATATACAAAAAAAAAAAAAGATGGCAAAATTATTGAGGATGAAATGCAATAAAAATCCCTCCATAACGAGCAAATGCCGTTTATTTTATAGCCTTTGACAATTACACATTTCACATTTGATTCTGAACTTGTAGTCCCCACAGAAATATAACTGATAGTGCTGGCCCGAAAAGCTCAAACTCAGCCAAAAAATGTTTCATAAATTAGTTTTTGGATGTTGGATCATGAGTTTGTTTTCTTATTTCTCGACTTTTATTCATTAGTACTACGCCCTATATGACGGTGGTATTCATTATATAGTTGAACGAGACTCTGGAAAACCTGGTAAATGTTGAGTTGAGCCTTTGTTGAGTCGTAAAAGGTGAAAGTTTCGTCTAATGTATCATGTTGTACACTAACTTCTGCAGTCTGATCCTCGAGTTCCTGCAGTCAACAGAACATGGATTAACCCTCGAGATCATTAAAAACAGATAGCAGAATGTCGAATAGAGTTAAAAATGGTGATACCTTCTTCAGAGCCATAATTAATGGCTCGTTTTTGGAGAGAAACGGTGCCACCCTAGGAGTTTGTGACAAAAGATCCAACCATGACCTTACATAAAAGGGATTTACTGCTAAACTACTGTCATCTGCAAAAATCTGAATGTCTTTTCCTTGTTGACCATAAATATGCCTCTGCATTATGAAGAAAACATGAACCGATTGAAACAAGCAAGAAAAAGGCCAAATATGCAAAACTCCTTGTCTTCCCGGACTTTAATGTTACTGGTTGACAGATCTCACCCCACAGAGTACATCTTTTAGACTCCTTAGTACGATAGGATAAGAATCCATCTTTAAACAATAAGTGCATCATAGATGTCTAGCTATTCTTTATCCATTGATATGTTCCTCAAATTAAGCTATAAAGGGTTCCTATTTCCTACAATTTGCTTCTTCGAACTGAAAATGATACACAGGCAACCATACGTTCATTCCCAGAACTACAAGCATGAAATCAACAGCAGAAAAGGTAAATAATGCTCTGCCATTTGAGGGATTGTCTTACCGCTAGGCTTTCAGCCACCAATTTGACACCCTTAACAATGGCATCTTCATCCACGAACAGCCTGCAGACAATAAGTTCAAAGCTATTTAAAATCTAGAGGACTGTAAAATTACAAGAAGAATGCTAGTACACATTGCAATATTCAGTCGGGCTATAGAAAATAGGTGCAAGTGGCAAGAACAACCTTGTGTCGAACAGTCCTCCAGTGTTTTCCAGCAACTCAGGTGGAGCAGAAAGTTCAGAGAGTGTGGCAGCAGTAACCCTGAGTCTTGAAAACTGTTCATGTTCCCAAGCTACCTAAACAAACTCAACGCACAAAGGCGATAATAAAAAAAAACTCATGGTCATGAACTGGGAAATCATTTTACACATAAGGACTACCTAGTAAGGCAAACACCTCAAGTAACAACTACATGTGAACAGAAGGGGATAAGACGGTGAGCAATGAGATCATTTAACTGAACAAAAAGTTGGCTGTCAAAAGGATTTAGCACCAGAAAAGGCAATGATTTCATCAACTGTTTCAACCAATTATTACAGATGCAATCAATTCTCATTGCTTTCTAGCGAAAGATGAACTCACTCGAGGATTAGAAATATTAATCTTCTTGTGCTTCAGATCAACCTCAAAACCCAGCTCTTCTGCAACATTAGAGAAACCCTGCAGAGACCCATCATGAACACATAAGCAATCAACCCATCCTCAACTTATGAACCATAAAAGTCTAATCACTCAATGGAGCATCACACTCCTATCATTTTTACCTCAAAAATTTGTTTTACGTAGGAATTTTCTGGAGGCTTAGACACGTGGACCCACAATTCCTTGTCCCAAGAACCAATACTGTTTAAGCAAATGGCATAATCAATACTCTCACGCATCCTCTGATCAAGGCTCTTCAGCCACTGCACCAGATAGGATTATAGATGAAGGATACAACAAGAAGATTCCAGAAGATGAGAAAGTAATTAAAATGCAGAAACAATATGGCTTCACATACAGTAAAGGAAGGTACATCACCTTTCGAGTTCCATCATAGTTGTATGGTCCACCAGAAGTCAATGCAAAAAGTAAATTGTATCTCCCTCTAGTCTTAGGGTTTGAGTAAAGAATGGAAAATAATCTAGATATCTCAAGAAGCGCCACAACACCACTTCCATTGCTGTCACTTCCAACTGATAATGCCTACACATACAAGCAAATCAGGCTGGTGCTTATCATGAAAATAAGAATATTGACTAGCATATTACGTACAGGAGCAGCTCCAAACGTATCATATGATGCAATAACAGCAATTGTTGGAAGCTGACTGGAATCTCCATCTGCTTTTGATCCTGGCAGCCATCCCTATACACACAATTTCTCTCAGTTTCTCTGTATGTAAAGAATCTAAATGTAAAGAGCACCAAGACAGAGTGGGATAGAGGCTGTATACATATCTCCAGATTCGACAACTAAGAAAACAGTTATGGGGACAGGAAAAATGACGATCCTCTAGCAAAACTTCAAGATGTTTGAAAAATGGAAGAGCATAAACAAAACCTATGAGACACAGGTGCTTGACAATGAGCAGAAGATTATAGGTCTACTTGTGTTGTGACAAAATGGAGTGAAAGAGGGAAACAAGAAACATGCTACCATGAGTTTTTCAGGTTCCCATGCTAACATTATCTCACTATAGAGTCAATCCTGATTTCCAAAACTAAACAGCTAATAACAAAAGTAATTATAGAGGACGACAGTGAAATGAAGCTGTTAGGTTCCATGTATTAGAACCTAGACCATACATTATCAGCATATCATTAAATTCAGTTATTACCTGAATGTTTGTGATGGTTGGGGATGCAATTTTCTTAGGCTCTGATACAGAGATAACAAGCTTATATCTGAAAAAAAAAATACAAAGAGAGATATTTTAATTATAAATATATAATAACAGAAGATATCTGAGTAGAATATAAACTTTTCATCAGCTGAAAAAGAATGATATATATACAATTATATACCCTATTCTCTACCACATAGATAGAGATAGGACACTAATATCGGTGTAAATTCAAGAAAGCTTAAGACCTTTTTAGATAACGCCAATAGACAAAACCACTAACATGTAACTCCCACTCACATTCTCTCGCTGACTCACACATTCTCTCTCTCTCTCTCCCTCTCTCGACTCTCAAAGACACATCGTAATCATCATTATAGTCATATCTTTTCCAAAACCGAATTCTGCTATATGGCAATTATAAGAATTGTATGATAGTTCTAAAAGATTTGTGGATGCGATAAGATACTAACCCGCCCGTAGTTGCAGTAGCATGCTGACCAAGAGCATCATTATTTTTTACATCAGCCAATACAGCATCAGTCTCTTCATTTTCATATGCAAAGTACACAGGATACTGTAACAAATGTTCGAAAGTTAGTAGATAGGCTACATGTATAACTATGCTACACATAAAAAGTTCCTAATATCAATACCAACAGAAATGCATTTGTTTTGAGAAGAAAAAAAAGGAGCAGCAAACTTACAGGTATGCTGTCATGTATGAGCAACTTCTCGAGTTCGGCTAACAATTTCCTAAACCCCTCTGCTTCGGATATTTGATTGCTACTGTTTCTGATTTCAGGGCTGAATGACTGGGGAAGCAAAATTAACAATCCCCCAAGTGATTGCTTTTGAGAAATGTAATCTGCCGTCATCATCATAGAATTGGTAAATCAGAAAAACAAGCAAGAAAATTAACATGAAACAAACTCAGAGTACAAACCTAGCTAGATCTCGACTAGAACCCAAAAAGCATTATGTTGTCACAAGAGAAATTCTGCTATCGCATAACTAACAAAATAACAACATCAAGGAGCTCGATTCACAATACTTAGTGCATCAAAGAGAAGATAAATGTCAACTTATCAAAGTTAGTCAACATCAAAAGATCACAGTCAAAATAAGAGCACTTTATGACTACTGGGATTCTTTGGATGAAGCAACGAAAACCAAACAAAGAAAGTGCAAAGCTTTGTGGATGGATCAAATTCGCCACTTATTGATAACGTCCAGGGAAAATCGATCACATAACAGGGCTCACATTCCGAAATTTATCCCGTCGAAATTCCTTGACATTACCGATCCATGACGCTCTAAGACCAAACAAAAGTAAAAAAAAGGTATACGAATTCGATTGATAACACACGTTATTCAGATGCATATATTCGGGATCAAAATTTCAACTCAGCATCTTAACTCGTCCAAAACCTAAATCGAGCATTGAACCAACAGTCGTAATACCTCGGACGAACTCAACGTCGAGCTCCCGGAGTGGAACGAGGAGTACAGAGCGGGAGAGATCGGCACCACGCTGGAAGCTAAGAGAAGCGGCGTGGTGGTTGAGGGAAGCAAATCGGGAGCCAAAGGGGACGCCGGAGATATCGTACTGAATGAGACGGTAGACATCGAAGACAGTGGCAGCGTCGCAGAGCTCGACGCAGGCGACGAGGATAAGCATGAGAGCGACGACCGGGTACATGGACTCCAACACAATGGCTCGATGATGACGTAATCTCTGCCTCGGTTTCTTCTCCTCCACCATTGTTGGCCTCGTTGTCCGGATCTAGGGTTTCGAATTTTGGAAAAGGAAGAAGAATAAGATGATGAAGAAGAAGAAGAAGAAGAGATCTCGGATTCGGACTTTTGTTCGCAAGTGCTGTATAGTAAAATCAATGGATCATCTCTCTACGACACTAATTATTTTTCTTTTAATTTCCGATTCTTTTTCAGTTTTTATATATATATATATATATTATATTTCCGATTTGTTCGGAAACAAATAACAGTGAAAAATTTTTTAAAAACTTCTGAATTATAATATTTTTAAAAGAAAATCTTTTAAATTTGTGTCTAAGAAAAGACATAAATCGAATTTTCAACAATTTATCAACTTATTGTGATAGTATATATGCTTAACAGTAACATAAAATTTAGATTGCTTGCTGATATCAGAAACATAAAAAAAATTAAATATAAAATTTAGATGTTTTCGTCAATGATACTAGGCCTACACAAATAATATGAATAATACATGAATAGAAATACACATAATTCAATACTATTTATAAAATTTGTAAATATGTATAATTCATACTATTTACTTTACCCTACTGTTGGCCACGTTGTCCTCCACCATTGTTGGCCTCGTTGTCCGGATCTAGGTTAAAATAAATTATACGTATACACGAACCTAATTTTGTTTAATGTAACAAATATATATGAAAGAATTTTAATAAATATAATAACCAACAACTATAATCTAAAACTAAAATTTAAAATCGCACAAAGATATAAATATAAATAATATGAATAATACAAAGTAACAAATCTTTACAATCATCTTCACATCAGTCATTCGCAAAAATTTATATATTTAATGAGTTCTATTTTTTCATATATTATAATATTTCTATAATATTATCTAACTCATCTGGATTAGACTATTATTGAATGTAAATTAAATGTTCAATAATATTAGTTATTTTAAAGTATTTGATATTTTAGTACTCCAATTACAAATATATTGCATATTTGTCTATATATGTATGTAATAAATGTTTAAATAAGATTAGTAATTTTTTTATTTTCAATTTGATCATTAAATCAATTTAATTATATATGTATCTATATATTAACTATTTCTATTTAGTATTTACGAATACGAATAGTTCGGATAATTGAGTCTACTATTTGTATTTGTCGAATATATAATTTTTAATATTTCTATTTGTTTTTGTGTCAACAAATATTCGAATTTTCGGTTCGAATACGAGTATTTCGAATATTTTGTCTAACGCTAAATGACACTCAATTTATAAACTTTTTTTTTCAAAAGTTTGCAATTTAGAATTCTTTAGGCAAAATTTCTAAATTATGGAGATAACAATTAGTGATTACCAAAACAGGGATATAAAGTATGGTTCCATTCTACCCTAAGATCCATTGATTAGTAAAAATTTCTATTTGTATTTGTATTTGTCGAATATCTGATTTCTAATATTTTTATTTGTATTTGTGTCAACGAATATTCGAATTTTCGATTCGAATACGAATCGAATACGAATATTTCGAATATTTTGCCCAATGCTAAATGACACTGAATTTAGAAACTTTTTTTTTCAAAAATTTGCAATTTAGAATTCTTTAGGCAAAATTTCCAAAACAGGGATATAGAGTATGGTTTCATTCTACACTAAGATCCATTGATTAGTAAAAATAAAATTCCAAAATAATTTTCTAATATGTCTCAACTCATAAAAAAATATATAATCTAATTTTTTATATATTTATTCATAAACTTATCTATCTTTTACAATAATAATAAATAATTTAAGAATTAATATGTAAAAAATAATTCATATATTTTTATATCAATTTAAAATAAATTCGAGAATTGTTATGAGATTTTTATTTAAATTATGTAAAACAAAATAAAATAAAACTCATTAACAAATAAAAAATAAAATAAATGTACATATAAACAAGTATAAAACTTTTTAAATTTAATAAAAAAACCTTGAATATTGATTTATAAATATTGTATATTTAATATATGAATAGAAATACACATAATTCATACTATTTATAAAATTTGTAAATATGTATAATGTATATACACAAATATCATATAAATAATAAATAATAATGAACATATTTTCTCTTTTCATATTTTTTTAAATATTTTTCAATATTCATATTTGAACGAGTTACATTGATAGCGATGGATATCATTTATCAAGAAGATCTAACAATAAATGTTATATAACCAAAGATGGATATCAATATAACGCATTTTTCTGATAAAATACAGAGCTCAAAATGTAAAATGGTGCAACCAAACAAACACATTCAAATATTTTTCAAATACATAAATAAAGGTTGTGATAGAGTTACAATAAACATATCATCATCAAGTGGAATACCAACTCTTGAGTTAGGGCTTGACTCATAGATGCATAGCGGGCACGATTTTGTGGTCAAGCATGAGAAGTTCGCCGAGTGTATTTGCGTTTGGCGACGTTTCTGTCAGCGGTTAACGACGTTTTGTTGTATTTTGTCTGAAAATGGTGGAAACGATGCGTTTGCGAGTGACTAGAAACGAATGACAAAAAACTGTTGCGATTACGTTTTAAGCAAAATTACTAAAATAGATAATTATTAATAAAAGAATTTATTAAATTTTTTTTATTTAGTGTATACTTTTAATTATAATTTTTTAATATTTGAAATAAATTTTAAAATTAAAAAACTATTAAAATCTTTAAATATATAATATATATATATATACGATTAATATAAATTATAATAGAAACTTAAAATAATTTTATCAAAACATAATCAAATATTGTCATACACCTATATATATACATATTTATATATATTTAAAATAAATATAAACTAAACAAATCATTGAAATAAAATTTGAAATACATATAAATTTTTTTATATAATAAAAAATAAAGGAAATTTTTTTAACTAGCTCTCTCCCTCTGGGTGTTTCAAGGTCTTCCCCATGAGCTGAATCTCCCGTAATATCTGCTTTATTTGGATACAATCTCTCTGAGTGAGAGAGAAAGAGAGAGAGCTTTGTAAGACATAACAAAGGCCATTGATTGCTTTCGTGTTTGGGAGCTAGAGAAAGTAGCACCTGCATAATCAAGTTCGGTGGCGAAGGAGTATCTAGTTTATGGGTTTGAAGAGATGAAATGTCAGTTCATTGACTGATCTGATTTTTGGGCTTCAAAGAGATGTGTATTTTCGTAATTTTATTAAGAACGCATCGAAATACAAATGTAACGCAATATAATTTTAAATTTTTAAATTCTACGTTTCGCCGCGTTTGCGAGCAACTACGACTCCACCCGTCAGGATCTTAATCAATGAGATACACAATTATTTCAATTGTAGAATTTTGTTGGGAAACCTTTTGGAGAATTTTTGAAATTTGATACATTACAGAAGTATCTCTATTGAGAGATTAGGTTTTTAGTTTATCTAGAAAACAAAATATTGTATTCGAAAAAATGATACTTTGACCAATATTACATCCAAAAGAAAACTCGCAGTGTACAATTTTTACGGAGTGGTTTAAGTGTAATGAACAATACATTGTGATGTACCTCAAGTTTACAATGTGATTTATGTAAAATAAAAAGAAAAAAAATGAAAAATGGGACGAAGAGGTTTTGCATTCAGGAGATTGCATCATGTACCACCAAATTCAGGTGAAACATACTATTTAGGAATGTTTCTAAATAAATTAAATGTCTCACATCATTTACAGAATTACGTATAATTAATAGAAATAATTATGCATCGTTAAAATACACTTCTCGTGCATTTAGGTTTTTAGACGATAACAAAGAATAAGATATGATCCTAGACCGATACTCCATTGTTATATGATATGAAATTTAGAATAAAACGTCCTAGCAACACAATAGTATAACCTCAAACTTTTTTTTAAATAATAACATCTCAAACCTTCCTACAACTTGACTAGAAAATCTCAACCATAGCGAATGATGCCACAAAATTTATGATTTAGTGTTGATCAATCGGTTGAACACTCAAAATTTTTCTAAGACTTAAGTACCTTAATCTCTCAACAATTATAAATAAAAATAGTATTAAAATTTCATACAACAAATGTATAATTTATAAGGACTAAACCATAAATTATAAATAAGTAATAAAATTAATAAATAATGCGGGAAAGTACTCGGTCAAGCGCTCTCGATTGAGCGTCGCATAAATTTCTAACTTTAACTAGTTAAATATGCTTGATCAAACAACGCCTCTGTTCGGTCTAGTCTAGGGGATGTTCGGTCGAGTTATGTTTGCTCAGGCCAAATGGTCATTATCATGGAATGCTAGGGTCACGCAATGAACATTTTTAAATGTACATTGGTCAAATTTGTCTAGGTCGACGATTATTTGCTCGTGCTGAAGGTCTTCATCTCCTACAGTTTATTGCTCTTCTCAGCCTTTTCTACTTGTAGAAAGTCACGTGTGCTTGCCATGAAGCCTTTGTGATTCTGTTGTAAGCTCTTCCACGACCATTTGAATGAACATATTCTGGATCTTCTTGGACCAAGCCCTTGTGATCGGTCCATGCGTACTTGGTGTGTTGTTTAGACTCTCTTCCTCTTCATCCCCTCTTTCTTCAAAATGATTTGTCCTCAAATAGGATCATCTTCTACATCGAAACAAGCCAACTCAGTATAATTTCAAAATAAAGTTGACAATGTACTCACCCGATAACTCAATTTTTTATGCGATATGGTTGACGCATTGGCGGACTCTGAAAGATCCATCTTCTTGCTTCAAAAGATGCAATTTAGAGATTTGTGAGAGTGTGTGCACATGCATCCACACCACATCGCTCAATTGGAAGATTATCATCTCGCATATCTTGTTTATTTGATGGGCGTGAGACTCTATGGATTTTTCTCATCTAGTTCTTCTTTTTATTTGGTGGTTTCTTCTTCCTAAAACTGTCTTTAGAGCACTACAATGATTTAGGAACAAGACTAAAGACAAAACGTAATAGTTATCATTAGTAAACAATGCCTCTCGGTGCGTAAGCACATTAATTGATTGAGGTAAAAAGAAACAATATCCTTTCACATGTATTTTGTTAGATTTCTCTCAAAATCTCACTATTTTTACGGTGATCTCTCTCATGGTCACTCACTTTCGCACACTTCTCGTTCTTCTGCTATAGTTGCACCATTGTATCCCTTATATCGAGTAAAGTTGACACTTGTCACACTATAAATGATTCTTCCTTTGTTGCCTCATGTTCATCGTAACTTTCATCCGAGTTATGAGACATATATTAGCCTTATTTCCTACTTCGTCGTCCGATTCTACTAAAATGGTTCACTTATTTGGACAATTTTGGTGTAACGACTTCGACCTCGAAACTATTGTACACATTATTTTTCACTTTTACCTTCCATAATGTTAGAATTTCTCTAACTTTTTTGTGGTCAACTATTTCAAAATTTATAGTAGATGATATCCTTTAGAAATACAGACAACATGTGAGATAACCATGTCTTAAGTTCTTTATTAGATATATAACACTAAGCTAAATATAATCTATAATTAATTACTCATAATTTCGGATTGCAGATATCAAAATATCTTATCAACACATTAAAAAATGAAATGGATAAGATCAAACTGTTGTTGAAAAAAGATAAATCTTTGCCATTTTATGCCATATTCTGCTAAACCAAAAAATTGTTCCAGTCAAGATAGAATAATTTATGAAGAATTATCTTATGATATGACTAAAATATGTATAGAACACCACAAGTTGAAATCTCAATTAACGGACGAACAATAAAAGTTATAGATGAAAAAATAAGACAATATTTTTTGTATACGACCATGGAGGCACTAGAAAACTTTCTTATGGAAGAGAATATCTACGACTATAAGATCACGTGGACAAAATTTTCTTAAATATTGCTTCAGATGATATTGCATCACTTTTGTTACAGTGAGATCATTCAACATTTGAGATCCCAATAGAAATCAATGAAGATTCATTACGTTATTAAATTTTTCACAGATCATTTTGAACCATTTTAAAAAAGTTATATATTATGGAAGCAATTAGGGAGGCTAATAATTGTTTTTGGAAGTAATTTATGTCAGATTTTAACAATTAATGTGAAAGGGGCTAGACATGATAACTTTAGAGTCTTTATCAATTCATCATATATTTGGAATTGATGTTGAGTTTTGAGATTGCCAAAAAACATGTCTCTTTTAAAAATGCTAATAATAATGGCATTTACGAAATACAAAAAATATTTTAAATCGGTGCTAAAATTAGACGATGGCCTTCTCTTAGTTCCAAATGATGGAGAATCTCTAATAGATGTTCCATCGGGATTGATAGTTGAAAAAATGATGCATTCCATTGAAGCCATGACACACCATGTGATGTGGTTATTGGTAGCGCCACCGCATCGGAGGGTTCGGATGACATGAATAAAGAAAAGCAGGAAATGAATATCTTTTATTTATTGCACATCTAGGAAAAACACCAAAAGCTGATCTTATTCCACCAAATTATCTAGTTTCTTTCAAGATTCAAGAAAGCGCTAGGCGCTAGGCGGGCGGACACCCAACGCCTAGCGCCCAGAGCGCCTAGGCGGAACCTAGGCGGTGTCTAGGCGGATTAGGCGGATATATGTATATTTTATTTTATTTAATATAATTATAAAATACTTAATTTTATAAAAACATATATAAATAAATAAAGTTTAGTATTTATAAAAAATATTTATAAGTATTAAATTCTATCAAACATACGACGATAAATAACATAAAATAAACAAAACATAAGACGTCGAGTAAGGACGATGTTAGACCAAGACAAGGGCAAAGGCGAGAGGCAATGACGAATGCGAGAGATGAAGCCAAGGGTGGGGACGAAACAAAGATGAAGATGAGAAATGAAGGCGATGACAAAAGATGAAGATGATGACAACATACGAGAGACGATAGAAGATAAGAAAACAAGGATGAATGCAAAGACGAGGATTAGATACAAATGTAAGGACAAGAGACTTAGATAAAGACAATAAACGATGGAATACATGTAAAAAGACAAATGAAATGATGATGTTAAATTCGATAAAAGATAAACGCATGGATATATATCATTGTTAGTTTTTTTCTTTAAATACCAAAACGACGTCGTTTTGACGTTACTTTTTTTCAAAAAAAAAAGACTACCTAGAGATTAGGCGGGCGGTCAGGAAGCGCCCAGCGCCTAGGCGGGGCCTAGGCGGACGCCTAGAGGGATTTTTAGAACACTGGTTTTTTTTCGAAGATCTCGAACGACTAGAAAATCTTCTCAAGTCAATCATATCCCATCGAATCATCTACTTTCCTCATTCGAAGATTCTCAGTAATTATGGAATCTTTCAAAATCAATAAGTAAATTAAATTCGTAAGCATTTATTTACTTATTTTCCTTGTTTTAAAATGAAACCTTTTCCTATATAAAGGACTCATCCCCATTTGTAAAAGAGAAGGAGAACTGAAATTTGAAAAAATAAAATATTGTTTTCCTATTTCTGAACGGTGTCAAGAACACAATGAGTTCAATTTGTTCCGAGAACAATTGAAGCCATTATCCGACTGTATCAAGAGGCTTTCGCACCTCTTGTGGTGTCCATCACTCCACCCTAAATACCTCGACTTCAACCATCAACCTCCATCCTCCATCATTGTTGGACGAATCTTGAAGAGAGCCCTTGGGCCAGCCAAGAGATTCTCCATAATCCTCCACCGTCAACGGATGAATTCTTGAAGAGTGCTCTTAGGCTAATCAAGAAATCAACCGTGACACAATGATTCCTACTCAAGTGATCGAACTTAACAGATTCTCCGTACGCCTTCCGAGTTCTGACCCTGAAGCGTGTATCACCATGTATACAAAATACAACGAATGAATATTGTAACATATTATATTTTCATGAGAGAGCTCTTTTGTGTTCTATTAACGAAATTGTGGATGAAATAAGTGATAATTTTGTTAGAAACAATACCAGAAAACACTAGTGAGTATCTAACCTCAAAAACATTATATATCTGATTGTAACAACAAGGATGCAAATGAACTATATAACACTGAATTTTTTAAAGTTATTAAATGTCCAGGAATTCCAAATCATGCCTTACAAATAATGGAAAGAATACATGTGAAACTATTATGAAAAAATGATCAAACGTTTGGACTATGCAATGATACATGACTTCAGATTACACAATTAGATACCATCATCATTGAATGCAAAATCATAATGGGCACAAACAAAAAAATCTCTATACCTTTATGTATTTGATCCTAATGAAAATAAACATTGCCTTTTATTTTAAACGAAAGCAATTCTAAATATCCATTGTTTCTTAATGGTTGTTAACAAAAACAAATGGCTAAGCTTAAACAATAATTGATTGTGTAAATGTAAGTATGTATAATAATTATAAGAGAAAATTAGAATCGAGATAAAGATTTTTCAAATAAACACATTTTAATTATCAAGTAAAAAATCTAGTTATAACTGCACTCTGTTTGAGTTTTAACTAGTTCGCAGTCAGTACTCTCTCTCACTCAGATATGATACTTTTAAACAAAGTCCCTAACACTCGTAATTTTTTCGACACTCAAAAACTTGATTTGCAGAAGTTATAACAGACTCCCGGAAATCCTAAACCACAGATTCGTATTTCTCAATTTGTTCCCTTATTGACCTCACTTAGAGTCAAGAAAAAAACACTTGATTAGCCTTACGTGTTGCAGATTTTCTTTCTCTATTTTTCTCTCCGAGTGCACGCCTTCTAGCATGCTACTCCAGCTCCTTTTATAGCCTTCAATTCTGGGAAAATCTATCTACAATCATAGAGAAGAAAAAGGCAACAATAAATCTAAAAATATGCTAGTGAAACCCTATAACAACAATCCAATATGGCTACTTTGACTGATTCAACATTCTCCCTCTTTTTGACCTTATGCTTACTCAAATGCAATATGCATGAAAAAATTCAACCATAAAGCATAAACCATGAAACATTCATTAATCCGAGAGCATAAGTTCGAAAACAGTCAAACTAATCAAATCTACGTCTTCAAGATACAACTGAAGTAACTATAGTCAAACTTTAGAAAGCAAAAAATGGTCAGAAGTACATAAGCTTGAATCAAATAATTCCTTTTCATCCATTCATCCTTCTTTGAGTCATCACACCCAGATCTTGACTCATAACTTCTCCCCTTGTTTGAGTGAGTCATAAGATTCAAACCATATTGCATTAGTAAACATTGATGAACTAAATGATCGAAAGTAAAACAAAAAGATGAAGAGGTAATATTATTTGTCCAAAGAAGCATCTTGATGTCATTTACATATTTCTTATGTTCTGCTAGTGACTGAGTCATATTTTTCTCAAGCTTCATCGAATTTGTGCATTATCTCTTGGACATATATCCAAGCCTTGCTTTGTTACATCTTTACTTTCGAATCGTTTATTAACATTTATCCAAGAATGTAAGAGTTCATTCAATTCAGCAATGCTTAGCACCCTCTTATGTTGCATCAAAAGCAATCCATGAATCAAACAAGGAAAAGATAATGTATATCTAACATTTTTTAGACAAACCTTGAGTAACAATATACTAAAAAATGACTTTACCCATGTTGGAACACCTTGCTTGACACAATATAGAAGAATCGCCATTTCATTTTTCAAGAATCTGTCTTCTTTGTATATAACCAATTTTGACCTACAAATCTTGTTGAGCAGTGCAAATTATGTGGTCAATCGAGAATAATTTATTTTCCCATTCTAAGTTGTACCATCATTCCCTGTGAGAGTTCTTATTGTTGTATCCATATCAACTGGTATCTCTATCTCATTCTCCCTATATGTCTATACATCATGCGTTTCCAGGTGTTAATCTATGACTCTAGGAGAGAACTCAAATACAATTCCTCTCACACACACTTTTTCATAAGAAGAATAACCTCTATTATCAAATTGGGAATCAAGTTGGCATAAAATTTGTAGAGAAATTCTGTACTGAATTTCATGAATTTTCTTTCCTATAATAAGCCTCAAACTCCCACTGTTCTAAATAGTGTAACATTTAACGACTTTACCCCCCAAATTTCTCTTGTCTTCATCATCTCGTATCTAACTTGTCCTTCTTCAAAAAATAACTTATAATTAAATGCATTTGAAGCAGAAACATCATAGATACCTTTATAAAAAAATTGTTGTGCATGTTCTTTACTCTTTTCGGTTTTTGATCTTTGAGATGGTTTTGCATTCTTTATTCTTTTCTTCTTGATTTTTCTTGAATTAACCTCAAATACTTGTTAGACTTAGTTGACTTATTTACCTACTTCCATCTATTTTTTTAGAGGTTTCCAATTCTTTACCTTCTTCATAAATCACTCTAAAGATAGATTGAGTAACTACTTGTTTAGAGAGAGATTTTTTTGCCTAAATCTAGTCAATTGATGTTCCCTTTTTAGGAACATCTTCTACAATATGTATCTTTTATTCGTTACCAACAGTTTCTAGCACATCAGCAAATTTTTTCACCGTTCGACTAGACAATTCAGTTTCTTCAATGTTTGTAACAACACCGGTTGTTTTCTTCTGTAAGCAACCTCTAGTCTTCCATGGTTCATGTACAGCTATAGCTGTTGTTGCGACAAGTCTTTCTGTGGATGTCCATTGGAAATTTCAATAGCCTTATCCGTTAAAGGCCGTTGGAAATGCAACGGATTTCCATTGGATATTTCAACGGATGTCCGTTAGAATGGCTATTAACGGGTATCCGTTGAAAATTGTCGCAGGAAAATTGGAAATTACCAACAGATGTCCATTGGTACTTTTGAATATAAATTTTAAATATATAAACGGATGCCCGTTTATGTTGTAATTTTATAATCAATGGACATTCGATGATTTTATGTTGAATTAAAAAAACAAAAAAGATATTAATAAATATTAAACTTAAGATATTAATTAAAATCTATCAAAATTTTTAATTTAATATTTAAAAAAACGATATAATTAAAATATTATATCTTATAAATCTTCTAAATATTTTCTTCTTCTTCTTCTCTCTCGACATTGCGAAAATGAGTGATGACGAAGTTCCACGAAAACTAGCCAACTATTCTTTATGACCAGTGAATCGTTTCATCATCATATTGTATGGTGTTTAAATGGTTTGGGAGAGGTTTTGAAAGGATTTGAGAGGTTTTGTTGAATATGTTGAAAATGAGTTATTCAACATCTTAAATACCCAAAATTTGAACGGATGCCCGTTGAAATCGATGTCCAATCAAAGAATGAAAAATCGTAACCTTTCATTTTTCAAGGGGCATCCGTTAAAAATGTGAAGACGGTTAGGTGAAGAATTTTTGTAATTATTACTTTTTTCAAGGGACATCCGTTGGAATTTTCAAGCGTGCCCGTTGAAAATTTGAACGGATGTCCGTTGAAAATTTAGAAAAATTATAAGGGGCTTCCGTTTATAAAGGTTAAGGATTTTTCAATGGTTTACCATGAAATCTGTTGGTAAATATTTCAACTAATGGATCCGTTAGAATCCGTTGGTAAATATTTCAACGGAACAATCCGTTGGAATCTGTTGGTAAAAATTTCCACAGATGGATCCGTTTGAAATCCATTGGTAAATATTTCAACGGACGGATACATGGATCCATCCGTTGATATTTACATATTTTTTTAGTGGTGTCTCCATCTTCGGCTTTGCTCAATTTGGTTAACATGGACATAGGCATGTGAGTAGTTTTATTGTTGTCTACTTTAAAACGCCTCACTAGGTCTTTAGCATACTATGAAATGAAGATTTGCCATTTGTTTACTTGTAGACCAAAAAAAATAATTCAGTTCTCCAAACATACTCATCTTAAATTTGTTTAGTCATCGATTTAACAAACTAGTCCACTTTTTCTTGAAAATTTGATCCAAACACAACATCATCGAAATATATTTAAACAAGTAATTCACTATGATCATGATAAATGAATATCCACGCCCTCTCTTTTGTAGCCATTGTTGATAAAAAAACATGTAGATGACTAAGATTAGGTTTCTTACCTTTCTGGATCTCGTAAGGAGTTTGAAACATACCAGATCGTATGTATATTCAATTTGAGATATAACATGCATTGTTAATTGCTTCTACAAAAAAAAGTTGCAATTCTTTTGGGATGAAGCATGGTTCATGCCATTTCCTGCAGTGTACGATTTTTCTATTGACAACTCCATTATGTTGAGGAGTTTTTGGAGCAAAACACTCATATAGAATACCATATTTGTTACTGAAATTTGCAAACATTCATTCTCAAACTCTCATTCATGATCATTTCGTGAGACATTTCCTTTCGCTTGAGCAAATTGTAAACAACGAAACTCAAAATGTCAAATGTTTCCGAATTTTCTTTCAAAACTTTTCTCCATATAAATCTAGAAAAATCATAAACACATATGCATATGTATTTCTTACCACAAATATTTTCAGATTGAACAGGTTTCATTAAATCCATATGAATTAATTCTAAGTTTTTTAATTCTAACTTTTGATATCCTTTTGTGGTGCATTTTACCTATTTCCCTTGTTGACATCCTTTAGACACGACTTGTTCTCCTTTTAGCGAGCATTGAAATTCCTCGAACATCTTCTAGTTTCACCAATTTTATCAAGGATCTTGTGTTCATGTGACCTAAACATTGATGCCAAAGATTCAAATTACCAAGAGTACTTTTGGAACATATTGATCCTTCACTCCAAATATAACAAATATTCATAGCTCTAGCACCTGTATAGATAACTTCATTATTTTCATCATAAATTTCATAAACAAGTTTTGTAAATTTCAGGAAAAACAGTCTATCCCCCTTGAAAATCATGCTTTAGTCCTATTTCCCCCTCGATTTTGACCCTTATCCTATTCCCCATCGATTCTCAGTTTTCATCCTATTCCTCCCTTGAAAATCATGTTTTAGTCCTATTCCCTCCTCGATTTTGACCTCATCCTATTCCTCCCTCAATTCTCAAAAATCTGCCTAAAACCCCCTCCGATTTTGACCCAATTTTGACCAAATTTTGATCTCAATTTTGACCCAATTTTAATTTTAATTTTGACCCAATTTGTACTTAATTTTGATTTTAATTTTGATTTTAATTTTGATTTTGACTCAATTTTGACCCAATTTTGATTTTAATTTTGATTTTAATTTTGATTTTAATTTTGACCCAATTTGTACTTAATTTTGATTTTAATTTTGATTTTAATTTTGATTTTAATTTTATACTTAATTCGGATTAATTAGGATTAAATCGAGTCAAAATTGAGATCATAATTGGGTTAAAATTGGATCGGTTTTGTGTTAAAATTGAGTCAAAATTAGGGTCGATTTTGGGTTAAAATTAAGTAAAATTTTGGGTTTAAAATTAAGTACAAATTGGGTCAAAATTAAGTACAAATTGGGTCAAAATTAAGTACAAATTGGGTCAAAATTAAAATTAAAATCAAATTGGGTCAAAATTAAAATCAAATTGGGTACAAATTGGGTCAAAATTAAAATTAAAATTGGGTCAAAATTGTGTTAAAATTAAAATCAAAATTTGGTCAAAATTGGGTCAAAATCGGATGGGGTTTTTGGTAGATTTTTGATAATTAAGGGGGGAATAGGATGAGGTTAAAATCGAGGGGGGAATAGGACTAAAACACGATTTTCAAGGGGGGAATATGATGAAAACTGAAAATCGAAGGGGGAATAGGATGAGGGTCAAAATCGAGGGGGGATAGGACTAAAGCATGATTTTCAAGGGGGGAATAAGCTGTTTTTCCTAAATTTCACTTTTAAACCTTTATTACACAATTTACTAATACTAATTAAATAAAATTTTAGTCATTTGACATAATAAACATCTTTCAAAGAAGGAGGTCCATCCTTTTGTAGAATTCATTTTCCCACAATCTTACCTTTTTGTCTGTCACCAAAAGTAACATTATCTCCTTAGATTTCTTTGATAAAGTCTGATAATAGGTTCTTGTCACCTGTTATATATCTAGAATACTCATCATCGAAATACCATATGCCCTCGTGTCCATCAACAGTTGAAGTGCATACAACGTTGCATCTAAAATCATTTTTTTGACCCAAAGTTTTCTCATCTTGACGTGGGAATAATTCGTGTACTTACCTTGGGAGAATGGTTTTTTCCTTAGCTAATAACAATAAGTGTGAATGTGTCTTTTCTTTCTGCATGGTAGCATCATCTAGATTCTTTTCTTTTGTAATGAGCTCCAATTGATTTGTGTTGAGTTTCATCTGCTAGGTGGATTTTAGTTCCAACTCTAAATCATGATTTTCACACACCGATTCAATATTCTTTTGCTTCATTCTCTCCCATGCAACACATAAGGTTTCCATAGTGAGTTCTTCATCGTCACTATCAGAATCAAATACATTTTGCTCTTGTTCACCAATTTCGTTGATATATTCAACTACTCCAAAAAATGAAACAAAATTTGCCATATCTTCTTCGTCACTTACAGAGTCAGAGTCAGACTCAGTTTCATTGAACATAGCCAATGACTTCATTTCTTTCTTTTGCGAGTCTCAACATTCATTCTTGGTATGAGCATATCCTTTGCAACTAAACCATTGAATTTCAGTAAGACTTTTAAAAAATTCCCTCTCTCTCTCTCTCCTGCGTTGTAGGACATTCACGTTGTATATATCCATACCCCTTGCATTCGTGGAATTTTATACTTGTTTTCCTTCTAGATTTGAATTGAGTTGAATTTCAGGCCGATTACGAAATTGTCCACGTGTTCTTCGCAGATACTTGTTGAATTTTTTTTCCTATCAATCCAACATCTTCTTCCAAGTTACTAATTCTTTGATTTTCTTTTTCTACCTGAAAGTTATCCCTTTTGATTTTTTATTTTGATGAGCTTCATTATTTAACCCACGTTTCATCTCGTAAGCTACTAAAATACCTACAATTTTTTAAACTTGTAGATTCAGTATCTAGTGTAGTCTTCATGGTTGTTTCTTTTACTTCAAACTTTGAAGGTAAACATTTAAAAAAATTATTTATTAGTTTCTCATCTACATAACCCTTCCCAAGAGCGTTCAATCTTCCACTGAACTCCTTTATGATTTCATTGTCTTTCATGGAGATCTTTTCAAATTGATGCTCTAAGATGTCTAGTCTGGTCTTCTTCACACTTGAGTTTCCTCATGTATTGTTTCTAACGCCTCTCATTTATCTTTGGTTGATTCATATTTCTGAATATGTTTGAATTCATCCATATCAATAGACCCACAAATAGTTGAAAGTGCATTGGCATTATAGGTAGAACATCGATTTCCACGCGTGTCCAGTCTTCAGCATGTTTCTCAACAATCTTTCCATTTTGATCTACTATTGTTGCTGGACTCCAACCTTTTTTTTTCGCCCCTCCAAGCTTCTTCATCAATTACATGAATCTTGATTCTTATACGCACCTTCCAATAACAATAATTTGATGAATTTAGGATTACCGCTTTATCAAAAGGACTTATGTCTTCCATACTTGTATCTCTTAATTTTACATGAAGTAAATTTCTTGTGATCAGCTCTGATACCACTTGTAAATACAAGTATGTATTAAAATTGTAAGACAAGACCCTGTTTGATTTGTAATAAGTCCGAAGTCAATATTCCCTCTAACTCAGATACAATACATATAAATAAAGTCGCAGACACTTAAAACTTCATTTTCAAAGTTATGACATACTCTCCAAAATCCTAAAACACAGACTCGTGTTTCTTAAACCGTTCCCTCACTGATCTTACTGAAACTCAAGGAAAAACACACTCAATTAGCCATACGTATTGTAACACCCCCATCACAGAACAACCTCGACTAGAAGTGTGCACCATCACCTACAAGAGGTGGTTTCACATTTCATTGCTTAAACACAATTACAGAATAAAATAAATACTTTTATTTCAAACTGAAAAATGGTGCAAATCATGTAACAGAAGAAACGTATAAAATCATAATTAAAATAAATACAAAAGTATAATAAAGTTTATCGAGACCTCATGCACGTCTCTCCTTTCAGTCCGCTGTAAGCTCTGATACTATTGCTCAACCTCTTTGATATTTTTACTCGCTGTAACCTGCCCATCCACGATAGTCCACAAAGGGGTGAGAATGAAGACGTACTCAGTGAGATGAATACATGCATGCATTTCATGCCACGTATTCTCCCACTCTTGAATACGTAACGTAAAATAAACATTTCATACACTACGTACACATAAATAAATCTACCCAACCCGACTGAGTATCTAAGTCTAAGACTAGTACCACATCGGATCATAACTCTCAGAATCCACACAACTCTAGTTCGGACATACGCTCGCAAAGTCCAGAGGACCACGTCATATTGAAGATCTCGCAAGGTCACAATTTACCCCAATCATCAGTACACTACAATGCTCCATCGTTCAAAATATTACCATAATCCCAACACGGTACGACGCTAATCTGACTAAATACAACGCTTCGTCGCTCGAAAGGTTACCATAACCCCAACATGGTATAATGCTGGTAAATCCAATGATCTGACTAACTAAAGTGTTTCGTTGCTTGCAAGTTTACCACAACCCTAACATGATATGACGTCAGCCTTTATCCAATTGTCGTAATACTAACATCATCAACCTGATACTCTTCACATGACAACTCTCACTGACACACTCGCACACGTCTTCTTTTGAAGGTTCGAGTATGGAATCATTTGATCGAGCACACTAGATAAGATATTCTCTCTACTCTATCACCGAACACAGAATATCCATATTCTCTGACCTCGACACGTGGTCAAACGTCAATTTTCAGATCATTTCTAACCACTTTAGTTTTCACAAACAACAACTTATATATATGACATCAATCATCATTCGCTGATTCTAGACTTAGGGCCATTCTTCACTTATAGCGTCTTAATTTTCCCATTATAACCCTAGAAATTTTATTGTGATCATGTCTCATTTTAAATGTAGAAACTTCTCCACAAATCAACAACAAAACCGAAACTGAAATGAAAAAATCATCACCTTGATTTTTCACGATGACGTGGCAATTCCTGATGATACCACTAACAACATCACGAATCAATGTTCTCATATTACAGATCATCTAATTTATCAATATCCGTAATATAAATTTTCAAATTGAGAAAATAATGAAAAAAATATATCTAAAATTTTACCATAATTTAGATTAGAACTCACCCATGAAAACCATGGTGAAAAATAGATGATTTTTTCTTCAATTTTTTTCTTTTCTTTTTCTTCAGCCGAACATAAACGACTGATTGATTCCTCTCTTTTTCTTATCTCTTTTATTTAATATTCCTCTCTTTTTCTTATCTCTTTTATTTAATATTTAATGCTACGTTCTCATCAGTTGTATATATATATATATATATATATTAATTACAACAAGTGATTAAATATCGTAACGAACTTAATTCTAAACATCTAAATGAAATTTAAAAAAGGTCTATGTTTTCAAGTTATTTAAATACACTAGTATATAAAAGATAAATCTCGAGGTTATATGATTAACCATACAAACAAATTTACTAGCACAGGTTTAAACGAATTATTCTTACAGTACTAGAAACACAAAGAAAACATCCATTGAGAGCAAGAAACGACGCCGTAAAGGTCATTTCCCCATCAGCTTAAACCCGACAGCAACAGCAACAACACTCTATGCTTGGCAGCCCCACATACTGTTTTCTCTCTTCAGTATGCATACGAAAACTGACAAAGAATCTGGATTTGGTTCATCTTTAGGTTCTCATGAGGCTGTTTTCTCGGCGAAAAAGCAGATATGTTTGAGTTTATCTTTGCAGAATTTGATCTGGATTCCAAGGAAAAGGTATTGCCATGGAACTTTCAGCAGATCAGTTTCTTGGAGGTTCCTCGTTGTCGGGGAAAATGAATTGAAGGTCTTGGTTATCTCTGTATACTTGAACGAGAGCCGCGGCTTTATAGACAAACATACCAACCATTGCAGGAACAATCTGATGGACAAGAAAGGTTAAGGCTTGTCAATAAGACATGAACAAATCCAACTTTTTGCAGCGAAATACCGAAAGAGAGGTTTCATATGAAAAGGAAAAGCTAAAGCTAGGCAGTAACAGGTGAAAAGATTCGGCCTTTATATCCCTATGATTCTGGTTTACAGTTTTTCGGGTGGAAAATACCAATATCCAAATTCTCAATCACTACATCAAAGCCATGGAACAAGAATCTGACCTTTGGTTGCTATGCACTAAAAAAAAGGCAAAAAATTGTCAAGAACAAACGCAAGACGCTTCC
Source organism: Gynandropsis gynandra (assembly GCA_036759665.1). Taxonomy (NCBI): domain Eukaryota; kingdom Viridiplantae; phylum Streptophyta; class Magnoliopsida; order Brassicales; family Cleomaceae; genus Gynandropsis; species Gynandropsis gynandra. The sequence continues at coordinate 38,141,478 of CM071870.1, read as the reverse complement.
TTTATGTCATAAAAGTCGATAACAAAGGTAATACTTGTCAATAACATGCAAAAGATTTTGACATTTTGCTGTTTCGGATTGGAGGAAGAAGGAATAGATACCTGAAAATCGAAGAAGTCATTTTGGAAATACTTGTGAGAGAGTGCCCACAAAGCATATATTGCAGCCGGTATGACAAGCCTCGGGGATGAGAGAGCCACACCGCTGCCCTTAATAGTCTTCTCTACGAAATTCTGGAGGTCTTCACTTCTAATCCCAATTCTAAGTTCAGAAAGAAAAAATGGTTTAGTGCACATGAACACCCATATTTTATGGTAAAGATTACACAAACTTTCAGATAATAGCTATGAGTGATAGTGTTACTTCTTAGACTTCTTTTGCAGGAAAATTTCAGGAACCATTTCCCGGGAAACACCATCAGAGTATCGGTACAGAAGCTGAAGGTACAAGCAACTGCACTGAAACTAGAATCGATTAGGAATATACCAAGGAATCACTAAGAATGTTGCAAAACTCTCTTTCAGAAATTACTTTCTCAGCTTTTGAAACTATTACAAGACTAATTATTGATTGAAGATGACTAACCTGAAAAGAACTCCAACAGCATAACTGATTGCAGCCTGCCAAATTTATTCAATAACTAGCTAAATGAGTGAGATTGACGATTTCAGATTGGACATAACATATTCTTTTTGCAACTAAAGAAATCGTAATAGAAACTATCGTGAGGTTTTATCAAATTCCTCAGTTCCTTGTTATGTAAATAGTTGATTTTCCTGTCTGATGAGGGAAAAGCAAGACAAAATTGCGTTTGGGTTTGCAACAAAATAAAGGAATACGGCCAAGGAAATGCGTTTGTCAGACATGTTTATTCAAGTTTAAGCTTAAATTGTTGGATAATTCTTTTTTTGTTTTCTTTATTTCTTATTTGTTAGTGGGTTAGTGGTGTGAGTGAGTCATTTACTAAAGATAATGGAGTTAGTGGGGTTAGTGGTTCAATAACTATTGTTAGTGGGGTAATGGTGATTTAATACTTTGTAATTTTTTTTTCCTATAAATTGGGATGAAATGAAATGGAAAAATCACAACTCAAACACCAATCACCAATCCTTTTATGTTCTTCTTTCTATCTTCCTATTTTTCTATTAGAGATTCAATATTTCCAATAATTGGTATCAACGCGTGTGTAATCGATCCATTGAGAAATATCTTCGATCTCACACATCGTTGAAGCATCTAGGAGTCCCGTAAACAGTCTCTTTCTCCTCCTCCACGACGTCGACAGTCTCTTTCTCCTCCTCCACGACGTGGTCGACGTCGGGATGATGGTAACCATGTGGTGTAGAAGGTGGTTAAAGAGGTGGGAGGTGCGATATTTCCAATGCTCACAAAGACTAATTATGGAGATTGGTCACTAATGATGAAAGTGATGTTCCGAGCACGAGGACTTTGGGCAGCCGTTGAGGTAGGCACCGATGACGAGCAGGAAGATCAAATGGTGCTTGAAGCCTTCTGCGTGGCGTGCTGTCGGAGATGATCTCTTCGCTCGCCGTGAAGAAGAATGTGAAAGAGGCTTGGGAAGCGGTTGAGTCTATGCGTGTCGTTCTGATCGAGCACGTAAGGCTAGCGCTCAGAAAGTACGCAAGGAGTACGAGAAAATAACTTTCCGTGATGGTGAGACGGTGGATGACTTTTCCAGGCGTCTTTCCGACATAGTGAATCAACTAGCTATTCTCAGAGATCCTGAACCGCCACACAAGGTGGTCGAGAAATACCTACGAGTTGTCCTTCCCAGATTGGCAAATCAAATTGTCTATTGAAACTTTGCTGGTTCTGTCAACACATTCGTTGGAAGAGGTTATTGGAAGGTTGAAGGTCGCAGAAGAACGGTTTGAACCGTTAGAGCCCACATCGGGGGTAGGGGGTAAACTTTACCTCATCGAAGAGGAATGGATTGCACGAATGAAGGAGCGAAAACAAGGAGATGCTTCCTTTAGAGGCTCCCAGACGGAGAAATGTCGTCGAAAACAACAATGTCGTAAATCCGTAACAGATGGTGGATCTGGTTCTCCAGCGAGAACCGAGATAGATCAAAAGACAAGTGTCGAAATTGTGGTAAGATGGGTCGTTGGGCTAGGGACTGTCGATCCAAGCCCAAAAATGAAAAAGCACATCTGGCCCACGGGGATGACGATGAGCCTACGCTCCTTATGGCTAAGGTGTGTGAGACCATGTTAGATTCACCGACATCACAACTTACACCGTCAAGGTCACCACCATCACATAAGTGCCCTATCCACCTAGTGGAGACGAAGGTTACTGCACATCTTAGTCGTGAGGAGGAATGCAAAGACGATCTATGGTTTTTTGACACTGGGGCGACAAACCACATGACAGCTGTGCATGCTGTGTTTTCTGAATTCGATCAATCAGTATTTGGAACCGTGATGTTTGGAGATGGATCTATCGTCAAGATTGAAGGACGCAGAATGATCCTATTCTCATGCAAGAACGGCGAGCATTGTGCACTAACGCGGGTCTACTACATTCCTCGCCTCACCATAAACCTTTCAGTGTGGGACAGTTGGACGACTTTGGATGCCAAACGATCATCGAAGGGGGCATCTTGACTATAAGAGATCTGCAACGATAACTATTGGCACGGGTCTGAAGATCCTCTAATAGGCTCTATTTGATCTACGTCAACATTGCACGACCAGTGTGTTTGATAGCAAGAACTCCGACGAATCATGGAAATGAGATGCAAGATACGACCACATTAGTTGTAATGCACTATGGAAACTCGCTCAACAAAATATGGTGCGTGGGTTGCCACATATTGGTCAAGTTGACCAAGTGTGTGACAGTTTCCTCGTGGGGAAGCAAAGACGAAACTCGTTTCCGGAGAAGGTGCAATTGGTTGCAAAAGGATATGTGCAGAGATTGATTTCGACGCGCGCATAGAGTCTATACGACTCTTATTGGCCTTAGCCACGAGCGAAGGGTGGAAAATCCATCACATAGATGTCAAGACTGCGTTCCTCAATGGCGTGCTAAAAGAGGAGGTGTATGTGACACAATCGCCAGGATTCATCGACCATAACCACAAAGAGAAGGTCTTACGCCTACATAATGCCCTTTACGGACTTCGACAAGCACCATGAGGGTGAAACGCCAAGTTATATGCAAGTTTACAGTCACTTGGGTTCAAAAAGAGTACTTCTGAGCATGGGATATACGTTTGGAGTAGAAGCGCATCACGACTTATCGTGGGTGTCTACGTCGATGACTTGATAATCATCGGGTCTGAAAAGGGCGATGTTAAAGCATTCAAGGCCGAAATGAAGACTTTGTTCCAGATGAGCGATCTCAGGTTGTTGACCTACTATCTCGGGCTTGAGCTCTATCAAAGTGCAATCAGCATCATGCTCTACCAGTCAGCATACGTAGAGAAATTACAGGAGAGATGCAGCATGATCGACTACAACCCATGCAAGGTGTCTATGGAAGCACCTTAGAAGCTTAGCAAGGAAAGTTCTAGTGCACTGGTCGAAGCCAACGAATATCGAAGTATAGTTGGTGGACTTAGGTACCTTGTGAACACGCGACCAGACCTTGCCAAAGCCACACGAAGATCATATGACGACAGTGAAATACGTGTTACGGTATATTTCTAGGACACGCAGTTATTGAGTGTTTTACGGAAAGAAGTGCGATGGTCTACCATGTCTGGTTGGATTCAATGACAACGACATGGCAGATGATAGCGACACGCGAAAGAGCACAAACGGCATCTTCTACTTCCTTGGTGATAGCCCTATCACCTGGTAGTCGGCGAAGCAGAACGTGGTGGCTTTATCCTCATGTGAGGCAAAATATATCGCTGCATAAGCTGCAACTTGTCAAGGCATATGGTTAGCTCGACTCTTGAGTGACTTCCTTGGCTCGGAACCTCAAGCGCCATAGCTTAGAGTGGATAATAAGTCCGCTATCGCGTTGAGCAAGAACCCCATCTTTCATGACTGGAGTGAACACATCGACACTCGCTTTCACTTCATTCGAGAGTGTGTTGAAGATGGGAAGATCATCCTCGAGTATACCTTTACACAAAACCAACTCGCGGACATACTCATAAAGCCACTCGGACGTGTCAGATTTCAGGTACTGCGCACAAGAATTGACATCGTCGAGATTCAAGAAAACATGGCAAGAATTAAAAGGGCAAATGTTGGATAATTCTTTTTGTTTTTCTAATTTCTTATTTGTTAGTAGTTTAGTGGTGTGAGTGGGTCATTTACCGAGGATAATGGAGTTAGTGGTCCATTAACCATTGTTAGTGGGGTAGCGGTGATTTAATACTTTGTAATTTTTTCTCTTATAAATTGGGATGAAATGGAATGGAAAAATTACAACTCAAACACCAATCCTCTCGTGTTCTTCTTTCTATCTTCCCTATTTTCTCTTAGAGATTCAATATTTCCAACATAAATGACCATCTTGAGCGCGTCAATGCACACAAATCTTCATTCTTCCTCCAAGAAAAGGACATCGAGAGTGAACCTACTAAAATGTATATTCCAAGGATGCTAATTTCTATACTTGGACTTGCAAGAAAATATACCAACCAAGAGAGAGCTTACCTGGGTCGACAAAGCTAGTAAGCAATACCCACTACATCCAGTTCCAATTCCGATTGACAGAAGCGTCAATTCACGTTTTAGCTACAAAAGAAACGAGCATGGATCAGTGTTCCAAAGAAAGTTTGTACAGTTAGGCAACTAAATAACGATAATATCATATCAAATATTGAACAACACATCTTCTAAAAAGAAAGACGGGCTAGAGAAAGAAAAAAAAATTGACCAGCAGACTAATCAAGAAACATACTGAAAAGAATCATACAGCTTCGTATTGGAGAAAGTTTAGTTTCTTCCTTCTCTCGCTGTCGTCCCTCAGTGCCTGGCATCAAACACACAAGTTTAGAGAGACATTTGTGTAAAATAGAAGCCAAATTTAACTAAGAGCATTTTAGAAAACATTACACACCTTAGCCATTGCTTTCTTATTCATAGGGGCAGAGTTCTTTTCCCCTAAGATCCACTCCTGATTTTGTTTAAGTTTCAGGAATCCACCATTGCCATCATCTGCATTATCAGTTGTCGTTTCCTGCTTAAACAATGGTATGTGTTACATAATTTGAACAAAGCAAAGACATATATACAAGCTATATCAGCAAAAGCAACAATCCAGTAATACACCTTATCGTTGTCAAAGCATACATTCTAAACAGAATCAAGTAAATACGAGCACTAATTTGGCAAAAGCATATTGAATTACCACGGTTAAACTGCAAATATTTTCACGGATAGTCAAAACATAATCTAGTTCTGAAATGGTGAATATTACAGAGTCACCATTAGCACATTTTACCTGCTCATCAAGTTCAGTAGTTGCAGAGACTCCATTGGAAACACCATCTAGTGATTTGAGAGATTCCTTCAGCCAAAGCCTATCAGAAACTCTGGAAATAAAATCTCCATTTGCTTCTCTGTCCTTCAAGAACAATTGTAAGACGTCTTCCTCCACAAGCTCACTCACTGAAAAACAGACAAAAAAATTCAAAATAAAAATCCAGAAATTAAATTATATTTAACTTCAGATTTCCTGGAATATGACAGGACCAGGAATGATACAGAACAGGACCCAGAAATCACGAGACTATAACTTAGAATCGAGGAAAATTAGAAAATATTGCATGAAAAAAAGGAAAGCAAGAGTGATTTCGACCCGAGCGAGACGTGGTGTTGAAGGCGGACAAAGCTCGGGAATTCCGGTGCGGCGGTTTACGCGGGAGCGATGGCGGATAGGTTTTTGGAAACGGCGGAGAAAAGGTGCCGGCGCCGGAAAATACGGCAGCGGAGATCGAAAGAGTCTCCATTGCCGATGGCGAGTGGCTGCAAGAGTTCCTAAAGCAGCATGCTGCTTATCCGAGCCCATTTTGCTGATAGAATAATAACACGACGAGGCAAAAAACAAAAATTTTAAAAGACCCCATCAATTATTTTATTTTCAAACTCACCCCTTAAGTATTACCTGGTAACCCCAAGACCCAATCCTCCCTCCACAAGAACCAGAACCATCGTAAAAAGGACATCGCAATAAGAGGGGGATACGCGGACAACCCAGCAGAAGCCTTCGCCGCCGGAGCACTTGTTAGAACTCGCCGGAAAAGACGACAAAACTCTAGAAATCGCTGCTGTGAGAGTTACGGATATCATAAAAGGGTTACGGAGATGGATAAAGTGAAGATAGAAGAGATTCAGTCTACTGCTAAGAAGCAGCGAATCGCCACTCATACCCATATCAGAGGCCTTGGTCTCGAGGTTATTTTCTTCACCTCTTTAGTTGGTAATATCATATGTAACTGAAGTAGGTTGCGAATTGCTTGTATTCTTTTGCAAGTTCGTAGGGTTTAAGGTTTAAGCTCTATGGTTTAGGGTTTAGGGTTTAAGCGATTGAAAGTTTGCTCCTTTTTGAATGTTTGCTCACATTATTCTCATTTTTTCTGATTTTCATTCCTTGTACGACCTCTATCGTAATTTTCATCTACGAAGCTTCCGGTTTCTTCACCTTTGACCCACAAGACTTGCCTTGGTGCTCTTCCAAGTTTCACTATGATGGGACATTGTGTGCCACCATGGTTCTTTTACCCGTGAGAGTTTGATTGAAGGGTAATTTTGTTTGTGAGCAATCGCATTAACATTTGCTTCTTGTAGCCCTTGTGCAACATATTAGCATTAATTCATGCTCATGTTGGCTTTTCGTCCTAGCCAATTTGGGTAAAGGGTGACTGTGATTTTCATGCTCTTTAACTATTTAAAAATTGGCTTGCTTACTGACTATTACTCCGTGCTCACATTGGCTGTTCATCCGAGCCAATTTTGGTAAAGGGTGATTGGGTTTTCATGTTCTCTATCTATTTATATATCGAAAATAAAGTTGCTTTCCGATATTTGGGATGTTATAGTTGTTTACTAGTCACTTATGTTTCTTAGTAGAGGAAGATTTTTAAATACCCTTCTGTTTTATGGTACCATGCATATTCTCAAAACGTATTGTTGCATATGGCCAGAAGATCCAACTTTTTCTTTCTAGTTATGAAGACATTATGAATTCTGAGGATTAATGCCCTATATTCATCTCCAACATAAATTATCAAGTGATTTTTGTTGGTGGTTTCTTATGCATTGGTGCTATCTCTTGTGTCTCTTTGTCTAGCCCACTGGGACTCCCATACCTTTGGCTGCTGGATTTGTGGGTCAGCTGGAGGCTAGAGAGGCTGCTGGTCTTGTAGTGGACATGATAAAGCAAAAGAAAATGGCAGGGAAGGCTCTCATGCTTGCTGGACCTCCTGGTACGGGCAAGACAGCTCTGGCCCTTGGGATATCACAAGAGTTAGGAAGCAAAGTAATCTCAGATCCATTCATTTTGCTTCTTCTCCTCTTCTTGTATCTGCATATCTTCACCAGTTGCAGTTTGGTTAGTCCAGAGTATCAGATGTTGAATATTGCTAGCTGATTAAGCCATATGTGTTGTTGTTTATAGGTTCCTTTTTGCCCGATGGTTGGATCTGAGGTTTACTCATCAGAGGTAAAGAAAACTGAAGTTCTGATGGAGAATTTCAGACGAGCCATTGGCCTACGTATCAAAGAAACTAAAGAAGTCTATGAAGGAGAGGTGTGGTGTTATTTGCAACTTCTTAGGGTGTTGTGTTCATATGCTATATTCTGTCCTTGTGCTGTCTCTTCCATAGGATGCTTAACATTTTTGCTTGTCTCCTTCCAGGTCATTGAACTCTCCCCAGAAGAAACAGAGAGTGCTACCGGGGGATACGGTAAAAGCATTAGTCATGTTATAATTGGGTTGAAGACAGTCAAAGGAACCAAACAATTGAAGTTGGATCCCACTATATATGATGCTTTGATCAAAGAAAAGGTAAGTTCTTTGACTTCCTCGCTGTTTTTAGATGTATATTTATACTCCTGAGTATTTTCTTAATCGGACTCTTTATTTGAGATGTTGATCGCCGCTTCACATTGTACAAATTGCTAATGAGTTCTTACTGGATGAAAATTATTACAGAATATGCTTATTATGTACCTGTGTTAGTTCTTATTTGTTTCTTGTTTATGACTTCAGGTAGCTGTTGGAGATGTCATATACATTGAAGCAAATAGTGGAGCTGTTAAACGGGTCGGTAGAAGTGACGCTTTTGCCACTGAATTTGACCTAGAAGCAGAAGAGTATGTTCCACTTCCTAAAGGAGAGGTTCACAAGAAGAAAGAAATAGTGCAGGTTTACTTCTACAAAATTTGCCTATCCATGAAATCTCCCTTCATTTTGTTTTGACTTGTCATTCAGCTAATTTAGTCATAACTATATTAAATTGTTACGACTGCCATTTAACTGCGAATTGATTTGGAAGATCCTTCAAATCTTGTTCTAGCCACTGATATTGCCTCACTATTACTAGGATGTCACTCTCCATGATCTGGACGCAGCAAATGCACGGCCTCAAGGAGGACAGGATATACTTTCTCTGATGGGTCAAATGATGAAACCCCGAAAAACAGAGATCACTGATAAGCTTCGTCAAGAAATTAATAAGGTACTCTTCATTGAAAAAAAAAAACATCTGTACATATTGGTGATGTACTTTAAGGTTTTAATTTCATACAGCATGTTTCTTGCAGGTTGTTAATCGATATATTGATGAAGGTGTAGCAGAGCTTGTCCCTGGAGTTCTATTTATTGATGAGGTATTTGCCAAACAATTTTTTCATTTTCCATTTTTATCGGTCTTGCTTGACAAGAGTAGAAACGATCTTTCTTACATTAAATTTCAGGTGCACATGCTTGATATGGAGTGTTTTTCGTACTTGAACCGTGCATTGGAGAGCTCATTATCTCCAATAGTAATATTTGCAACAAATAGAGGCGTATGCAACGTAAGGTGAGTGAAGTCTCGTGTCTTGGTAGATTATAGTTTTTCATCTTTGGAAATCATGGTATCCGCGAGGACTTACAATGTGTCGTTATAATTGCAGGGGGACTGATATGAACAGTCCTCATGGAATACCTGTAGACCTTTTGGATCGGCTAGTTATAATCCGGACCCAGATTTATAATCCCTCAGAAATGATACAGGTTTATTATTAATCTTCTTTTTTTTAACTATATTGTTGAAATTTCTTCTTGGCTGTCTAGATTTGAATTGTTGAAAGCCTTCTATTCATCATAATTTGGCCAGATTATAGCAATCCGCGCACAAGTTGAAGAATTGACTGTAGACGAAGAATCCTTGGCATTCCTTGGGGAAATCGGACAACGAACATCGCTAAGGTTTTGCTAAATCTGTCGTTTATTTTTTTGCGTAATGCTAATATGCCTCGTTATTAATTACATAATTTTTGGTTTCTTCAGGCATGCAGTTCAGCTCTTGTCACCTGCTAGCATTGTGGCAAAAATGAATGGCCGTGACAGTATTTGCAAGGTAATTGTGAGTGTTAGAGATGCTTCGCATAAAATGAACTAGGCAAAGATAGATACTTAAGATCAATTATCTGGACCACTTCAATGGAAGGGTTCTAAGGGCATATCTCTGAGTTCTGTCCATCATGCAACTTAACTGAAATCAGTATTATGATAAGAACCCATCCCATAATAGGCCCAAACCAATCCCGCAAAGACCATTGATCTAAAGACCCATAGATCTCATCCCCAAAAGCTAGCTTATGGGGTAAGGTGCCCATGGCCTTATAAGGCATCACTTAGTCCCATTTCTAAGCAATGTGGGATCCTAACACCCGTTTAAACACCGATGTCCTCGTCGACCCACTCCAATAGCCCACTCAGGCCTAACCCAGGTTGCCCTTTCCTAGGTCGCTCCTTTCGGGTCGCCCCTTCCGCGGAGTCGGGCCAACGGTGTGGGCAGGCTCTGATACCAATTGATAAGAACCCATCCCATAAAAAGCCCAAACCAATTCCGCAAAGACCCATAGATCTCATCCCAGAAGCTAGCTTATGGGGTGAGGGTGCCCATAGCCTTATAAGGCTTCACTTAGTCCCATTTCTAAGCGATGTGGGATCCTAAAACCCGTTTAAGCACCGACATCCACGTTGGCCCAATCCGATAGCCCACTCTTGCCTAACCTAGGTCACCCCTTCCTAGATCGCTCCTTTCGGGTCGCCCCTTCCGCGGAGTCGGGCCAACGATGTTGGCAGGCTCTGATACCAATTGATAAGAACCCATCCCATAATAGGCCCAAACCAATCCCGCAAAGACCATTGATCTAAAGACCCATAGATCTCATCCCCAAAAGCTAGCTTATGGGGTGAGGGTGCCCATAACCTTATAAGGCATCACTTAGTCCCATTTCTAAGCGTTGTGGGATCCTAACATATTACCCTTAGCTTGACGCAATCGTCTCTAAAACTAAATTTCCATTCAATCGAGTTTGTGCCCTAACAGAAATTCTGAAACTTTATCAAGTTTGTTGTTATGAGTGGTTGTATTGTGTTTCTTCCATATCGACTAAGAAATGAATCATAAACTTCTATACATGAGATTGAGCGATTCAGTTTTGGGGTTGAGTTAGCTCTATGCTCATATTTATTATGGTATGTTTAGTTCGTTCAAATTTTAATATTTCGATATTGGACTTTCGAATGTGATGTGTACGCTCTAGATTATAGGCGTCATGGGAGTGTTAATGCTGTGTTTGTTCCATATCGAACTCTTGAACTAGTTTTTGAATAGATTTAGATTAAAATTTATATTTAACATGACTCTTATTTATTTATGATTCTGAAAATGGGTATCATTTTGTTCTTCTCTCTCATGTGCCTTTCCAATGTACAGGCTGATCTTGAGGAAGTAACAACACTCTATCTAGACGCAAAGTCTTCAGCAAGGGTCTTGCAAGTGCAAGAAGACAAATACATCTCATGAAAATCCCCATTTCAAAAGGTCTCACCTTTTGGATTACTTACTAAAATCTTGTTTTAATAGGATGATTCAAATGGGTTTTGATCAATCTAGTTTCTTGGAGACTCCGGTGTACCCAAAATTCAATATTGTGGGACATCCTTAACATCAGACGGCTAGAAGGATGTGTCTGAATCTGACCCAAAGGTTATAGGATGTGTTCTTTAACTTTTCAATTTGGTTTGGGAATATTGAAAAGAAGAAAATAACCCTATATTATATCTCTCTCATTTAATTATCTAAACTTTTAATTTATTCCTTTAACATTTGAATTTTCATAAATACATTTTCTATAAAATAATTTAAAAATTATATAATGATATTTTTCAACATTTGAAAATGTTATTGTTTAAATCTATCCATTTAAACCACACAATTTCGATAATTTTAAAAATATGGATGTATAAATCTAGACATTAAAATTAGAGGTGTAATGAGTTCCAATTGGTTAGTTCGCAAGTCAGAGCATCTAAACGTTATCTTATTTTGAGTTTTATTCGCTAATTCGTTTTTTAAATGAACTAAAAGATATTCGGTTTAGTTTATCAAAAAACTATTTGAGTTAGATTAATTTTGCAAATCGGAACTCATTTTACATTTCTAATTAAAATTTCGAAATATTAAAGGAAATATACAAAAACATAATAATTTGTTTTAGGGCCGAGCAAAATATCCGAAGTATTAGTATCCTATTCGTATTCGATTCATATTCGTACCGAAAATTCAAATATCCGCCGACACAAATACAAATGCAAATATTAGAAATCAGATACTTGACAAATACAAATATAAATACAAATAGTAGACTCAACTATCCGAACTATTCGTATCCGTAAGTACTAAATATAAAATTTAGTTAATATATAGATACATATATAACAAAATTGATTTTAATGATAAAATTAGAAATGAAAACATTATTAATCTTGTTTAAACACTAATTATATAAATATATAGACCAATATGCAATAAATTTATTTCTAGAGGACTAAAATATCAAATACTTTAAAATAACTAATATTGTTGAAGATTTAATTTACACTCAAGATTGGTTCTAATCCAAATGGGTTGGATAATGTCACAGACACATTATAATATATGAAAAAAAACAGAAATCACTAACTATATATCTTTTTTACGAATTTTATTTTAGTGTATAATCTAACAATTTATTTCATTATTTTAGGTGAATTGACGATATTTCTATAATCATCGACAAAACTAAATTAAAATAACTGATATGGATATGAATGTTAATATTTGGTGTTTTGTTTTATTTATATTATGTATCTTTACATTTTTGTACAATTTGAATTTTAGTTTTAGATTATATTTGATAATTATTGGTTTTCTATTAAAATTTATATATATATATATATATATTTTTTAATATATATATTTTTATACGTTAAAAAAATTAAGGTTCAGATACGGATATCCGTATATCCGAAAAATATTCGTATTTATAAATATCTGAATTTACAAAAACAAATACAAATAATAAATTTGGATATTCACCGAATACGTATACAAATACAAATACAAATAGTCAGATATTTGTAAATATCCGTTATTTGTCTGGTCCTAATTTGTTTACGTTTTTCAGGTTGGTGACTAAGTTTACTTGAATTTTCCTATAATTAGAATATTGTATGGATTGTTTTGGCTCAAAAAGCCATGTATTATTCTGTGAACTTATTCTGACAGATTTAAAATTTTTGTATTAAGTGAAAAATACAATTATAACTTCATAAATTATGCGAGAGCCATGTATTTGGCTGAAACTATTTATTGGTATCTAAGTCTTATAAAGTAAAACGTAATTATTCGTTATCGATCAATATCATATTATTCTTTTTATTATCCTCTCTTTATCTTAATTTTTTGGTAGTTGTGGAAACATTATCATAAATAAATTAGTTGGGCAGTGGTCAGTTTTCCATATTGTTGTCGTTATCTGTGGATAATATAATCAGATTATGACATATATATTATATTATTGTTTTGTTCCAAAATCATATCTAATATTTTTTTGTATATTTATAATAGCGTTTAAATATATAATTCATTTTTAGAAAATACAAGGTTACAACCAATCGTATAAATTGTAACTGAATAAATGAAACCGTAACTAATCAAAATGCGAGATTAAAATCAATCACATTTAAATCATATTTTAGATAATTATTGTAAATTCACATATGAGAATTTAGAGATTCATTTGGTTTAGTGAAATTGTCAAATATGAGTTCGAGTGTAACTAATCTTAAAAGTTAGTTCAAGAGATTAAGGTTGGCCAATATCATATATATGAATTCAAAATTCATATCCTAGCTGATATAGGACAATTTATCATAACACTCCTCTTCACGTCCAGACTCGGTCTTGGAGCATGGACATCACAATCGAGGATCCAATATCGGTATAATCAAATCGAGACAAACTTGACTCTGATATCATATCAAACATGAGTTTGGGTCTAACTAATCCTAAAAGCTAGCTCAAGAGTTTAGGATTGTATAGCACCATAATTGATGTGGAACAATACATCACAACACTCCCTTCACGTCCAGACTCGATCCTGGAACGTGAATAGGTAATTGGGACCCATCATCGGTATACTCAAATCAAGACGAACCAGACTCTAATATCATGTTAAATATAGACTTTGACCTAACTAATCCCAAAAGTTAGCTCAAGAGTTTGGGATTACCTAACACCACTGCTCTAAAAATCGGTCTAGCCAGCGCCTAGGCGCTAGACGGTGGTTGGGTACCCCGATTAATCAATAATTGGAGGTTCTAGGCAGAACAGACTCCTAGGCGGTCTAGGCGAGCGCCTAGGTGGGCACCTAGGCGGGCTAGGCGGTCTAGGCAGACGATTAATCGCTAGGTGGCCGCCTAGACGGTATACTAGTTTTAAAGGTTGGAAAAAAATTAAGACAAAAAACTTTAACAACTAATTTATCAACATGATAACGAAATTAGAATACTTTAGAATAAGTAAGTGATTAACAAAATTCATTTATTTATTTTTTATTATAGTTATATAAATAATCATTTGTGTTCTTGTGTAAGTAGGTATACACGAAAAGACGAAATCAACTTGATAGTAAAAGGTTGAATAATCTTGTTTATTTTTAATTCAATGTGAGGTTGATGATAAAAACAAATGAACAAGGTTTTGAATGTGTTTCTATCTAATGATCCATATCATTTTCAAGATTGGATTGTGGATAATGGAAAAACGGACGATGAATCAATGGAAGAATATGAAGGATCAAACCAAAATATGTTGACGTACGAATGTTCAAGAGATCGAGCAAATGGATGATTTGCTTATAGATAAAGAATTTGATGAATCATATTTTGATTCCGAAGAAGAAGAAATTAACATACAATTTGAATCTGATAAACAACATTTCAATAAAGAATATAAAAAAAGTTGAATGAGATAATTTCAAAAAATTTACTTATTTATTATTGTTATTTATTTTAATTTTAATTATTTATATGCATTTTCAAAAAATTAAATAATTATAAATATTTTCAATTAAAAATTTGGATTAATATTACATTATATATATATATAAATTCGCCTAGCCCACCTAGACGTTCTAGGCGCTAGACGCTGGGTGTCCGCCCGTCTAGCGCTTTCTTGAACCTTGCCTAAAACCATATATATATGAGATCAGTTTCATGTCCTTAATTGATGTGATGCAATACATTACAACAGAGACACACATTTTAAAAAGAAAAACTTATTCACTATTGTTTAGACATTACAAGAAATTGCACTTAAGCACAAAGCTCCTTCTAAGCTCCTCTAATGGCAAACTTCAACTTATCCCAATTTACAAGTTGGCCACTTCAATATCCGGTAACAATATTTGGTTATCCTTGTTTTAACCGTAAATCAATATCTCTCTTCTTCGATAAAACCTGTAAGAATCTCAACAATCCTTAGCCATACATCACCTGAAATCCAACATTGAATTAATATGTTCATCAGGATTTTAAAAAGAAAAACTTATTCACTATTGTTTAGACATTACAAGAAATTGCACTTAAGCACAAAGCTCCTTCTAAGCTCCTCTAATGGCAAACTTCAACTTATCCCAATTTACAAGTTGGCCACTTCAATATCCGGTAACAATATTTGGTTATCCTTGTTTTAACCGTAAATCAATATCTCTCTTCTTCGATAAAACCTGTAAGAATCTCAACAATCCTTAGCCATACATCACCTGAAATCCAACATTGAATTAATATGTTCATCAGGATTTGTATGGCTAAAGTAACAAAAATGAGATAAATAAATAGTTTTAGAATATCCATTTTAAAAAAGTGATTCGACAATATCCGTTGAGGAATATATAATAGGGAAAAAAGTCTCTGACCCCCTTAACTATCATGCTTTACGCCAATTCCCCCTGAACTATCTGAGACAACCAATTCCCCTTCATCTTACAAAATCCATCCGATTTCCCCCTCAACTATATCAGTTCAGCCAATTCCCTCATCCGTTATATAAACAGTATATTGGTGTTAACAAACCCGATTTAACCGAATTTAACCCGATTTGACCCGGATCAAATACCCAATTTTGACCCGTATTATAACCAATTTTTAACCCGATTTTGACAATTTTTTAACCCAATTTCACTCAATTTTAACTTGATTTTACCCACTTTTAACTCAATTTCGCCCAAATTAACCCGATTTCATCAAGTTTAATCCGATTTCCACCCAAATTTAACTCGATTTTATCCAATTTTAACCTAATTTCACCCAAATTAACCCGATTATCGCCCAAATTTAACCCAATTTCACCCAATTTAACCGATTTACTCACTTTTAAACCGACGATTATCGCCTAACCCAATTTCACCCAATTTAACCGATTTACTCACTTTTAAACCGATTTACTCTTTTTTAATTCAATTTAACCTGATTTTCGATTTACCTCAATTTCATCCAAAGTAATATAATTCCAACCCGATTTCACCCAATTTAATATAACTCCAACCCGATTTCACCCAAATTTTACTAGTTTTCACCGAATTTCAGACTGAATTAACCGATTTACTCACTTTAAACTTGATTAACCCGATTTTCGATTTACCTCAATTCCATCCAAAGTAATATAATTCCAACCCGATTTCACCCAATTTAATATAATTGCAAGCCGATTTCACCCAAAATTTACTAGTTTTCACCGAGTTTCAACCCGATTTAACCGATTCACTCACTTTTAACCCGATTTACCCACTTTTAACCCGATTTACTCACTTTAAACTTGATAAAACCGATTTAACACGATTTTCGATTTACCTCAATTTCATCCAAAGTAATATAATTCCAACCCGATTTCACCCAATTTAATATAATTTCAACTCGATTTCAACCATGTTTACCAAATTTTATTCAATTTCGCCGAATTTTTTTCGAACTTGATTCTCCAAAAGTTAAATCCAATACAAACTTGATTCTCCAAAAGTTAAATCCAATACAAACTTGATTCTCCAAAAGTTAAATCCAATACAAACTTGATTCTCTAAAAGTTAAATCCAAAACAAACTTGATCAACAAAAAGGTAAATCCAATACAAACTTGATTCAACAATCGGGTTGGACTTATATTACTTTGGATAAAATTGAGGTAAATCGAAAATCGGTTTAAATCGGTTTAATCAAGTTTAAAGTGAGTAAATCGGGTTAAAAGTGAGTAAATCGGTTAATCGTGTTGAAATTCGGTGAAAACTAGTAAAATTTGGGTGAAATCGGGTTGCAATTATATTAAATTGGGTTAAATCGGGTTGGAATTATATTACTTTGGATGAAATTGAGGTAAATCGAAAATCGGGTTAAATCGGTTTAATCAAGTTTAAAGTGAGTAAATCAGGTTGAAAGTGAGTAAATCGGTTAATTCGGGTTGAAATTCGGTGAAAACTAGTAAAATTTAAGTGAAATCGGGTTAGAATTATATTAAATTGGGTGAAATCGGGTTGGAATTATATTACTTTGGATGAAATTGAGGTAAATCGAAAATCGGGTTAAATCGGTTTAATCAAGTTTAAAGTGAGTAAATCAGGTTGAAAGTGAGTAAATCGGTTAATTCGGGTTGAAATTCGGTGAAAACTAGTAAAATTTAAGTGAAATCGGGTTAGAATTATATTAAATTGGGTGAAATCGGGTTGGAATTATATTACTTTGGATGAAATTGAGGAAATAAAAAATCGGGTTAAATCGGATTAAAAAAGAGTAAATCGGGTTAAAAGTGAGTAAATCGGTTAAACTGGGTGAAAATTGGGTTAAATTTGGGCGATAATCGAGTTAATTTGGGTGAAATTGGGTTGAATTGGATAAAATCGGGTTCAATTTGGATGGAAATCGGATTAAATTTGATGAAATCGGGTTAATTTTGATGAAATTTGGTTAAAATTGGATAAAATCGGGTTAAAATTGAGTGAAATTGGGTTAAAAAAATGTCGAAATCGGGTTAAAAATCGGTTATAATACAGGTCAAAATTGGGTATTTGATTTGGGTCAAATTCGGATCAAAATTGGGTCAAAATCGGGTTAAATTTGGTTAAATCGAGTCGGTTAACACCAATATACTTTTTTATATAACGGAGGGGAGAATTGGCTAAATTGATATAGTTAAGGAGAGAATCGGATGGATTTTGTAGATGAGAGGGGAATTGGCTGTCTCAAATAATTAAGAGGGAATTAGCGTAAAACTTGATATGATAGTTGAGGGTCTTATAGACTTTTTTGCTGTGTAATAATATATGTCTTATCTTTTATTTAAAAAAATCCAAATTACATATTTTTCAGATTTAAACATAAACTCTAAAAGTCACCCACCAAGGCTAAATAAGTGGCATGACATTTATTTATGATTCTTATCAAGCGCAAGAAATCATATATATATATATATATATATATATTGTATACACCTACAAAACACATGTACTGGTATAGCATTGGGGTATTGCCCCCAGTTCTTTTTATTAAAATTAAAATAGATAATGTTAAAATTATAGTTAAAAATTTTGATAAAAATAAATATTTTGATTAAAAACCATTTTTTATAAAAAATAATTTCTAGATTTAATTGTTTAATTTTTATTTTAATTTGTTTATATCTCTTTTTTAGTTATTTACATATAATTTTTTTTAATTTTTATTTTGATATTGAAACTTTATCATAATCTTTCTCTAAAATAAAAGAATAGATAATTTTTTAAATAAAAATTATATCTAATTCATAATTTCTTGATTGCACATCTACTTATATATCATATAATAACAAATCATATTATTATATAGATTTTAAAACATTAGTAATTAAAACTCAATTTGTATTATATTTTAGTTTTAGTATTATATTTTTTAAAGATATGTATTTAAATTATTTTTATTTTAATATTTTTGCCCCACAAAAATATTTTCTACATTCGCCATTGTGTACATACTATAGGATTGTAGTTTACGCAAAAAAAAACGTTTTATTACAAATCGATTATGAGATCTAATCCAATTACGATTTATAAGGGGTATCGTTTTTCTGTAAAACTATACAACCAATAGATTCGAATTATTATCCTTTAGTAATTGGTTGAGTAGAATGAAATATCGATGATGCGGGCTTCCACGAGTTTTCCACATCGAG
This sequence comes from Gynandropsis gynandra, assembly GCA_036759665.1. NCBI lineage: Eukaryota > Viridiplantae > Streptophyta > Magnoliopsida > Brassicales > Cleomaceae > Gynandropsis > Gynandropsis gynandra. The sequence continues at coordinate 38,122,755 of CM071870.1, read as the reverse complement.
ATCAAATCCATCGTTCAACTCTTATTATCCTTTTTTGTTGTTTTTCCATATTTTGATTAGTGGATAATTAAGTCATATTTATATATTTTAATTCAAGAACTAAATTATAATTAATTAACAATTAATTAATCACTTAATGACCTTTGTATTTATCGTTAATTACACTTAGGGACATTAGTTTATCAACAATCTCTCACTTGTCAGAAATGTAAATTACCCAATAATACAAATATGTTTCTCTATACACATTCCTTTATGGGTATCATGTATGTTATCCTCAAAGAGATATCAATTCCTAATGGATTCATTTATTTCATCAATTTTTTGTATGCTAGTGGAAAACAAGATCGATTACCACACTGATTGTTCAACAATTATCGGTGAATGCCGAAATATTCGTAAGCGTGTGACTTCACAGATTCAACACTAAGCCGATGCGCGATTAGTTTTAATAATCTTCTGATCGAGATTGGCGTCTAGAAACACCCCTCAACGACCAGAAATCGTGATTCGTGACTACACATCCTTTATTTCGACGAACCGCTATGAAAAGAAATTCATTATTTCCTTTCATTTTCTAACTTCGGATAATTCTAGAGTATGGTTTGAGTGTTAAACTCCAATAGATTGTCAACTATGTTTTTTGTCTATCGTAATCAACTGTTAAATGACCTTTCACCAAGAGTAGAAAAATTTCATCTTGACCAAACATCAATTGCACAATCAAATAATTATTCGTAATATCCTTCTAACAAGTGCTCTAAAGCACAGAGTATCTGGAATCAAAGAATGACAAATAACTCGTCAAATTCTCTATTGATCTCAGATCCCAAGAAAATCTGACATTGAGATCCTTTCTAACAATTCTTATTGAGATATAGATAGTAAGTTGACCATTAGGAAATCTATCGTTATAACCAACGTCCTATTAGTTATCCTACGATCAAGAACATCTTTTGATCTATATACGATAAATTTGTTTCTATTATCATGATCTCTATCATGATAACGAGTTTCAAATGTAGACCATGGACAACCACATATCTTCCATAACTAAATATATCATATATAAATACATCATCGGAATTACATAAAATTGCTATGTTATTAAAATAAATGTTTATGCATAATGTAAACATAAACTTGTTCTAAATAACGTCAACTCCTTAACCTATAATAGAACTAATTCTAGTACGTTACATCTTTCAATCATATTCCCAACTTATGCTCGTCAAACTCCTTTAACCTGAATGCCTTTGTCAATAGATCAACTTCATTTTTCTTTCCATCTACCTTAAGAATTTGAACGTCTCCATATTCTATGATCTCTCGAATAAGATGGCATTTCCACAGAACATGCTTCAATCTTTGATGAGATCTCGGTTCATTTGTCTAAGCTATCGCTCAAGTATTATCACATAATAAAAGAACTAGTTCCTTAATTAACAAACCACACCAAGTTCACTAATGAACTTCCTCATCCACACCGTCTCCTTTGTTGCTTTACAAGCAATGATGTATTATGCTTCCATAACAGAGTCGACTATTGTAGCCTGCTTGGAGTTTTTCCAACGGATCGCTGCACTGTTCATGCAAAATATATAGCCTTATGTGGAGTTACTATCATCCTCATCCAATGCGAAACTCACATCAGTGAACCCTTCTAGTTTTAAACTAGAGTCTCCATGGAAAAGGAATTGATCAATATGCCTTCTCAAGTACTTAAAGATGGTTCTCACCAAATTCTAATGTTCTTCACCAGAATTTGCCTGATATCGACTCGCTACACTTAGCGCGAAGGCCACAGCATGACGAGTACACATCATGGTATACATGATAGCTCCCACCACACTAGCGTATGAGATCATGTTCATGCATTCTCTCTCATCCTGGGTCTTAGAATAGTCCTTTCGAGAACGAGAAATTCTAGTGCCTATTAGAAGATAACCTTCTTGGAATTTAGCATGTTATACCGTCGCATGATGGTATCAATGTACATTGACTAAGAGAGTTCCAACAACTAGGCCTGGCCATTTCGGGTGTTGGTTAGGATATAATGGGTAAAAAAAGTAACAATATACAAACTTAAATCAGTTTGATTCAGTTTGGTTGTATAACGGTTCCATTCGGTTATATCAATAAAATATGGTAACCGAGTAAAACCCAATATCTAATATATTCTGTTATTATTAGGTTATTTGGATTTTATCGATCATTATAAACAAATGATATATTTAAAAGATTTTAAATAATAATTATATTTTACAAAATACAATAAAATATATTATTTCAATTTGATATTTAATCCTTAATTATTAAAATATTATTTAATAAATATTAAAATATAATATAATTTATTTATATTCGGATAACCGAACAAATCGAATTCAACCGATTTTTTATTTTTAAACTCGTTTGGTTATTTTATATATATTTGAATCGAACCGAATTACCATCATTCGGTTCGGTTCGTTTGGTTCAATTGTCTCCCTTCGTCAAACTCTTATTGATCCTTGGCCTTTGCAATATATCACAGATATTAAAACTGTTGTCATTATCTAATACTTACACAGTCGAATCAATAGAAGCAAGATATATCATGAAAATATTTTTATGAGTGTCGTACATTGTTTCTCGCGTTTCAGAGATGCAAGATACTCCTTGCAGTTACTCTGCTATCCGCATCGATATGGTTGCTCTTGTCATCCCTGATCTTGGATTTGGTTGCACCACCCTTGGTCGTGGATGATTTCATGGGCCAACCCGTGCTCTTCATTTTCTTGGAAGACAAACCAATCACCATGACAGTCCCAACAGCCTTTGATGCATCTCCAGGCATCTGATTCTCAAAATCAATCAATATATTAAGTATCACATGCAATTCGGTATCCAACTTGTTCATGTTAAAATTAAGAATGAATTGGAAAAAAATGTCGGGGATTGAGTGTATGATTACATGGTGTATGAACACTTTTCCAAGTATGGATCTTAACTTCTCAAATTGTTCCACAAGATTTATTATCTTAAGAACCTGGGATCCAATGAACGTGCAAAGAGCATCTTGAACTTAAACAAAGACGTAGTCAACTGAAATCTAGTTGTTATTTGGCTCGTCTCCTTCCGCGATCCGCATCTGGTAGTATACCGACCGTAGATCCAACTTCGAGAAGTATCTCGCGCTGAAATCTAGTTGTTATGCTGTGTACACCATACAACATTTTAAGGTGTACGACATTTTAAGGTGTACGGTAATGTTTACTTGTTCAATTTTAAAATTTAATTAAATCGCAATGATAAAACTCGACAATCCTTCACTCTAATCCTAAACAATTCCCAAATTTAATCAAATTAAACATTACAATTATACAGTCGAAATATACCCAATTATCAACAAAAATCCAAGTAATCACTAAACTAAATACACCTCTTTAATCGGGCAACCCATAAATAAATTAAATATATATATATTATTTAATACACTTTGAATTTTATAATATAATGCAATTAAATTTTGCCTTGGATTATGCACATATGACTCATATCATATCTAATCCAACTAGTTGTATAATATATAGTGTTGATTTTTATATTATAATATAAATAAAATAATTGTAAGAACGTTGACGTCGCTTAGGATTGAGATCAATCAATTAATAATAATAATAATAATAATAATAATAATAATAACAATAATAATAACAATAATAATAATAATAATTCTCAAATTTAAAATATATTAATGTAATGAAATTAAAATTATAATACATTAATTTATTTCAAAATATTAAATTTATAGATAAACTATATTTTTCTTTTATCATATATATATATATATAATTATAATATTATTACAAAATAATACACTAATTATAATTTTTTTTTACAAATTAACCAATAAAACAATACACAAAATAATTAGTATATATATCACTTTAACACATACTTTTGGACTAATTTGAAAATAATTATAATAATTTGTATATTATTTTAAAAATAAAATGACAATTCTTCTATAGAATTGTAAAGATGTATTATTTTTAAATTTTAGAACAAGTTAGTGTATTTTTATTATTTTTAAATATTTATATTAATAATTTTAATAATGATAATGATTAGGGGTGAACAAAATATTTGAAATATTCATATCCATTGTGTATTATATCCGTATCTGAACCGAAAATTCAAATATCTTGTGGAGCACATACATAATAGAAATGAGATATTCAACAAATACAAATACAAACCAATTATCTAAATTATTTGTATCTGTAAATATTAAATAAATAATTTATTAAATAAATAGATAAATATATAACGAATTTATCAAATGGTAAACAAAATAGTTATTATCGTATTCCCGTTGAAAAATTAAAATGGTTAGGTGCAGAATTTTGTAGTTATGATTTTTCCAAGAGGTATCCATTGGGCATTTGAAAAATTTGCAATGGGTATCCGTTGATAAATCTAAGGATTTTCAACGGTTCACCATGGAATCCGTTGGTAAATATTTTCAACGGATATATCTGTTTGAATCCGTTGGTACAAATTTCAACGGAC
>CM071870.1:38096996-38110360 GCA_036759665.1 Gynandropsis gynandra | reverse complement strand
AAAAGTTTATATTTTATATTTGGGAAAGTTTATATTTTATATTTAGGAAAGTTTACTTATTTAGGGTTTTCAATTGTTTATAAATAGTCTTGTAAACCCTTCGTTATGCAATAAGAAAATACATTAGCTATTAGGCTCTACTAAGGTTCACCTTAGTGATATCCTCGTTTGTTTCCAACTTGAGCTCACTAATTTTGCACAAACCACCTTGAGATATATTAATGAGAGTGTTTTTATTTAGAAACATGTTTTCGACGTTCAATATAAATTCTAGAATACGAATTGAATCTAATCTACTTGAATTTTAAAAAGTCAAACGAATCAAACTCTATAACCCCTTCATAGTTGAAATGAGTAGTTGTAGACATAAATTTACGAAACTTCTATGAGTTGAATTCAATTTAATCACGTGATAAATATTTTTTAAATTAGTTTTTGTGAGTATTTTGATTATTAATAGAAATATCATAAAATAAATTAACATATTATAAAATATAAGAATTATTTATCACATAAAAAAGGTAAAATAAATCAAATTCATACAAAATTTATAAGATTTGTTCGTAATCAAACCTCTCGTCACCTTCAAGAGCCACTGGTTATTTATATTCATTTGTCAAAATAATTTAATAACAATACTAAAATCGGATGAAATTAAATAATATTACGTACGTTCCACGTTTTATAGGTAAGGGTATGGTCTACGCATACACTATGGAGAGTTCTAGTATCACTTATTCATTTTTTTTACGTGATAATCGAATGAAATTATTATAAGACTGTACAATGTAGAATTTAGATTCAATATATTTATAGAAAGTTCGAATAAATCACTTTTTTACCATTTATAAAATTTGTAAATTAGATAAAAAGGTATTTTTATGTGTATTTTTTATGTGTAAATATTAACAATTATTTATTTATAGTGTCTAGAAACAAAAAGAAAAAAAAGGAAAGAAAAGTATATCATTCTGTTTCTTGTACAAGAAAATAAGATAACTTACGGAAAGATGTAAAATATTTGGGAGAAGTAGGAATTGTTAGCTAAAGACTTCCTTCAATGAACATCGAAAAATATAAAACATTATTATCATTTATAGAGTTCTTATATAAATAATTTATGTATATTTTATAAACGTATATTGCAATAAATAAAAATATTTGACAGAATACAATTGAAAAAAAAAAGAAAGCAAAGCGTATCAATGATGATATTTATAAGTAATCCCACAATCTTTCCATACATTGACTTTGACTATACATAACACAAACTACATGCTTTCTCCTTACCGTCATCCAACCTCGGGGCAACCGCCACGTGGCGGAGTCCAACCGACGATCTCCGCCGTCTCAAACGATGTCTTCCGGTCACATATCCTCACTCGCCTCGATGGCGTCTCCCTCGCCGCCTTGAGCTCCGTCTCTGCCGAGCTACGCTCCCTCTGCGCCGACGAGCCCTTTTGGCGGGAGATATGCATTGCCACGTGGCCCTCCATGCTCGACCCACGTGTCCAGCGTGTTATTTCCACGCTCCCCTTCGGTTACCGTTCTTTCTTCTCCGACTCTTACCCTCTCCTCGACCTCCGGCGAAGCAATGTCGATGTCCCACCGTCCATTAGCACGACGGAGTTAATCTCAGCCGTTGATATTTACTACAACGGGGAAGTGATTTTTTCAAAGGTTCAAGAGACAGAGACGGCCTCTGATTGGTTTCTTTATTCGCCTTTCCGGATCGATCTTCTGTACCCGAAAGAATCGGTTCTGACCCGGATTCTTTACGACGACCAATGGGACGACGAGACGTGGACTCGCCACGTGGGGGAGAACCTCTCTCTCAGCTGGATCCTCGTCGACCCGACCCGGAAACGCGCGGCCAATGTATCCTCCCGGAGACCCGTCTCGGTTCACCGCCACTGGTTGACCAAGGAAGTTCACGTCAGATTCTCCACCGTTTTGGAGGGAATTCGCAAGGGCAAGTCAGCCTCGCCGTCGTCGGAGATGGTGGAGTTCGCATCATTGGTGGTGTTGGCTACGTCGGCGGAAGCGGCGGCGGAGGTGGAGGTGAGGGAGGTGAGCCTTGTAGCGGAGGACATGGAGGGGAAGAACTTGGGAGGGAAGGGTAGCTTAGCAATTTTGGTGGAGGCGATGGGAAGCGGGAGAAGGAGAAGGGGAGGAGAGGAGAGATACCGAGAGTTCGTGCGGAGGAAGAAGGAAGCGGAGAGAGAGGATACGATGAGTCGACGGAGTTCAAATGCGGTGGACACGGCGGCTTGCGTGGTCGCTGGCGGAGCGGCCGTGATAGTGAGTTTTTGGCTGTGTTTATATTTGTGTATCCGCCAAAAGTTGGTTGTTATAATTGACAAACTCAAATAACATTAAATGAGATAGAACATATCAATTATTTTGAAAATTTAAGATAAATATTTTTAAAATTCTAATTAACTATTTTCTAATGACTACACTTTTCCATTTTTCCATTTATTTACATAATTTATTCATAATTATATTAATATAGTTATATTATTTATTATTTTATATAAGCTTATATATACACGATATATATTTGTGAATATATTAACATTTTTTATAAATATATTATTCTTTAGTCTATTTTCGATTATTCTATAACACGTTATTAAATCCGAGATTTTACTGTGTGAACAAATCTTCTATATATTTTAACACGACAATATTTAAGTTATATAATTTATTATTTATAATTATTTTATAAAATATCATATAACTATAATAATGTATTTTATATACTCATTTTCAAGGGACGAAATATCATATATATTTTCGTAGAACTAAAATGTTTCAAAATTACATTCGTGAAAATAATTATGAAATAGAAAAAAATTTAAGAAAAGACAAATTTGCTTTTAGTTTTTGAAAGTGAAAAACACGCATTCTGCAGATTTTCGATGTGGAAAACTGTCAAACCGTGTCAAAACCAAGAAAGACGAACAATTTTTCGACATGAAAACATATTTCAAAGTTTAGAGCAATAACGAAGAAGTGATTTCGAACTTGCGAGGGATCGATTTGAAGTTAGCAAGAAGGAAATGGCTAGAATCAGCAACAATAGTGAAGAAGAGAGCACGAGTCAATCTTCAATAGCGTCAATAAGTGTAAATAGATTGATTTATTGATTTGAAATGGGTGTAAGTGTCAGTGAGTCGGTTGAGTCGCAAGGGTCGCAGGAGTTGCATGACCATCTTCGACTAGTGAGTCGGTTGAGTCCCAGGGGTCGTTTGAGTCGCGTGGATCGTTTGAGTCGCATGGATCGCTTGTGTCATTGAGTCGCATGGATCGCTTGTGTCATTGAGTCGCAAGGATCGTTTGAGTCGCATGGGTCGCTTGATATTATGTCTCGTGGTTCGCTTGATATTATGCCCCGTGGATCGCTTGAGCCGCATGGATAAATTGAGTCACATGGGTCGCTTGAGTCTCAGTGATTCGGTTGAGTGTCGCAGAGGGTCTGAGGGTCGTTTGAGTTGCAAAGGTCGGTTTAGTTGCATGGGTCGCTTGAGTGGTAGAAGTATAATGTATTCTTAATTGGTCATTTTGTAGGTGGCGCCAAAGCCGAAGTTTGTGTATGAATTCAAGCACATGGACAAATTGCCAAAGATTACCACCAAGTGTTATCCTCATTTAGTTGAATACGAGTTGCATTATTTCGAGAAGGAGTCACAGTTTAAGCATTTATTCCATTTCCAATGTGACTCCAATTGACGAAGGTTCAAATGACTATCCTACTAAATCACTCTGTGATTATACGGGACACGAAGGAGTTGTGGTTCGTCTTAAACGGTATTCCCATCCGGTACTCTATAGTGGAACACGCACTAATTTCCGGATTTAAATGCGGACCATATCCCAAAGGATGAGATTCCAAAAGGGGTGACGCATTCAGGTTGAAGAATTTCGGTCGTGAAAAGGTGACCCTTGTACAAGCCAGTGAAAAGCTTGTGAAGGCGAAGAATCCCGATGACCGGAAGAGGTTGGCAACTTTGATGTTGTTAGCGCAAGTTATGGCTCACAAGCCTTCAGCAGAAAACTCTATCAAGCCATGATCTCGTTGACATGGTTGATGACTTGGAATTTTGTGAAGGCTTTTCATGGGGGCGTTACACATTCAAGAAGATTGTGGATACTTGTCGCAAACACGTTAGCTGGGAATCACCGAAACCAAAATGGTATTGTGGTGGTTTTATGATCCCACTAATGGTAAGTTATATATATTATTCGAATAACTTGAATGTTTTCGTATTTTTTGCATTCTGATCATTTTGTTTAATCTGTCAGTTACTTACATTCGAAACCATCCTTAGTTTGGACGAAAAGGGATGGTATGTTGATATTATGAATGTGGATCCATCATGCCGAAGAATGTGCAAAAAAATGGTTAAATCCAGTTTTAACCTAAAGTATGTAGATGTGCTAAGGCAGATCAAAGATTCTAAGGTAAAAATTACACAAAGGTCACAAAGGAAACAAGGGTCACATAGGGTAATAATGGTTATTTTTTTGTTTTTCAGGATATTCGAAGTATTCTTCATGCGGAACACGAAGAGGAAGCTTTACTTTCTGATCTGGAGGATTACGAGGGATGCCACGATCTCGATGTTCAGATATGGATGGAACATCTTCATAGAAATCCGAAGGGTATTTGTTGGGAGGACATCCGTAAGCAAGAATTGCTGACACAAAAAGTAGTTCTTGGTGATCAAAAGAACGGGAAAGAAAAGGGGACTAAGAGGAAGAAGAGCGTGAGTGAAAAAATAATAGAGGTTGAGGATGACGAAGACGAAGGATGGGTAGGTGTTGATGAAGCTGATAAAGAAAGAAAAGGTGATGTTGAAGCTGAAGGAGAAGAAGAAAAGAATCATCAAGGTGATACCGATATTGTAGTCCCTCTGACATTGGAGCAAAAATTAATAAAAGAAATAAATAAGTAGGAGAAAAGAATCATCAACGTCGTAAAAGACCTTCTAAGGGATGTCGGGTTTCATTTGCCTAATCCAAAATCAAAGCTCGCCGAGAAAGATGCGATCACCGGAAACAAATCTTCTGGAACTGTTAGAGATGATGATTTTGAATTTCTTCGACTTCCAAATCCAGTGTCAAGAAAATAGTCATGCGAAGAGCCGGTTGGCTCTGGAGATGGCTCAGAAGAGGATTTGGCAAACATTGCTCCTGATTAAGTTCGACCAAGTAAGTAATATTTAGCGAAAAAGGTCATTTGAGAGTTAATTTTTATCGAGAATCGGCATGGGTCGCAAGAGTCGGATAGGTTACAAGTACTCATAAGTCGTTGGGTCGCATAAGTCGCTAGAGTCGCATGGGTTGCATATGTCCCACAGGCCGCAAGGGTCGTTGGGTCGCTAGAATCACATGGGTCACATGGGTCAAATGGGTTGCATATGTCCCATAGGTCGCAAGGATCGCATTTATGTAACGAACGATGAGTCTAATGAATTAAGTAATTTTATGCAGATGCTCCAGTGGATCCTGTCGAAGAGGTCCACACTAAGGATACTCCAGTGGATCCTGTCGATGACATCGCCGACGCGGTTCCTGCCAAGGATACTCCAGCAGTGGGTCATGTCCAAGACGTCGCCGACGAGGAGGTTCATGCCGAGAATATTCCAGTGGGTCATGTCGAAGACACCCACACTAAGGGGGCTTACCGAGAATATTTCATTGGGTCCTGTCCAAGAGGTCGCCGCTATTGTCGAAGTACCACCAAGTAAGTACGATCATTTGCATCACAGAGGTTGCATTGGTCTCATGGGTTGCATATGTCGCATGGGTCACAAGGGTCGCATCAATGTTACGAACGATGAGTCTAATGGATGAAGTAATTTTATGGAAATGCTCCAGTGGGTCCTGTCGAAAAGGTCCACACTAAGGATACTGCAGTGGGTCTTGTCGATGACATCGCCGGCGAGGTTCTTGCCAAGGATACTCCAGCAATGGATCCTATCCAAGAGGTTGCCGCTATTTTCGAAGTACCACCAAGTAAGTACGAGAATTTGAGTCACAGAGGTTTCAATGGTGCATGGATCGAATGGGTCACAAAAGGTCATATTAGTCGCAAAGGTTGCATAGGTCGCATGGTCATATAGGTTGCATAGGTCGCATGGTCATATAGGTCGCATGGATCGCATTGGTCGCCATATGTTTAATTAAGTAAATTTTATGCAAGTGTTGGACCTTTATCGAAGGAGTCTGCGCCATATGTTGAACCTCTGTCGGTACCTAAACGATCTTTAAGATCAAGGAAGGCATATGTTGAACCTCCACCGGCAAGAAGAGTAAGAACAGTTTTAGGGAGAGGGCGAGGGAAAGATGTTGATGAAGAACCCGTATAAAATGTAGTTTAAGAACCCATAGAAAATGTAGTTCAAGAACCCGTAAAGAAGGTGGTTCAAGAACCTGCAGGGAAAGGGAAGCCCAAGGGATTAGTAAAGGGCGTGATAACCCAATTTTCTTCGTTCGTTGAAACTAGCGGTGGAAAGTTGATTAATCTATATATGTTTTTGAAGACACCTCGACATGAGGAGCGGTGGAAATCTAAGCTAGATAATCTTGGGGGCCAAAGTTTTGGGAGACTATACTAAAGCCCAATGTATGGCTTGAAGATGATGTATGTTTTTTTAAACCTTTAGTCACAGAGTTTTGTGTCATATGTATTCATGTGTGTTAAATTTTTTTGCAACAATTGGATGAGGCGTTGATGGTGCTATCTTTTCGCTCGGAGTTAATGCCCATCATATATCGGAATTGTTACGTTTTTCCTATTGCTTTCATGTAGACACTCGCACTGTGGATGTACGAGGATATGGAAACTTTTTCGGAAATTCTTAGTGATTTTTTGAATGCCAAGTATACATTCAAAAGTACGAAGATGCCAATAAGTGATTTCGAACGCTTTGTCTCAGTTCTAAATATTCCATCAATCGAAAGTCGGTTTGTAGGATGTCATTGGGTAGTCATCAAAGCAGATTTCGCGACTCGACCCGATGCATCATGATATACGACTGCCAGAGCAGAATGAAAGAAACGCACATCGATCCGGTGATTGAGAAGATACGAAAAGTTGTCCCCAAGATGCTCATTCTCGGATGGCTTCCTTCTTTGGCTTCTGGAGAAGATGAATGAAAGTATGAGTATCGGCACATATTTTGTCAAACCACCCATAAGAATCATATTCTGACTTTTATCGGGAGAGTATCCAACTATAGCTTCCATTGAATGGATAATTGATCCAGATCCTATAAACGAAGGTCTGTCACAGAACAAAATCTCGAGTGACTGTGGTGTTTACGCCTACAAATTCGTAGAAGCCTCGTTAATAAGAATGCTTCATACTTTTCCCTAAATTTTTGACGACAATGTTCCTTCCATGCCTGAGTAGATGGCAGGGATCAAAGGAAACTGTATCCCTCCACCCCGAGACTAACTTGATATTAGGTACATTGTTTTTTTTAATGGAAAATGTAAATATTTGGTACATTGTTGCAGGGATCAAAGAGTCGCAGGGGTACAAGGGTCACAGGGGTCAAGGGGTCGCAAGGGTCAAAGGGTTGTAGGGGTATAAGGGTCGCACGGTCGCACTGGGTCACAGAGCATCATGCGACCTTTACGACCCATGTGTCTATTTGTTACTCAAGGTCTTGGTAATCGTCGGACTCGGTCTCTATGCAGATACACACAAGTACTTACAATGTAATTGGAGGACTTTGTGCTATATCTGTATTACATAAGGTCTTGGTAATCGGCGGACTCAGACATTATGTTGTATCCGTGTTACCTAATGTCACGGTTGGAGGTCAACTTGGAGAATGCGTTGAGTCACACACGACTTTCTTTACGGGGGAGGGCTCTGATGTGTATCTAAAGTCGGCAAATTTGACCTTTATGACCTTTGAGACCTTATGTAACTTTTTTTCCTTTTCTTCAACATTTTTCTTGCCTTTTTTGTAACCTTTGTGACCTTTGAGACTTTATGTAACGATTTGTAACTTTTTTGTAATATTTGTGACCTTTGTGACCTTATGTAACGTTTTGTAACTTTTTTGTAACATTTGTGACCTTTGTGATCTTATGTAATCAATATTCAAACGCTGAAAATATCTTATTTTGCATTTATTATGTGAAATCCATAAAATCGTCAATCCTCAATCGGATTAAATTAGAATCAAGTTTAAACGAGAACCCATCCGACTCATGCAACCCAATATGACTCGTTATGCAACCCTCAATCGGATTACATTAGAATCAAATTTAAACGGGAACCCATCCGACGCATGCGACCTCAGGCAACCACATATGACCCATATACGACTCATGCGACTTGTCATTTTGCTGTCAGACTCCTATCTTCTGACCCATGTGACCCTTCCTACCCATGTGACTTGTCGTTTTGAAGTCAGTCTCCTGTATTCCGACCCATATGACTTTTCGTTTTGTTGTAAGACTCCTGTCTTCTGCCCATATAACCCTTCTGACCCATGTCTATAAGTTAACGTCTACGTCTCTTCTCTTAGTATGTGTATCTAACCCCCAATTTCTATGAAAAATCTTTTTTAACCTCTGTGATGTCCCTTTTACACCTTTGAGAACAATCACTTGGTGCCTTTGAAAAGAATTACACTTGGTACTTTGCCCCCAACATTTGAAAACATGAACATCCTAGGCTATAAATGGATTTTTAACCTAAAACTTAAGCCTGATGAAATTTTGAACATTTTAAAATAATAAAGGGTTATCGTCAAGAAGTTATGATTTATTTTATAAAATATTTATCATCTGGTGGTCAAAACCTCAACTATTAGAGTTGTTTTAACCTTTACCATCACTCAAGTTGGTATGTAGCAACGCCTTTTCACATGGAGACTCAATCATTGAGCCTTTGATTGTTGAAGCTTCCTTTTTTCATTTAAGGATTAAGAATGATTCTTCTTCTCGGCATATTAGTCTTTTTGAAATGACATTTCTTGTCACACTTTCAACTCTTTGTTTTTTAGCCTTGACTTTCCACATTGTGATTGAGCCTCACGAATACTTAAATACCTCACGAAGTTGTTCATAATGAGCCGAAAAAGAATTCAAAAGATACACATCTCGATATTCCTCTTCAACTGGTTTGCTTTCATCCATTTAGAACCCAAGAATTTTATGCATTAGATACATTTGGTTTGGTAGAGACTATTCCATGAAAAGCTTCTCCAACAAATTCCAAATTTCAAATGTAGTTTTCCTTTAATCACTTTACGCGGTATTGAATATGCTAGACACAAGACATTGAGATTTCTTGCCCTTCTACCCTTCTCTTCTCTCACTTGCAGTGATAAATATTTTTTTTCTTTTTCCAAGATTCTAATTTATGAATCAATATTTAGTATCGAAGTCATCCTTGGTGTTTCATCTATTACACATTTTATTGTACTAGCCTAAGAAAGCTCAGTCTCCTCTTATCTTCCCTAGGTCGTCGGATCATCCACCAATATATCATGTAATCATATTATCTCCAAACTCATCGTTACATTTTCATTCCACGTTACAAAATCTCCTTTCTCGTTGCATTTCTCAACATCGAATGTTTGTATTTGTCCCAAACGTTCAACTCGAACTTCGTTTGAGAATAAACTTTTTTACGAGCAAACTACATATTCCCAATCTTCGTTTTCTTGATCCGCATAAAAAAAAATTGTCAACAAAGGAATCCCTATGATGTACCAATGCTCTGATATGATTTTTTTATGATTTAGCAATTAAGACTTCACATTTATAGGCCTTGCAACAAACTCGATTAGGAAAAGAAATACAAGAAAAAAAAGAGAAATACAAATTACAAAGGATTTACGAGTTTGGAATTGTCATTGTGCTATTCCTACGTCTTGGGAATAAAAAGGTTTTGTATTCAAGGTTTTGAGTTTACAAGAATGAGTATGTGATCACGATGCTAACTCACAAAGAAAAGGAAAACGAAAAATGAGAGTTGCATTTGATATAGAGGAAACAATAGCTTAGAATGACTCAGTTGACGTCATTTAAATTCTTCTTCGTAAGCAATGAAAATGCACTAGAAAGCTTAATTTAAAAAGCAATCACACCAATACCTCAACAATATGCAAATGCAACCATGAAGGAGCTTACAGTTTCATATGCTTTCCAAGACTTGGAGCAACTTTTGTTATTACCAACCAAAGTAAAGGATGTGTTTTTCAAATCACATTTTTTTTCTAAAAAAGGGAGGTTATAGTTTAAATATACCCAAGAGTCATGTCATATTCTCAAAAGGTCATGGTTATTGATTACTTTGTTCATTGTCTACAAAGCGGGGAAAGTTCAGTTTATGCTAGGAACGAGTTCTAAGATAAGTGTTTGTTCCTGTTGTGAATTGAGATTGTTTGTCAGCTAGGTTAAAAACGCCTATGATCTATCTGAGACATTGGAAATGTGCACGCTAGGCTCTACCCCCACCCACCTCCCTTCCAACATGATTCTTTGGAAAGGCTGGGGCTACTCAACACCCATTAGGGTCCCCTCTTTGAGATGCAAAAAAAAAAAAGAAAAAGAAGATTTGTTGCAATGTAGCTCAATAAAAACTATAAATATACGTAAATTATTAATAGAAATTGAGATTTTACATGTAATAGAAATAAATTTTGTAAACGAGGTGGGTGCTTGTTGTGCTTGGAATAAAAACTTTCTCGAACAAAGTTGATAGTTTATGGGGGAGAATGATTTATGTGATATAACCTTGTCTTGATACAAAAAATTATTAAGCTTTTTTCGTTTTTAAAATCTTAATATAATCGAACTACAATATTTTTACGGGTTTGATAATGCATTTGTTCTAAGCAACTCATCAATTTAGATTACATTTGAGACTAGAAAATCTACTAAGATGTACTATAAGAAGCCCAGATTTGAAGGTCATCTATGCATCATCATCATTATCATCATTATCTAAACAACTCATCAACTCTTCTTTGTTTTAACTTATTCAGATTAAACCTATGTTACATTGGATGAACGTCAACAAATGAACAACCATTTCAAATCCAATGGTTCAAAATCACATAAGTTTCAATTCGAAGAATCATGTTAAGCATTAAAAAGTTTCATATAACGGCTAAAAATTCACCAATTAGAAATCAAAAGAAGAAAAAAATGATAAAACGGTGGATGATACAACCTAAGTTGCGGGAAAGAAAATTTGGTGATCTAAGGGACAAAAACTTGCCATGCATGTAAAGACGGTAATCAAACGATCCTAAAGGATGTCACATCACTAAATTATCTGTTCATATCAAGTTAATGTTAATAAAATTATTAGATATTCACGTAAATTTATATTTATTTTAAATATATAAAATTAGGTTTACAAAATTCTATACTTCTATTTATTCATTTCTTCTTCTTATTATTCATTTTGAATGAACATCAATCAATGAACAACCATTCCAAATCCAATGGCTCAAAATCTCATTTCAATATGACGAACTATGTTAAGCATCAAAAAGTTTCATCTAATGGTTAATGTTTAGTATTAGGGTTATATTTGGCCTTAATTACTTGATCATATGTACTACATATAGACCTCCTATTAATAATAAAGGGGAACACATTATCTCCTAGTTACATGGTATCAAGAGCTTTGACCTAATTTTTTAAATTTTGAAATTTTTCGGCCGCCGCCTTCTTCTCGGCCACCTCCCTTATTCTCGGCCGCATCCCTTCTTCTCGGCCGCCGCCTCTCACTTTCTCGGCCGCCTCCCTTCTTCTCGGCCGCCTCCCTTTCTCACCAAATCCGCTGCCTCTCTTCCGCACCGATCTGATGGCCGCCACCGCTACCGCCTCATCGGAGAAACCTTTTGGGGTTGCCAACATCAGATCCCACATCCCAATCATTCTCGATATGGAGGAGATGAATTACGATTCATGGCACGATATATTCGAGACTCACTGTCTCAGTTTCGGCGTTTTGAGCCACGTTGATGGCTCCACCCAGACGTACGACGCACCAACCGAGGCTTGGACACGTCTTGACGGCCTTGTCAAGCTTTGGATCTATGGAACCATTTCGAAACCCCTGCTGCAAGAAGTCCTTAAGACGAAATCAATGGCTCGGGCCATATGGCTACGACTCGAACGGCTTTTTCGGGACAACAAAGAGGCTCGAACAATCCAACTGGACAATGAGCTACGTACAATTAGAATCGGTGACCAATCTGTCCACGCATACTGCCAACGTATCCGGAAAATTTCCGATCTTCTCGCCAAGCTCGACGCCTCGGTATCCGAGAAGGCGCTAGTCATGCACACACTCAACGGATTGAATGAAAAATTCGATAACATTGTCAATGTTATTCAACACCAAACGTCGTTTCCCTCGTTTGATGATGCGCTATCCATGCTCTCGCTCGAGGAACAACGCGTCTCCCGTCACCGACGCCCCGACCCGACGCACACGGACAACGGCTCGGCTCCCACGGTCCTTCTCAGTGACGCCACCAACAGTCCACCTCCTACCACGCCACAACCGTATCACCAACACCGGGGCAGATTGCAGAGACGCGGACATCATGGTAACCGTGGTGGAGCAAACCGTCATCACTCAGATAATCCGTGGCATCAAGGACAGGGACAGGTTTCATATCCGGTGGCGCCGTTCCCCGGCTCCTGGAGCACACCGTATCACGGCCAATACGTGTCACCATACTGGCCATCTCCGCATATTCACTCGATGGGACACGGTCCGCAGCCTCCTTACCCGTGGACCGCGACCTCCGTCGTACATGCTCCTCCACCGTCATATGGAGCACCTTGGGTTTCATGTTACACATCTACGGCACCTCAACCGTCCGGCCACATTCCCACTCGGCTAATCTCATGCAAACACCGAGTGCACCGCCCCCTCCGGCCGCCGCTCCGACGTCCATAGATCTACCTCCGAATCTCATGCAAGCATTCAATGCTGTCACTCTTCAAAACCCTGCCTCCGAATCTAATTCAAGCATTCAATGCTGTGACTCTCCAAAACCCTAGCGACACATCATGGTACATTGATACCGGAGCTACTGCTCATTTGACATCACAACCAGGTATACTCACGTCTACTTTTAATTCGAGCATTAAACCTGTCGTTTACGTCGGAAATGGATCCTCTATACCTGTTACTGAAACCGGCCAAACAACAATACCTACACCTAACCGAAAATTCAAACTTCCTCAGGTTCTCGTCACACCATCGATTGTCAAAGACCTTATCTCAGTAAGACAATTTACTCGTGATAACAATTGTTCTGTTGAATTTGATCCTTGTGGTTTTTCTGTGAAGGACATTC
>CM071870.1:38073401-38095850 GCA_036759665.1 Gynandropsis gynandra | reverse complement strand
CTACCCACTCACACCCCATGACCACACGTAGCCAACGTGGGGTCTCCAAACCTCGCCAAGTCCTAAGCCTTAACACTACCACCATCTCACCCCTACCCAACTCTCACCTAAAAGCCCTAGAGGATCCATATTGGCGTAGTGCAATGGAAAATGCATTTGATGCTCTTATTAAAAGTGGTACTTGGGACTTGGTTTCACGTCCCAATGGGGTTAACATTGTTCGTTCCATGTGGTTATTTCGACATAAGTTTAATGCAGATGGAACTCTAGCGCGATACAAAGCACAGCTCGTGGCGAATGGGAAATCGCAACAAATCGGAATTGATTGCGAAGACACATTCAGCCCGGTGGTGAAACCGGCCACTATACGCACGGTTCTAAGCATTTGTGTCTCTCGGAATTGGCCTATTCATCAACTAGACGTAAAAAACGCGTTTCTCCATGGAAACCTAAAGGAGACGGTCTATATGTCTCAACCTCCCAGATTTCGCGACTCGTCTAACCCGGATTACGTATGCAAGTTGAAAAGGTCTCTATATGGGCTCAAACAAGCCCCCCGTGCGTGGAACAAGCGGTTCACGGACTATGTTTCTGTCTTGGATTTGTTCAAAGTTGAAGTGATTCCTCATTGTTTGTCCTCCAACGAGCCACCGCACACGCCATGCTTCTACTATACGTGGACGACATTATCCTCACGGCATCCACCAACGATATTATCCGCTCTCTCAAAGCCGAATTTTCCATTTCAGACCTTGGCACTTTACATCACTTCCTCGGCGTCACCGCGGAACGCAACTCAAAGGGGCTCTTTCTTCATCAAAAGACATATGCCGAGAGTATCTTGGAACGAGCGGGGATGTCCGCCTGTCATCCTTGCTCCACACCGTGCGACACCAAGCCTAAACTCACGGCGGATTGTGGTCCTTCGATTGCTGATCCGAGTCTTTATTGCAGCGTTGTTGGAGCCCTACAATACCTCACCTTCACATGCCTTGAGATCCAATACGCCGTTCAACAATTGTGCTTATTCCTTCATGACCCGCGTGAACCTCACTTGCAGGAAATGAAACGAGTGCTCCACTACGTCAAAGGGACCACGTCGCACGGCCTATACCTACGTCTGTGTCCCACCACCAGCCTCACCGCCTATTCCGATGCAGATTGGGCGGGCTGCGCTGACGGACGCCGCTCAACGTCCGGATATTGCGTGTTCCTCGGCGACAATTTGATCTCATGGTCTTCCAAAAGATAGCCTACCGTCTCCCGATCGAATGCCGAAGCCGAGTACAGGGCAGTGGCCAATACCGTGGCCGAGACATGTTGGATCCGTAACCTTCTTTTGGAGATTCACTGTCCCTTCTCCACGGCCACATTGGTATACCGTGACAACATTTCCGCCGTCTATCTCTCCAACAACCCGGTTCAACATCAGCGCACTAAGCATATAGAGATTGACATCCACTTCGTCCGCGAGAAGGTCACCCTAGGAACTTTCCGAGTGCTACATGTCCTGTCATCACGCCAGTTCGCGGATATCTTCACCAAAGGACTATCTTCCGTTCTATTCCGCGAGTTCAAGTCCAGTCTATGCGTTGACACAGTTTTCGCATTGACTGCGGGAAGTGTTAGTATAAGAATTATGTTTAGTATTAGCGTTATATTTGACCGTAATTACTTGATCATATATACTACATATAGACCTCCTATTGATAATAAAGGGAACACATTATTCTCCTAATTACAGTTAAAACTTCACCAATTAAAAATCAGAAGAATAAAAAAAATGATCAATCCAATTGATGATGACACAACCTCACCTACGAAAAAGAAAATTGGGAGATGTAAAGAACAAAATCTTGGAAGCATGTAGAGACGGTAATCGAAATGATTCAAAAGAATGTCACATTATTAAATTATTTGTTCATATCATGTTTATGTTAACCAAATTAAAAATTCACGTAAATTTATATTTATTTTAAATACTATAAAAATTAGATTTGCAAAATTCTATATTATTTCCTAGATTTATTTTATTTTGTTCTCCTACAATATAGGGGGCACTGATAATAGCCCAGCACAATAATAGCCTTTATTATGGATTTTAGTATTTTCCGGCCCACTTTGAAACGAAATCTTAATTGAAGTAATAAAAAATAGGAAACATAAAGAAAGTAAAAGATCCACCGATAATTGAGTTGTGATAATGTATTCAGAGTCAAGAAATGACCACTAGAACAAGGAACCAAATTACCTAGCTTATATGTCGTTATTTAAATGTTAAATTATTTAATTTTTATTTTACAATTTATCATAACAAATACTTGTAAGAAAAAATAAGGTGAAGAGTCCACATTGACAAAATCAAATGAATGAACTTATGTATCTAAAGATCATTTAATGAAGATGTCTAAATGGGTTAAAAAACACGTGAGTGGGTTTGTTATGAGTTTGGGCATGGGTTTTGTTGTGGGCTTGGACATTAATATTAAAATGTCAAATTTTGGCTCATGTTCAAGAGACAACAATTGCAATTGTTTGGTCTAAACCGTTTTTTGGCTTTTCAAGGCTCCAGACAAAATTGCTTATGGTCGTAAGTTTATAAATAGGAGATCATTCGTTCTATCTCATCATCCGTTTTTCTGAGAAAAACTTACAAAATAGATTCGTCAAGAAGTCTCGGATTTCTTGAGATCATTGCATCCTCTAGGCAGAAGTGAGGAGAAATTTTTGTCTAAGAATACTATTCATTGCAGGCCTCGATCAACTCGCGTTTAATAACTTTGTTTACTGTTTGATTTATTCATTACTAGTTATTCTATTCTATAGATTCTATTTTTCTATTTAATTGTACTAGGTTCGAATTGATTGGTTCTAACAATACTAATATAACGTATAACAAGTACGAAATCATCTTAACATGTCCACGTTGACATAATACATTATGGCTTATAGATTGAAATTGGATGATTTTCAAAAAAATTTGATATTATATAAAATGCAAATATTCATGAGAAACAAGAGAGACAAATACACTTGGATTGTATTCAACAATTTATTATTATATTTGTTATATATATATATATATATATCACCAAGCAAAATCAAACAAATTGTTCACATGGATCCACAATTATGGTTAAAGATTTGAATATTTGCATGTTCTCATTAAATCACAACATTATAATTCATTTAGTCAGCCGTCCAATATATTTTCATATTAAATTAATATAAGTGGTTATGAACACCAAATTTATGATTATAATCATAAATTAAAACATGCTTACGAGTTAGGATTATGTCAACAAAAATTATAATCTTTTTTATTCCTATAAAATGACGAAATTCTGTTCTGACTAATCGTTTGTATATGATAACCAAGTTCAACAAAACAAATGGCTAAATATATCACTGTAATAATTATCTTATTTTCTTTCGCATCGTATATATATATATATGTATGTATTTATGTACGTACATTTCCATTTTTTGTGTAAGATCAATGAGAATTTTCTTTCAATGACAAATCCATTTGATTTTTAGAAACAAATTAAAAATAAAATCGATTGCTTATAAAATAGTTCAATTGTATATAAATGAATTCATACACTATTTTATAATATATTATCTTAAACATTTTGTTTTATGCGAAATCGTCAAAATTATATGTTATTTACTTATAGGCTCATTAGTTAATCTGAAAATACAAATGGTAATTCATATATTATTCTAAAAATAATATTATAATTCATATATAGAAATGAAAAAAAAATTATAAATTAAAACATTAAAAAAGTTTTACTATCATAAATTTCAGGTATAATAAAATTTTATTAAATGGAAAGAAATATTGTAAGTGAAAATTGATATTAAGATTGGTAAAGAGAATAGTATAATTTGTGTATTGGTGAAAAATGAAGTGTACTTCTCAATTGAATATTACATCTATTTATCCAAGTCTCTTGAAAATACAAGAAAATGTAAAAGAAAATAAAGATAAAAAAAATAAAAATATAAGAAATACAAGAAAAATTATAAATAAAAAGAAAGAAAGAAAAAGGTTAAAAAAAATAATTATAGTAACTGAATTATATTTTAATAATAAAATCTTAATGTCTTGAACCAAACCCAAATGAACTTTTACTCTCAAATATTCTTGTAATGTTTGTCTATAAATAAACAATCACCATCGCTTTAATTTAATCGTACGTGAAATCATTCTCGGACACAAGTATTTTGTTTTCCTTTCATCTCTTTGTCTTTACGAGTAACACACGTACAAAAGAAAAAAAATTGGTAAAAGATATTGATTTTAAAATAACTAAAAATAACAACAACAAAAACAAAAAACAATTTGAAGAAGTTGATTTTCAACATAACAATAACATGAATAATCGTGAAAATATAAAAATTAATGAAATTTCTGTTATTTATATTTATACTTTTCTCAATGAACAAATGTTGAGACATACATTATATATGATATTGATAAAATATTTTTTTATCTAAAAAAATTAAAAATTAAAATAATATCTAAAATTAATGTTATTATCAAAAGAGATATAATTAGATAAAATAGAAAATGATTAAAATTAAAAGAAAAGTATAAGTATTCATTACTCAAAATTCATATAATTACGAGATATAATGCACGTCTTATTAGATAAAATAGACACAAATTGCGCATCCAAAATTTTATGATATATTGACTCAAATAGGTATTATTTTTTTCCCTAACTCGGATTCGTTAGTCATAGATACCCGATTTTTAGATACCCAAAAATTAAGTGGTACATGCAGATACCTAAAAAAAATATAACCTTATCAAATCTCAAAAACCAAAAATCACAACAAAAAAATTAAAGCACGTCGCATCTTGTATAAAAAACATATGGTGGACCGATTGGCAAACGATTTTACACCTTCCATCAAGAAAATGGTATCTATAGACTAGAATGGTTTCCTAACAAGATTATGTGGAACAAGAATTAGTTTTAAGGTAAAATTGATGTCTACTTTAACGATTGTCCAAGGAAAATAAGAGTTTCCAGAACTAGAATAATATATGGAATAGAATTACCAACTTCGGTTATGTTTGGAGGTTGCTTGATATGCCAGCAAAATAGCGTATGAGAGGGTCGAGGTGAACATGACGTTGATGAAAAAAGACGGATGAATGACATGATGCAAGATCACAAGCAAATGAATGAGAAAAAAAGGAATGAAAGAAACGTCGTGAAATATGACTTCTAACCTAGTGACATATTTGTAGTTACTACTAAAATTAGAGGTATTTTTGTAAAATGATATATAAAAACCCGACTCCGTATGTTTTACATTTTTATCACTTAAACTTTAATTTGGGTATTTTTCTCGATATCGGAACCAGTTTTGGATTGAATCAGGTTTTCTGATTTTTTTCCAAGCCATGCATCTATCACAAAATTTAACTAAAGACTCGAGATTGATTACATGAATACATATTCTCTTGTTGTGGATGCAATCACGTTAATGTACTAGATGACTTTAACGACTTCCAAAATTTTGGAAATGTATGTTATGATTTTGTTACAATACACATATACATATACATATATATACATATATCTTTGGATAATACTATATACATGAAAATTCTTAAAAGATTGAAAATGTTGAAATCATTAAACTCAAAGTCTTAATAAAAGTGTACGATCAAATTGAAACTGTCCCTGTATGGATTAGAATGATATGAGCATAGGTAATTGTCTTAGCGAATATTTGCTGAAAAAAGGACATCGAATCATTCTATTTGTCATTGTGTATTCATCTAGGATACATAAATTTTTTTTATCATTATAGTCTTGAAAAAAATTCATTTGTTATAATTTCCAACGGGATTTCAAGGGTCAAAATACTTTGAAAATATATCGACGGATTGCAATGGATAAATACGTTGTAATTTCTTTTTTAAGCCCATTGGTAATGTCAATAGATATCCTTTCTAATTTGTAACGGCATCCATTGTACCCTCTGAAAGAAGATCAACGAGCATCCATTGAAATACTTTCTCAGGGAGTACCAACGAATGCCCGTTGGCATATTTTCGCGGGAAAGTTTAAATGATTTTAACGGATGCTCGTTGCTATTGTTGTTCCATCATCAACGGACATTTATTGATATTTTAGTGAATTTTCAAAGAACACATAATAAACTAAATACATTTGAAAATAATAACATTAATTTAAATATATATTAAAGTTTTAATATAATATTTAAGACCAAAAATACATATATTAATAAAAAAACCCATAAATAATCTAAACCGCTATTGTTTTCTTCTTTTCTATCTCCTCTGATGCCTCATGAAGGGGTTATGGTTGGATTAATTGTTTGTTCTTGCCTCGGTTTTGTTTCTTTCGCAGGTGGCAAAGGTGGTGATTGCCGATATGGTTGATCGATTATCAACTCTATTATGCTATCCATATATGACGCATCCTCGCAAAAGTTTCTCTAAGCGTAGTATCCAATTGCTCGAAGCGCCATTATTTCGTGTACATCTCCTGAATCGTAGGGGGTATAGTTGTAGCATCTTCTACATTATCTTTTGTTAAATAATACAAACCATATAAACACCCCTTATACGACTTACAAGGCTTCAGTATAAACAAAAAATTAATGTTAGTAAAAAATTTATATTTGTAATAAACAATTGAAGATACAAATGATAAAATTCTATATCTAAATATATTTTGTCCCTTTAAAAGGACTAAGTTCAACCGGAGATAAACCAATAATTTCTAATTGATGTGTGATCGTCTACATCACATCTTTCAGCATCTGTTTTATCTGAGGGTTGGCCAACTTGGATCATCGGCATCTTCCTCGATGACAGACTTTTTCTTGGTGTGTGTCTCGTTAAAAATATAAATTTAAAATTTCTTCCAATTTTTTCTTTTTTGTGATAAAATTTGCTCTCAATGTTTGGCGGTGCGATCCATCCCCAGAAACTTTCTTGTCATACCGACACTTGTTTGCCTTTTCGCTCTTAGCCGTGAACTCTTCTGACTCTCGATGTTAGACGATTCGGGTGAAAACCTCGTTTATTGCTCATTTTGATTTGGAATTCTTGTTATAATAGACTTTTTTTGTTTTGTTCATCATCTATCGCAGCTGTGATTACATATCATGAATCCACACAGTATAGATATTCGATGTATCTTTCTTATGCCATTTGTAAACCCACTAAAAAATTAAATTAAGAAAATTAATATATTACATAAATTTGACATATAATTAATTTAATATAAAAAAGAAAACTAACAATAAATGTACACCACCATCAGTGGTGCATAAGATGTGACATCATTTTCCAGCAATAATATAGTAGATTCTAAATGAAACCTTGGATGATGTTGTTGTTCGTGTGTTGGAAAGCATCATCCACGTCAAACCCACTTGTGTAAATAAGAACATTAGATGATTGCAATAAATACAATAGAATATATATTTAAAAATTTATACCATAATATTTCGTCAGGACGTTCGGGATCGATAATAGAAATGGTTAGATGTTTGTAGAATCTATCGATCAACTCAGCGATATCTATTTTATCATCTTTGTCATCAAATATCGACGCCGTAGATATAGATGATGAAGGATGCTATAGTTGCAAAGAAGGTGATAGCGGGGTTTCAGCGGAACCCAGCAACAACCTCCCGTGACCGATGAAATATCAAGGTCTCATAGTTTTTAAGAGAATTTGAAAGAATTGTTTTGGTTTTGACATTTTTTTTTTGAAAATGGAATTTTTCAATGTAATAAACACCCAAATTTTGCAACAAGTATCCATTGAAATTTCTAATGTATGCTTGTTCATAACGATGTCAGTTCACGAATTTTCACTTGCCAATTTAACCCCATTCTCGAGGCAACAAACTCTGAAAACCTACCTAGGCGTAGATTTAGGTCATGATGGTTTTCTTAACGGATGCCCATTAGAAATTTTCAACGGGCATCCACTAGAAATTGTAATTAATATCTGCCCAACTACAAATGGATACGCGTTATAAATATCAACGAACATCTATTATAAATATCAACAGATGCCTGTAAGAAATAGAAAATTTAAAAAGATCATTTTGTACATTTTGAAAAGTAATAGCTCTATACAATATAATAAATTATATATATATATATGTATATATATAGATGTGTGTGTGTGGACGTGATTATACTTTTATGGTGCTAGCTAATCTTCCTCTGATTTTCCTTCCTTACGTCTAATTGGCGTAAACATTATCAGAGATTGCAACAAATTGAGGATTATATTAATATAGATAATTTGCGTGATATTCTTCTAATATTTTCTATTTAGTCAGAATATACGTCCCGACATAGAATGTGTTAAAATACACTTCTAACACGTGTTGTTTAACAATAGATCTTTCAACGTCTGCTTTGTTTTTCATCTATTTCTTTAGATGAATAAACCTTTGAAGGGATACATCGATCTGAATTTAACGGGTTCATCGAGTATTACCCCATTTTGTAATTGTATTGGCAAATATTCAATGGCATCGAAGAACGAAGACGAAAGACCTTTTTCAAATAACATAATACCTCTGAGGTAATAACTGCACAAACACAATTGGGATGAGTCGCATAACCACTATATCCACACATCGAGCAATGTTCTACTATAACCATTCAAAAATTTGATGTCTTTTAACCATCTCAGCAATATTATTTTCGTAATACGAGACAATCTGAATATTGGAATAGATGTCTTTTCAACGTATAACTCTAACTCTAAATTTTTCCATATAGTCTTCAAATCAGTCACTAATTGTATGTTATCCTTCATTTTCTCCGTCACATTCAAAATAATATTGATAATATTATCGAAAAAGTATTTTTCAATATGAATAAAGTCCAAATTATGATACACTATGAGTGATTTCCAATATTATAATTCGCAAAAAAATATTAAGTTTGTACCAATTATGCCATTCACATTGTTTTTGTGTTTTTGATGCCCACAATCTCCTTCACATTTCACCGATTCCTGTAAATCAACCATCGTGTTCAGTCGTTCGTATAGTATTTCTATATCTATTTGCATGTATGGTACCTGTTCTTTCTGTACCACATTCTTACGGAAATATTTCTTATCTTTTTTAATGTATATCTACAAGGAAGAAATCTTCTTTGAGAATCAAATCAATATGGTTTCTTTCCATGATGAACTAAATTTGACATGTCAATCTCCTATGCGTGCTCCATTCAGATAACAGTCCATATGTAAGAAAGTCGCTAATTGTCCATAGCAACACTTCTTTCAATGTGAAGTTCTACTACAAACTAATGTCATATAACATAATTCAATTGTTCCAAAAATTTCTCCATTCATGAATCAATGGCTGCAATAACGTATCAAAATGTTTTTCTTTGGATGTTCTGGTCTAGAAATTAAAAACATAAAAAATGTAACCTCTCTTTTCAAACACATCTTGGGAGATAAATTATATGGAGACAAAATCACAATTCATAGAGAATATTGACTTGTGTATTTTTCATATGGACTAAAACCATCGATACATAAACTAAGATAAATATTTCTCGTTTCATATAGAAATTCAGGAAACATTTCGTTGAAATCCTTTCGGACCTTATCATCTCATGGATGTTGCATTACCCTTTCATTCGTCAGATGTTATGTACCCTCTCATTGAGGCGGCAATTAGTTTACTTGTATAATCTTTTCAATCTATCTGTTATAGGCTTGTAGAACATTTTTTTGTACGATAAATGTTTTCGTAAAGATTGTCTTTTCTGACGAAATCTGCTTGCATTGCAAATTTTACATTCCAAGAGGTTTTTTTTTCTTCCTAAAATAACATACAACTATTTTTGCAACATCAATCTTCTCATGTGGCCTATTCAAATCCTTTTAAAAAAATTATTTGTTTCATAATATGTCTTTTTAAAAAGTTCTTTGAGAATAATTTAAGGATAAACGAGTTTGAACTTCACAGAAACCTTCATGTATAGGTTGTTTCGATGCATCCAATAAGTTGAAAATCGATGTACCTCATTGTTTGGCATCTATTAATGTGTTTGCTCAACTCTAGGAAAAGCCATGACACTATTTTGACATATGGATTGGTTATCGTAGTTCTAGAATGACCCTCATTGTTTTGTGATGCTTGCACACTCATATCTATAACGCCACAATCTTCGCTATGGAAGAACTGAACTTCATAATTCTCCACAAAATAGACCTTATAAAGGTGTTTGCAAATAACTTTTTTGACTTCGATACATCATATTTTAAAGATATATAACCTTGTCCCCCGTTGTTAACACAAAGGTTCCATCGAGGTAAAACTCATGAATTGTTCCAATCCATGTAAGAATTCTTTCATAACCTCCTCAGTTACGAGACCTTTTCTTTATATATATCCACTTTCTTGATATGTATATATTCTATTTGAATAATATGTCATTGTTTGAAAGTATAGTGTTGTTTAATAGTTGATTCAAGGGAATTCAAGATTGGTGTATAAATATTGAAATTCTCAACGGATACCCGTTAGAAATGCCAATGGATACCCATTGATTGTTAATGATCGAATTTTTTCCAATGGTCACATCAAAATTGTCTACTTACCAACGGATATCCATTGACATTTCCAACGGACAGCTGTTGGTAATGTCCAACGAGTATCGTTAAAATATCTGGTAGAATTTCAAAGGTCTACCAATGGATTCTACGTTTAATATAAACAGACATTATCCGTTGTTAGCTCGTTGATAATTCTAACGAATTGCAACAGAGCTCGTTGTTTTTTCATGTATCGGTTGAAATCCATTGAAAATTTTCCAACGGACGGATCTGTTGATCTGTTAGGTTATATCAACATATTTGTTTGTAGTGTTATGTAAGAAAGAAAATAGAAATAAAAGATTTTCAGGGAACCAACTTTATTATTTTTCACAAATAAAGTATCTTAAGAATAAAATATTCGTATCTAAATCAAATTACACAAAGAGAATCAGAAATAATTTTAAAATGAATATAACAAGCACATTGAATGGTTGTAGATCTCTTAATATTGAAAGATATCCTTTTCATTCTTGTGAATTAATCTTATCGGAAGATATAGTTCATCTCCTTCATGTTGTCATTGAACAAAGATTAATCATATATTTTGGGAAGATATAGTCCATCCCCTTCATGTTGTATATTAAGCACATCCAATATATATTTAACTATAAGTGATATACGAGTCCTATTGCATATAACTAATTTTACTTATTTTGATATATCATTTGAAATTTTAATATTTTGGGAAGATATAATTCATCCCCTTTATGTTGTCATTGAACAAAGATTAAACATATATTTTGTTATATGCATGGATGACTAATCCAGGATTATTATATTCAAAAAATTCTAAAAATAAATTAAATGATTTTTGCAAATGTAAGGTGTTTATTAGATGCTTATAAAGCTAGATCACAAATAATATATGTTTTCATAAATGAAGCACAATAATATAATGGTGTTTAAAAATCAAATTAGTTGTTATATCTTTAAACAATGTTGAAGTCATTGCCTTTCATAACCCAAACATAGAGAGAATGTGTATGGCTAGAAGCTATAACTTGCCACATACAAAAAATATCTAGATAATCAATTAGTATCTATCAAATAATATTATTTAAACATAATATTATATGCAATGTTTAGCGAAAGAACGATACATACAAAGCGATATAATGAATCACATCTATTTAATTTTTTTAATATAATCGCGAAGTGCTAAAAAAACAAAGAAGCGATATCCATTTTTTTAACTAAAAAATATAGTTGGTTTATTCACAAAAATAATTTCTACGTCAACTTTGAAAAAAAATTTTAAAAATATAGAGATGTATCATTTTCAATATCTATGAATATATTTACATTTATTGATTTAATAGAAGTCTATATGAATGTACTCTTGTTTTCAAATCATGAATATGAATATTTTATGGCATGAATTTTATATTGAATTCATACATATATATATATATGAAAATTAATATTATATATATATATATTAAATTAATAATAATAATAATAAATATATAATAACAATAATAATATAATGATTCTTTTTAACATAATTTTATATCATAACGAGATAATCCAATAATTATTTTACATATGCAATTAATAAATATATATATATAAAGTATTTTAAAATTTATGAATATTTTGGGCCATGCCCAATTTAATTGGTATATGCCAATGTTCATTGGATACTTTTATGTTAATATGTACCTCTATCAGCTTGGCCACACTACGTAGCCCTCGAGCCATTGTGTCCACTGGTTTAGGTGTATATTCCATGATTTTTTTAGCTCGGGTTTTTGAATTTGTATGTTGTATGTATGTCGGGGTTTAATTGATTTTTTTAGGTCCACAATTTCAAAGCTAAACTAAAGCTCATAAGCTAGTTTTTTGAACCGTCGGTTTGAGATTTCACTAGATGTATATAGGACATTTGAAGGATGCAATTGAAATAGATATTTCAATGCCGCTTACAACAAAAATTGAGACACAATCAGAGGATAACACATAAATGGTAGTTAAATCTCATCCTCGATCTCTTTCAAAGGTTTGGGATCATTTTGAAAAAAACAAAAGATACATCAAAAGCTTAAATGAATCATTTTTCATGACTCATTAGTTGTAGATCACAAAGAGGTACAACAACTAGTGCAATGATTAACCATTTGAAGTCATGTAAAAGGTTGGTTCAAGGTATACCCGATAAAAGATGGAAGAAATGTGAAAAGACAATTAATTTTGCATCATCCTCTTAAAAGAAAAGATGACGAAGTAGATAATGCTTCCTCTTATGTACAATTTGATTCTAATACATTTCGTAAGGATTTGGTGAGGATGATAATTATTGATGGGTAACCTTCTTGGCATGTTGAAAAATAAGGGTTTCAATGATACTCACATACATTGCAACCTTGTTGTCAATACCTTCTCGAAAAAATTTAGTTCGTGACTATTTGAATATGTATGTAGAAGAGAAGAATATGATGAAAAAATACTTTAAAGGATTCAAAAGTAGTGTTTGAATTTTAGTTCGTGACTATTTGAATACGTAAGAAAATTATCAAATTTTTTCAAGTATCTAGTCATAATGGTGATATGATTGCGAAGACAGTTAAAACATATTTTCTTGGCTGGGGATTTGAGAAGGTGTTTATTGTGAATGTTGACAATGCAAGTGTTAATGATGTGGGCATTAGATACTTGATACAGATTAAATGTTTGGAACGGATGTGTATTGGATGGTGAATATCTTCATATGCGTTGTGGAGCGCATATATCGAATTTGATAATGAAAGCTGGTCTAGCAGACATGGATGTGTCTATTTTTTATTTTCTTAAGGTATATGATGAAAAATATGTGGATGAGTTCAAGAAGAATAGAAAAGTTTTGCCTTCAAAGATGATCGGTCATGTGTAAGTGATGTGCTCCTTTTTTTTTAAGTCTTTTGTGATACTACTGTGAAATGTTTTGAAAATATTGTGGAAGTACATATTACTATCATTATATTACTAGAAACTTGTTCATGAAAAAGATTTTTATTGTGGGAATACGTATTACTATCATTATATTACTAGAAACTTGTTCATGAAAAAGATTTTTATTGTGGGAGTATGTATTACTATCATGAGTTTGAGTGAAAATGAGATGATAAAGAAAATTACATTGAAGTTGATGAATAAGTTTTGAAAATATTGGGGAGATTATAAGAACTTGAATCCGATGGTTTATCTTGCAACTATTGTTGATCCCCCTTTAAAGATGGAATGGATAACTTGGAATATTGAGAACGTTTACAAAGAACAAGAAGCTAGTGGGATATCGGAGATTATTGAGAAAAAATTGCGCAAGATGTTTGAAAATTTTGAGTCTCGTCTTGAGCCTAAACATTTGATTGAAAGAAATCAATTAAGTCGGAATGAAGTATTGAGCTCTAATACTATGGATAGTATTGATGATTGTTTACTTATATATTTGAAACATAAAAATCAAGGAGTTGGGATTGTGAAATCAGAGTTGCAAAAATATTTGTCAGAAGAATGTGAAGAAAATGCTGAAAATTTTGATATTTTATATTGATGGAAGATTACGGGTTCTAAATATAGACTTTTTTTTTATGACAAGATATCTTTTGGCTATCCTGGCATCCACAGTTGCTTCAAAGTCGTATTTAGTACAGAAGGCGTGTGATTAGTCCGTATGTAAGTGTTTGACTCCTAATATGGTTAAGATGGATAATGCATTGCAAGATATCGAGTGTATGTAAGTGTTTGACTCCTAATATGGTTAAGATGGATAATGCATTGCAAGATATCGAAAAAACAGAATTCGGTAAGATATAACTTTTAAGAAAGTTTTATTTTAATGTATTTGATATATAAAATGATCATTTAACAATTTAAATGATTAATGTGAGATGAATGTAAAGATATGATGTTTCATTTATTTATATTATATATTTTTGTGTGATTTGAACATTATTTATAGATGATATTTTGATAGTTATTAGTTTTTTATTATATTCTTTTAATTTAAACTCGGATACGGATATTCGACGAATATTCAAATATTTAAATATATTCGAATTTACGAATGCAAATACGAATAATAAAATCAAATATTCGTCGAATACGAATAATAAAATCGATTATTCGACGAACATAAATTATAAATAATCAGATATTTATGGATATTCGATATTTAATCATCTTATCCAATTATGTTTATTTTAATATTCATGATGTTTGAATTATAAGTGAAAAATTATCATATATACAAAATTTTTCTTTGAACTATTCACCTGTCTCTCACTCGTGTATATATATATATATATTATACATATATGTATCTTTTTTTACTTTTTCGTTTTATATCATCTCATTTTAAAATTTTCAATAACATACAAATAGAATGGTGGTCCGTTCTGTATGTGATACGTCCCCAGCAGAGAATTATAACGTTAAAAAATGATGTAGGGAAGAGGGAGGAGAAGACAAACGGATAGAAGCCAAAAGAATTGTGGGACCTTAGATTAATCAAACCCGTCCATCATTTGTTCTTCCTACAGAATCGTGGGGCCCTTATTCGTCCCCACGAATAAAAAAATAATATTAATTTGTTTATTGATGTATTTAATTTGGCATATAATAAATTTTAATAATTTAAAAAATTTGGACGACTGATTTGATTTTGACCGATTGGAGTTGGCATCCATTGGATGTTCCATAAATATTGTATTGCACTTACTTGGCATGTGCTCCCTATTTATTTATTTTTTAGATATAAACTAATTTAATTTGGATATAATAAAAGAAATAAGCTTTATTGAAAACGTTTTATATATACATATATACACACATAGAGATATGTGACGTTCTAAGTTAGAAATTTTCTTTAGCGACACTAGGGTTACGTCGATATTAACTAATATCCAGTAATAGTTTGGTTTTTCCAAAAATTTGGATCAAGTTTTATATATATTTATGAATACATATATATATAAAGTATATAAGACTCCATTTATAGGGTTCCCAAAAATATGTGAGTTTTTGTAGATTTCTTGTCAATTTTTCTAATTTCTAAAAACATTAATTTAACTCTTATAAAAAAATGCTAAAAACAATTCATAAACTTTTTAGAGAATATTTAAAAATATAAATGGTAGTTATCATTTTCCTTTAAAAATTCGGTATTTTCCATATATAGTTATGTGTATTTTAACAAAATTTTAGAAAATTTGTTTTCTTTGTCAAATAATTTCAAAATTATATTTTATTTATTGAATTATCATATACAAAATCAATATGAAAAAAGTAGAATAATTTTTTTTTTATCAAACCATTCACATTAAATTGTTGTTATTGTTTTGGAAGGTAAATTAATGGAAAAAAGAGGAGAAAACCTCGGATTATGTGTACATGAACCACTGCCAAAAATTGCTCAGAATTCCACATTCGCCATTAAAACAACCACACATGATACCACTCTGTCTCTCTGCTCTTCCCATCTCTCTCTCTCTCTCTCTCTCTCTCATTTCCCAAGGAGAAACTCAGTTCCCCAGATTCAAGAATTGTCTTTTTGAACGTTTCAGAGGAACAAAGAATCTGAGCAAGAATCTTTGATTTCTTCGTCTTCGTTCTCTGCAACTTTAGTTTTTTTTAGAGAATTTAGAGTAACTTCTCCTTAAAGAAAAAGAGAAAAAAAAAGAAACATCCATCACCTTAGCTTTCTCTTTTCTTGTTTTAATCACTTTAAAGCTTATTAGTTTCCTAAAAAAGGAACTTCTTCCAGAAACTGAGTTCTTTGTTCTCAGAAAGATAATCATCTCATGACCCACTCACCAAAAAGTGTTAAAAATCTCTTCTTGAATTCAAATCTCTAATACTTATCATTCACTTATTATGTATACTCATCAAAGTTAGCTCCTTTTTTGTTGATCTTTCATCAATTGTGCCTCTGTTTGATGTATGATTTTGATTGCTTGATTGGGTTCTGATTAATTCCTTTATTTCTTCTCCCTGAATTGTGATTACTGTCATGGAAGTGAGAAAAGGCTGCAAGATCAGGAAGAGAGGATGTTCTTCCTCTTCTTCTTCTTCTCTTGCCCGGAGAAATCGTTTCAAGCGCGCCATTCTTGCCGGAAAAAGAGCCGTCAGAGGTACCGGCGGAGGTTTGGGAACGCCGGTCAAACCTAATGCAGCTTTGACCGGGAAATCTCCAGCGTTCCCGTTTTCGCCGGAAAAGTTTCTGACGGAAGCACAAAACAGCTCCGTCTCTGCAAGAAAACTCGCGGCGACCCTGTGGGAGATCGGTAGCAGTATTAGTCCGCCGGGAAGTTCGGACGGAGAAAACAGAGAGAAAACAGTGAAACTGCCGCAGGATTTCCCGCCAAAAATCTGCGATCCCATTTTCCGTCTCGGCTCAAACGTGGGTTTTTTCTTGAATTACCAGTTCATTTTGATAGCTTAGTCTATGATCAGTTCTCGAATCACGAGCTTTATCAACTTTTTTGTGTTCTTCATATATTTTCTTCAGAAAAATTTTCATAAAATGGAGCGATCTGCTGGAGATTCGGTCCGCAGAACACCAACGGTTTCTCAGAATCTGCCACTGATCGATTACAAGAGAGGAGGCTCGAATTTGGTAAGCCTTTTCCTATTTCTTGTGGTGCAAGAAATTGAATTTATCTTCACTTCTGATTTGTTTCTCCGAACTGCCATTTTCTCAGACAGAAACACGTGACAGCGGAAAACGCAGCGCTCATCTAAGTGACGTCAGCGACAGCATAATGACGTCGAAAGAGCTCGTGAAGATACTAACGAGAGTAAACAAACTCGGTGATCATCATTACCATAATAATCAGACGGCAAGCAAACGCCTAATCTTGGCCTTGAGAAGTGAACTCGACCGTGCGAGATCAACCCTGAAGTGTCTGATAAGAGAACAGAGCGACGGAGATGTGGCACGGCTGATGGAATGCTTCGCTGAAGAGAAGCGGCGGTGGAGGAGGAGAATGGAGAGGGAAGTGGCGGCGGAGAGGAAACTCCGGCAACAAACGGAGAGGATGAACAAGAAGCTCGGCCGGGAATTGGCTGATGCGAAGGCCGAGACTCGACGTCTAACGGAGGAGCTTCAGAGGGAGAGTAGGGCAAAGGAGATACTCGAGCAAGTGTGTGATGAGCTCGTGAGAGGCGTCGGGGAGGACAAGGTGGAGGCGGAGAGAATAATGAAGGAGGCGGAGAGAGTGAAGGCGGAGGTGGAGAAGGAGAGAGAGATGATGCATATCGCAGATGTTTTGAGGGAAGAGAGAGTTCAGATGAAGTTAACAGATGCCAAATTTGAGTTCGAGGAAAAAAATGCGGTGGTGGAGCGGTTAAGGAATGAACTCAGGCGAGTTTTGACGGAGGAGCAGGAGGAGGAGGAGGAGGGAAAAGGGGATTCGCCGAGTCTCCGCCACATCAAAAGGGTATTGGATATCATCGACGGTTGTGGGGCCGGCGGCGGCGCCGAGGGTGGAGAAGGGTCGGATCAAGAAAGTGATCTGAAGTCTATTGAGTTGAATATGGATAGTTTTAGCAAGAGTTACAAGTGGAGCTATGTGGAATCCGGACAATTTTCCGATAGAGATCACCGGAGAGAGACCGGTTTTACCATTTCCGGTGATGGGGATTCGGAGGATTCAGTAGACAAAACATCAGTGATCGTAGATTTTCAGACCAGAGATGGGGAAGAGATCGATAGAGATAAATCTATAAAGAGTTTGAGAGACTACATCATGTCAAACGTCAGACTCGTCGGTTCGTCGGAGCAATGGAATCGGATTGAAGGGACGACGGAGTAATAGCCGGAGCTCCGGCGAGGAGGGAACGAGGGAGAGCTGATGCGTTAAACCGTATATGGTAAGGAAGATTTTTGTGATTTTATTTAATTAATTAAGTTGTTAATTCACTTTTCTATTATCAGTTTGTTTGTGTTTGAAAGTCAATTTGAAACTGTGTAAATAGAAGTCTTACACTATGTTATACATTATATATGAATTTGTACTGTAATTTATCATTTGATATGGATAAAAAATATCATATTATCTGTCAATATCCTTTTGCATAAGAAATCCGAATTTTTAGTTAAATAAATTTTAAAAGTTCAGATTTATTTTATTTTTTTACAAATACCCTCAAATTTATACTATAAGTTACATTACCTTTTTTTATTAACAGAAAAAGAAAAGATAAGTGTCTTCTTATTTATAACTGAAATGCGACTTTCAAAAAATATATAATTTTTTTTGTAATTGTTTGGATATATGTCTACGGTGACGTAATCCGTCGGTCAGTGAAATTTGTATTCACGTAATTGATTTAAAGCTTAAAAATTAATTAATATAACTAAAAAATCGATATGCAAAACATTTTCATTATTCAAATTCGAGTTGGTAGATATATGTAAAACAAAAAGATAAAAAACTATATTAAAATAAGACTTGTTTACTATAAAATTTTTTGAACATTTTTAAATGAAAAAGAGTTATTTAGATCGATTACCTTTCTATAAAATATTTATTTCACCCTAAAAATGACAATTATGATAATTTGGATGATAGCAGATGTAGTACACACATGAGGATGTTGATAGTTTTTTGTTTTTTGTTTTAAATTCTGACAAAGTTGGGACTAATTTGATATGTAGTGCTTTGTCTGGTGAAGACAAAAGCGTTGGAGGCAACGTGGGATAAATTGGTTGAAAAAAAAAATCAATAGAAAATAAATGGAATAATTGATGTGAGATGAGAAAACGGGCATTTAACTTCGACATGGTCTCTCCACCATGTGATTTTGGCCGTTTTATATATTTTTTGAGTATTTGTGGATATTTGAGAATAAATTGGATATTTGAAATTTAAATATTTATGTCTTACGAATTTATATCCGAAATAAATTATAAAATAAATAAAAATTGATTTAATATTTCCTTTAGCTCATATATGGCATTGAATCGGTGTATGTACTATCTTATTGGTTATGTTATATTCACAAAATTAGTATAATTTAGATATTATCGTTATTTAAAAAAATGATTGTAACAATTTATTTTCTCTATTATAAATCATTTGGATTCAAACAACAAGTATGTTTTAACCATGAATCGTTGGCCATGAACATCGATGAATATATTATCGATGGATATATTATATGTTATTGATGTCTTCCAATAATTTAGCTCAAAATCTAATAGAATTTCAAAAACACCATAAAAAGATCGTAAGGAAAGATAATCAATTAACTGTTTTTTACTTTGAATGTAACTAAATTTTGTACGATGTTAGGCAAAGTCTTTTTTATGCCAAGTGATATTGTTCATTAGTTTTTAGGTTTTTTATAATATTCACGAAAATACTAGACGCTAGTTGGATAGTGATCTAATGCCAAATATATAGACATAATCTAGTGGGTTTACCTGAAATCCAACCAAAAATTAACGGGCTCGAGCCTTAAAATTATATGTTCGAATGCAAGTGAGCCTTCAGGTTCAGGCTATTATAAAGCCCACAAATTTGTGTCCCGATTCGCCGGGCTTCGGACCGACCCATCAGGCTTTAAACAATAAGCCTACAAAAACCATAGTTGTTCAGTGTTTCTCTCTTCTCCTCGTCGATTCTAGGCCGTTTCTCTCTTCTCCTTATCATCTGCATCGTATCCAGGCAATTTATCTCTTCTCTTTTTCGTTTGCGCCGTTTTTCTCTTCTTCTTGTCGTCTGCATCGTGTCTCTATTTTCCGACGCTTCGTCTGTGTCGTTTCTCTATGTTGTTTCTTTTTTCTCCGACGTGTCGTCTGCATCGTTTCTCTCTTCTTTGACGCATCATCTATTGAAATCCAACCAAAAATTAACGGGCTCGAGTCTTAAAATTATATGTCCGAATGCAAGTGAGTCTTCAGGTTCAGGCTATTATAAAACCCACAAATTTGTATCCCGATTCGCGGGGCTACGGACCGACCCATCAGGCTTTAAACAATAAGCCTACAAAAACCACAGTTGTCCAGTGTTTCTCTCTTCTCCTCGTCGATTCTAGGCCGTTTCTCTCTTCTCCTTATCATCTGCATCGTATCCAGGCAGTTTATCTCTTCTCTTTTTCGTTTGCGTCGTTTTTCTCTTCTTCTTGTCGTCTGCATCGTGTCTCTATTTTCCGACGCTTCGTCTGTGTCGTTTCTCTACGTTGTTTCTTTTTTCTCCGACGTGTCGTCTGCATCGTTTCTCTCTTCTTTGACGCATCATCTATGTCGTTTCTCTCTTCTTGGTTCTCCTATTACGACGGGCAGAAGAACTGTACTTTTCTCTTCTCTTTGGTTCTTCTACATTGCACCGCGTTCATCTCTTCTTCTTGGTTCTTCTACCCGTCGTCGCAGATCTAACCAATACCATTCCACCATCTCTTCTCTGTTTATCACCGTCCTCTTCTCTACCCGTCTCCATAGATCTAAACCGTCTTCTTCTTCTCCTTTGGTTCTCCGCGTCGTGGGCTGCCTGAAGCCCGTCTGGTTAAGCCGGGGGCCTAAAATTTTGGGCATGTTTGATATGGGTTGGGCCGTCCTGAGCTCTTTTTCGTTGGGTCACAAGCGGGCTCGGGATGGTCGACCCATTTGACACTCTTAATTAGTACATTATTTCTTGCCGAATGATAATCTATGCATTTGGAACGAGTGAATAAAGAAAACTCATTAGTGTGTGACCTCATGAGTTCAACACTAAGTTAACATGCAATTAATCTCACTAATCGTCTAATCGTGGCTGACGTCTAGCAACATTTCTCAACGGCCAAATAACGTGAATAAACATCTTTTATTTTGATAATCACAGTGAAAACGAATGTACTATTTCCTTATGTCTTTCCCGCTCCGGATAATCCTAAGGTATGGTATACTGTCAAACCCCAATAGATTATCGACTATGTTTCACGTCCATTGCAATCGACTATCGAATAAACTCAAGAAACTCATTTCTCTTATCATTTCATCCTTTAGCCAAAGACTTTACCACGATCTATGAAAACATAAAGCTCAAATTCTTACCAGAAGTTGGCAGATACCGTCTTGATAAAATATCAAATGTATAAGTAAATGATCATTCTCAATATCCTTTCAACAAGTGCTTTAGAGTAGAGGGTGCCAGAAACCAAGAATGACAAATAAGTTGTCAATTGCTCTGTAGACCTTAGGTCCAATGAAAATATGACTTTCAGATCTTTTTCGAGAATCCCTATTGATAAATTAATGGTAACTTAACCATAAAGAATTTTCATTTTAGGTCAGTTAAATGAACAAATATCTTTGTGCATCATCCATATATGTGACTTATTAAAAGGGATATACTAATTTCTTTCCAATAGAAATCGTCACATATATGTTGATCTAACCAGATAACTAACATCCTATTCGTTATCCTACAATCGAGAACACAATTATATACGATAAAATTCATCTCTCTTTATCATTATCTATTTCATGATGATAAGTTTCCAATATAAACCATGGACAACCGTATCTCCCTCTCTCTCTCACACACACACACACACATATATATATATATATTCTATATATACGAATAATCAAAATGAAATAAACAATACCATATATTTAAAATAAAATGTTTATACATAACATGCATATACTAGTTCTAGACAATACATACTCCTTGAAATTATAGAACTAGTTCTAATATATTATATGTCTCAATTATATCCTCAACTTGTGCTCATCAACCTCATTTAAACCGAGCGACTTAATGAGTGGATCGACTATGTTTTTCTTTGCGTCAACAGTTGAGCCACTCCCAACTTATAAGTTGAAGTCTCCCTTCAC
>CM071870.1:38056914-38073301 GCA_036759665.1 Gynandropsis gynandra | reverse complement strand
TGATAAATTCGTGTCCGATCGATTATTTACTTATTAGTCATCTTCTACAAGATTTCATATATATACACTCACATGTATATATACATACGAACAGTCTTTCGTTTTGTTTTGTTTTTGTTTGTTTTTTTTATTTAACAGATATCATTGTATATATATACACTCATATATATATATACACACATACGAACGTCTTGTGGTTTTGAATTATTGTTTTTTTTTTGTTTTTTAATTAAAAAAAACAATTAACAAACAACAAAGACAAAATTACTCTAAGATTGATTTCAAATTTTCAAATTGTGCCACTAGAGCCACGAGAGGACTTTTTTTTTAATAAAAAAATCTTGCATATTCTATATATTCTGATATTATTTCATATTTCAAAATGATTTAACAACGAAAAACATATGCAAAATATGATTCAAATTCGACTTGATTTTAAATACTCCGTATTACTTGTTTTTTTTAAAAACGCATAAAAAGTTTTTTGTCGCTGGTTACAGCCCTTAATCTCTCGGTAATCCTCCTTTGATGATCGCGATATACTACGTTTCTCGTTCGCTAAATTATGGCTTCCATTGCTATGTTTTCTATTTGTTTTTGTAATGCCTTCTAGTTCTCCATTGATGGGATATATAAAGAACCAGAAAATAACCACCCTAAGGCGAAGAGATACGAACACAAAGTTGCAACTCTTCATTGATATCACTTAAACCTTTACGAGCATTACTTAGAAAACATGCAATGGGACCATAACCGCTAATTATTCACTTTAATGTAATATCTTTAATTCGCCCCAATCACCAAATTAAAGATATTACTATGGTATCTACATAATATTATTTTCATAACGTTATTGCCTTCAAGACTAGTTTTTACTTTAGTAAACCACTTGTATATTAGTCTTATAATGATGATCAACACATTGTATTTAGAACATGTGAGACCCAATTATGAATTCTTACAGGTTCCACTTTTGACTCCATCTTCTTCTCCTGGAACTTCTCATTGACTCCTTCAATTTCTCTTCATTTGAATTTTTTGCTTCTTGCATATCTCAACAACTTGAATTTACAATTTTATCCTACGAACCTATTTTTATTGCATTTACAATCTCCCCTTTTGAATTCTTATCACATAAACATACCTCAATCAAACATATAGAATTCAATCACAATGCAATAAAAAATTCAAGCACATCAATAACACAGAATAATCACATCACAAAATCAAGCAACACATATAGATTCAAGCATATATGTTCAACACGAAATAAGTTCAACCAAGAAAATGATTTACACTTAAAATAAGCAGTGTCTATAAGTGTACTTAAAATAATTGTGATTGCGCAGGAACACATTAGTTCCTCTATCTTTTTCCTCTAGCTTTATCTGTTGATGGTTCCACACGATCCTCCTCATCATCCTCCTCCTCCTGTACTTCTCCCCCTGTTTTTGTGATAAGATATTAAGAAAAACTCAGACACATAAAGATATCAGACAAATCACAAGAAGAACAAAAGTACACTTGATTACTCTGAAAACGTTTCAGAATCCCTGTAACAGACTTCAGAGCCGTGTCCAAAGTAGACTGCATGGATTCCATTGTCTGTTTCAACTCAGTAAGCTCTTGAACAACACTGCTTCCAGAGGTAGCATCAGCAGCATAAGACAGTATTTTGGCCATGTACCGCTTCTCCAATAT
Source organism: Gynandropsis gynandra (assembly GCA_036759665.1). NCBI lineage: Eukaryota > Viridiplantae > Streptophyta > Magnoliopsida > Brassicales > Cleomaceae > Gynandropsis > Gynandropsis gynandra. The sequence goes on along the minus strand of CM071870.1, from coordinate 38,071,600 downwards.
AATCCAAGGAGGTATGCTTTCTCAGATTTCTTCAGTGCCAATGATATCGGGGACTTGTTGACTCAGGATGTTCTGAATCAGACATGGGAAAGGGACAATAAACTTCGTAGAATTTGATAAACCAAGACCTACAATGGAGTCCAGAAAAACTTTTCCAAAGTTTATCTTGATATCATTCTTTAGGAAATACAGGAAAATTGATGTATCTTGCCTAATCCCATCAGTTTTCTTGTTTGGCACCCAATTCGTGTGAACAATTTTGTTCAGCAACGCATATTCCCACTGGAGTTTAGAGTTGGGAATCTGGCCAGGCCACTGAACTAGAGCATCATCCTTGAGCTCCTTTTTAACTATATCTAAATCCAGATCAATCTGGAGCTCCTTAGTTCGAATAACGTCCACATGTGGTGTTCCAAAAAATTTATTGATGACTTCAGCATTAAATTGAATAACCTTCCCGCGAACATATGTAGTATCAATTAGCATAGACCCAGAGTCTTCGATTTCAGGGACCAAATTTGCATAAAATTCATAGATCAGTTCCTTACACACTGGAATCACAGTCGTGACTGTATATGTAAGCTTCCTATCCACTAATAATTGCCAAATGTCAAGATGTTTTAACTGAATGACACTCAGGCCACGTTCAGAAAAAATTTCTCATTCTTGAGATTCTTCAACCGATAAACATAAGACTCCTTATATAATTTTTGAGAGTAAGCTTTGGATGGAGATAAGGGTATACCTCTCCGTGAAGACTGAGGGGCGTTCCTTTCAGTGGTAGGGACCGGTTTTTGAACATTTGTCGGTAGTGTATATACGGTTTGTAGAACATTATTGGGTGGGGTCGAGGTTTGTTAAACATTTCTGGGTGGGGTCGAGGTTGATGGAGCACTTGGACGTCGGTCCAGAATGGTTTGACTATGGACCAATGGTGTCGCATTTAGGCGTCTATTTCACTCTTGTTTGGAGAAAAATACTTTGTTGCAAGGATTTTATACCTTTTTCCATTTACGCAAGATGGATTCTATGCGAACCTCTTGGTTGTCTAGCAACAGAATGGCATTGTCATCTAAACCAAGGAATCGGGTGCTTCGGGTTTCCATTTTCGCTTATGAGATTATCTGCAGACAAAAATTGCTTCTCGTTCTCTCTAAAGCGAAGGTTAGGGTTTCGAAAATTCAAAAAGCAAATGAGGAACAGCAATTTATAGAGGTTTAAGTGCAGTTGCGTGTTAGCCGAAAATAAGGGATTTAAAAAAATGGAATTTACCGCACTAGTCACGTCAGCCCACAAAGTATCCAATCATAGGAAAAATTTTCTGAAAAACCGCCCTGTTTCACTGAGAAGCACTCAAGTTCTGAAATTTTTCGTCAAATCAATGTATAAAATGAGCTGTTAAACATGATTAAAGAAATCAAAGCAAATCAGACCGTTAAGAATTAGTCAAATACTGCACAATACTGATTGTTTAAGTACACTTACTCATTTTTATTTTTCACTTAAGACAAGCTTCGGCAATGTATTATCCTTTTATTTATTATTTTTCTTGTTCCCATTTTTTGTTTTTTTATATTAAACATCCAACAACCTCTAGAACGTTGTGTAGATATCCTTTTGTTCATATAACAAGCTCCTTGATTACTCATTCTTTGGGGTATACTCTTATGTAAACGGAGTTAACATAGAGGAGTATGTAAGCAAAAGTTAGCTTTGTATCATATGACGTTATAACTGAAACTGAATATCTCCCAACTTAGACCCGAGTATATACTCATAACAGACTTTTCTTATATCTGCATTGAAATAAGTGTAAAAGTTGTTCGAGGAGTGAGTGATACAATTAAGTGCACTTGAGTCACCAGGCAGGAAACTTGTAACTAACAGACTCACAACAGTATCCAGCAAGCTGAGCAATAGTCAATTAAGTGTACTTAAACCATGCAGACTTATACGAATTTTCCATATTCTTCGTAAGATCATCAAGAAATCTGAAAAAAATTTATCAATGTAATACTTTTAAAAAATCAAAGCTCACAGACACCAAGTGATTTTCTCAGAGAAACAAACCGATTTAAATCCAAAGGTTTTGTGAAGATATCCGCTAGCTGACGTTCCGTAGGCACATATTCAACTTTCATTTGTTTTTTTTCAACCTTCTCCCTCAAAAAATGATGTCTTATTTCAATGTGTTTTGTTTTGGAATGCTGAACAGGATTTTTCGAAATATCTATAGCACTTGTATTATCACACCATGCAACAAATATTTTAGAACTCACACTGTAGTCCATAAACATCTAGTTCATCTATAAGAGTTGAGTACATCAACTTCCCAAAGCAATGTATTCAGCCTCAGCACTAGATAACGACGTTGAGTTCTGCTTTTTACTATGCCAAGACACTAGATTGTTTCCAAGAAAGAAGTAACCACCCGACGTGCTTTTTCTGTCATCCGTATTTCCTCCCCAATTAGCATCGCTGAAACCAGCAAGTTCACATTTAGTATCTTTTGAATACAGAATGCCATATTCCATTGTACCTTTGACGTATTTGATTATTCGTTTCATAGTCAGCAAATGAGATTTTTTCAGTTTTGCTTGATATCTGGCACAGATCCCTACACTTAAACACAGATCAGGTCTACTTGTAGTGAGATAAAGTAAACTTCCAATCATACTCCTATAGAGTTAAACTTCAACATCTTCTCCATATGTGTCTTTTGTCAGCTTAGTTGTTGTTGACATAGGAGTACTAACTGACTTGCTATGGTCTAATTCAAATCTTTTCACCAGATTTTTTGCATATTTGCTCTGAGATATGAATAATCCATCGTCAAACTGTTTCACTTGTAAATCGAGAAAATTACTAAGTTCTCCAAACATACTCATCTCGAACTCCCGTTTCATTGTCTGAACAAAACAGTTTACTTTGTCCTGCGATTTAGAACCAAAGACAATGTCATCAACGTAAATCTGCACGACTAACAAAATGCCATCAAAATCATGAATAAACAAGGTTTTGTCAACTCCATCTCTCTTGTAGTCGTTCTGGATTAAAAAGTTTTTCAGTCGTTCATACCAAGCACGTAGAGCTTGATTCAACCCATATAATAATTTCTTCAGTTTATACACATGTTCTGGATAATACAGATCCTCGAAACCTTTCGGTTGTTCGACGTAAACTTCCTCTTGAAGTATACCATTTAGGAATGCACTTTTTTCATCCATATGAAAAAATTTGAAACCAAAGAAACAAGCAACGCCAAGCAGTAGACGAATTGATTCTAATCTAGCGACAAGAGCAAAAGTTTCATCAAAGTCAACACCTTCTACTTGCGTATAACCCTGTGCTACTAATCTTGCCTTGTTTCTGACAATTTCAACTTGTTCGTTAGTTTTGTTCTTAAAGATCCATTTTATTCCAATCACATTTAAATCTATTGGTCGAGGGACCAAGGTCCAAACATCGTTTCTGACAAATTGTTCTAACTTTTCATGCATGGCCTTTATCCATGATTTATCATCTAAAGCATCACGAACACACTTAGGTTCTATTTGCGAAGTAAAGCATGCAAATTTAACCATATCATGATAGTTTACCCTTGGTTTGTTACGTGTTCGTCTACCATCTTCAATGTTTCCAATGACATCTTCTATTGAATGATTCTTATACACCATTGTTTGTTCCATGTTGGTTCTGTGATGTTCGTTTTCAGAAAAATCTCCATTAGTTTCACATTTAGCAACTGCTTGGTCTGTAGGTACACTTAAATGATCATTCGCTGATTCTGACTACTCTTGTATCGTTTCTGAAGAAAATAGAAAAATAATACTATAAGTCAAGTGGTCTTCATCAAATACCACATTCACTAACTTTTCTGGTGCATAAATTAAATATTCGGAATGCAGTTGTATTGTTGCCATATCCAAGAAAAATTCCTTCATCACTTTTGGCATCAAATTTTCCCAAGCATTCTCTATCATTCAACACAAAGCAAGTACACCCAAAAATATGAAATTAGCTTAAGTTCGGACTCTTAACTTTCCACAGCTCGTAGGGATTTTTCAACATACCTGGTCGGATGTAAACACAATTAATGATGTAGCATGTAGTATTTATGACTTCAGCCCAAAACCTGATAGAGATTGATTTCCCATGCAACATTGCCCGTGCCATTTCTTGCAGTGTTCTATTCTTTCTTTCAACAAGTCGGTTGAAAGAAAATTCATGTATGATGCCATGTTTTTGACAGAATTTCTGAAATACATCATTCTCAAACTCCTTTCCATGATCACTCCACCATTCTGCTGTGGTGTTTTGGGTGCGGAAAATTCATGTATGATGCCATGTTTTTGACAGAATTTCTGAAATACATCATTCTCAAACTCCTTTCCATGATCACTCCTGATTCTTTCAATGCATCCTTTCGTGTTTTTCAGTTGAAGAAACAAGAAATGAAATAATTCAAAGGTTTCCAATTTTTCTCTAAAAAATTTCACCCAAGTGTTTCTAGAAAAATTATCAACAATAACAAAGATATATATCTTTCCTCCAAAGCTTTCTGTTCTCATCGGACCCATCAAATCCATATGTACCAACTCTAGAATTTTGTCTGTCCTCACACCAGGCATCCTTTTGTGATGAACTTTTACTTGTTTACCTAATTGACATGGTTTACAAATTTCTGTTTTGTCTAGTTTCAGCTTAGGAATACCTCTGACTGCAGTTGAACTTGAAAGTTTCACCAGAGACCTGTAGTTGACATGTCCTAATCGTTGATGCCACAAAGACAGTACATCATCTGTTGCTTTCAAACAGACTTTCTCTTCACTCCACACATAGCAATTATTAGAAGATCGTGAACCTGTAAGTATACACTCATTGTCAGAATTCAATACTTGACATTCTTTGTTATTGAACTTAACCTGATGATTGTTGTCACACAATTGACTTATGCTAATTAGATTAGCTGTTAAGCCCGCAACAAATTGCACATTTGTCAAAGTAGGTTGTCCAAGTGAATTTATGTCGCCTTTTTCCAAGAATCTTTCCTTTATTTCCATCACCGAAAACAACACTTCCTGCATTCTTGATTTCAATAAAATTTGAATGTAATTATCTTGTACCTGTCATATGTCTAGAACATCCACTATCAAAGTACTAGATGTTAGATTTTTCTTTCTGTGCAGAAATATATGCCACATTGCAGTATAGATCACTTTTCTTTATCCAAACTTGTTTAAATTTAGGTGACTTACCTGAATTATACATGAATCTCTTGTAGCAGGTACGCTGTTTGTGACCTCTGATTCCACAGAAGAAACAGATCACTTGATTTCTCTTTCTATTTCCACCTCGATACATTCTTCCAAAATTTTGTCCATGATATTGTGAATGATTTGTCCTTCTCTTATTGTTGTTGTGATTTGAAGTCTGAAATTGTCTTCTGGAATTGTCCTCATGAAAATGATCATTTCCATTTCTGTTTGTCTTGAGGTTTTGTATAGCCTGACCTTTATTGAGAGTGATGTAAGGTTGTTGTTTTTCCTTCTCTTTCAGATTTTCTTGCAAATCACCTCCAGAAACAAATTTGTTTTCCGACTTATTTGAATTACCCAAAAGAGCCAATTCTATGGTTATCGCCTTTTCTTTTGCCAATTGAAAGCAAATGATCCAGTTTCTCAGTTCCATTAGATAGCATCTTCAATTGTTTATTTATTTCTTCCAGTTGTCTTTTGACAAAGTGTACTTCTTCTTCCTTCATGGCTACTTCTCGCTTCATATCTTGAATTTGAGCTTCCGGTGACCAATTGAACATTTAATTTTCTCATCTTTGGCCACTCATTGTAGATAGTTTGTACATCAACTTCGTATTCCTCTTCTTCAAGTTGATTTTTTTCACTTCCTTTGTCAGTCTCATCGATGATGCCAATGAATGCTATAAAGTTTGACTGTTCTTCTTCAGATTCATCTCCAGATTCAGAGATAGATTCATTAAACATGATTAATAACTTTCCCTTGACATAGCTACTGTCAGCACACTCATTTTTAGTATGTCCAAATCCTTTGCATTTGAAACATTGTCTCTCTTAAATTTTTCAGCATACTTTCTCTTTTAGTAATGCTAAGACATTATGACTTGAAATGACCGAACTCTTTACATTCATGGCATTGAACTCCGGATTTATTATCCTTTCTATTTCCAGTTTCTTCAGTTGATAACTTTTTCCCTCCCGAGCGTTTTTTCATAAATTTTCCAAACCTCCTGGTCAGTAAGACAATATTTTCTTCAAGGTTATCTAATTTGGAGTTTTCTGATGTAGCCTGTAGTACCACCCCTTTGCTTCCCTCTTTTGCTCTATCTCCTTGTTCAAGTTGAAGTTCGAGTTCATATGCAACTAAAATTCCAACTATTTCTTTGAAACTTGTAGTATTTGTATTCAAAGACATATTCATTGCAACCTTTTGTGCATGGAATTTCTTAGGTAGACATCTAAGCAATTTTTTAACTAGCTTCTTATCGTCGAGATTCTGCCCAAGTACACTTACTTCGTTGGCAATTGCGTCCATCCGGCTGCTAAATTCTTTTACACTCTCATACTCACCCATCTCTAGTTTCTCAAACTGATGTTCTAAAATATCCAGACGTGTTATTTTGACACTGGTAGTACATTCATGAATGGTTTCTAGAGTATTCCATGCATCTTTTGCAGATTCACATCCTTGAATTTGCTTAAAATCGTTTATGTCTACAGATGAGAATATAGTTGTCAAGGCTTTTGCATTGAATGTTGAACTTCTTTTCTCATTGGGCGTCCATTGATCCGAGGGCTTCTCTTTTACATTTCCATTTTCATCAATAACAGTTGGTGGATTCCACCCGTTTTTCACAGCACTTCATCTATTCCTCTTATGTCTGCTCTCATTTTGACTTTCCAATAGCCATAATTAGACACACCTAACATGACAGATTTTCCAAAGGAATACTCCATATCGTTGTCTACTAGGATCTCAAACCAGTTCTTAGATTTACTCTAAACTTAGGTACCCGCTTTGATACCAATTGAAAAATTTGTAGACAGACAACTTTGCATATAATCAATTCGTAGAGACCAAAATGTTTAAAATAGTACTCGTTTTATTTACTTGTCAATCTTTAAGTACACTTGTTATCTTTCTCAATGCACCAAATATTTCCACAGATAACTCTCCCTGAGTTAGACGTAAATAAACCCTCAACTGTCTCACTCCACTCAGTACAATATCGCTCTAAGTACACTTAAAAATCTAAGAACACCGTCTCTCTGTTTTTAAATACTTCTTCGATATCTGTCCAGATAAGTTCACTTTGCTTTTTGTCGTCAAGTTCACTTATCTGCCTTCGTCGATGCACAGCTAACCTCTCCGGTTTTCCAACCGCGCCTCCTTGCTGATTCCCTTCAGCTTTGACTTCGCCGGATCCACTTTTGACTTCATCTTCTTCACCTTGAATTTCTCATTGACTCCTTCAATTTCTCTTCATTTGAATTTCTGCTTCTTGCATATCTCAACAACCTTAATTTACAATTTTATCATACGACCCTATTTATATTGCATTTACATATTTTATCTGGAGTTGATAGAGGAATATAATGTAAAAATTACGTTATTTTTTTCACTTAATTAAAATGTTTTAACTCGAATATCCAAAAATTTACAAATAATTTTCCTCCTCACCTACCATATTATACCCAATTAATATTATTTTTGAGTCCCCATCGTATCTGTCCATCTAATTAATTAGGCTTCTCCTTTATTAATGATACGACAAATTCACATTATGGAATATTAACTACAATTAGTAAATTTATAAAGCATTAATCGTATTACATCTTAAGAAAAAGTTAATTAGTACATGTTGCCTACATGATCTTAACAATTTGGCCCATATTATTAGATTTTTCTAACATATCAAATTTCATCACGGCATTCTTATATTACACATGATTTCCGATTTATAACAATTATATTTTTATTTTAATTTTCATCCGAGAAAGTTTCAGAATTGCAAATACTAGTAATTCAGAACACATTGCACTTTACTCCCTATAGTTGTTAAATATATTTTAACTTGATTTAATTAATTTTTTTTACTATTTTAGAACTATTCAATTTGTTTTGCCAAAATAAACGTATATTCCAGTGTAAAATAAAACATAATTAGTCTTATAGAATCTTAATGTATTTAAATATGAGCCAAAAAATCAACTGTTATTTTTATTTTTTAATGAATGGTGTATTCGTCATTTGTGTTCATTACAAAGAATATTACAATTTCCAAATAGAATTTTTGAATGGATTCAAAATAAGATAACAACTCGTATATCGTTGCAAACAGACACTGCTTCTATCCGTAAAGAAATTCCGGATGAACATGGTAAGAAAAATAGAACAGAGGTCATGTACTTGTCGCAAAAGGAATATTTGAAAAATGTAATCTTACGTTTGGAGGAATGAAGCTAAATCAATTATAACACCTCTTGGATCTCATTGTAAACATATACAATGTAAAAAAAAAAGAGTATGATGAAGTTTTAAAGAAATATATTTGAGAATCTAAGTTATATGTTACAGGATCCTATGATTCTGATTTTACAACAGATTTAAATAAAATGAGATCTCTTTCTGATTTCTTATTCACTATTGGATGCAATGTGGTGGATTATAAATCTTATTCTTGTCAAAGTACCTAGCAAGACGTCAGGATGCGTCCCGGATTGTATGTCTAGCAAGACGCCACGACGCGTCCCGGTTGGCCATAACGACGAGACGCCAGGTCGCGTTCAGGCTTGTTTCTTCATCAAGAGAAGTATGCTCTTGATCTTCTTGGTAAGGCTGGTATGCTGGAATGCAAACCAATAGCAACCCCTTTACCTCTCAAACTGGATTCATCAGCTCGGTCTTCAGATAAGTTTTCTGATCCTACATATTTTCGTAGTCTAGCTAGAGGATTGCAGTACCTTACACTCACTAGACCAGACATCAATTTTGCTGTCAATCTTGTTTGTCAACGGATGCATGATCCAACCATTTCAGACTTTGCCTTACTGAAACGTGTTCTGAGATATATTAAAGGGACTATCTCTCTTGGTCTTCACATTCATGGTTATAGCAATCTTGATCTTTCTGCCTTCAGTGACAATGATTGGGCCGGTTGTGTCTCGACTCGTCGATCTACAACAGGATTTTGTACGTTTCTTGGTGCTAATCTTGTGTCTTGGTCTGCAAAAAGGCAACCTACCGTTTCCAGGTCCTCCACTGAAGCAGAATACAGAGCCTTGGCATCCACTGCTGCAGAAGTTACGTGGTTGAATTTTATTCTGCGAGATCTTGGAATTCCTCAACGCACTCCATCAGTTCTACATTGCGATAATCTTTCGGCCACATATCTTACAGCCCATCCCAAGTTTCATGGCCGTTCCAAGCACATTGAGCTTGACTATCATTTTGTGCAAGAAAAAATGGCCTTGGGTTTGATTATTGTTAAATACATTTCGAATACTTTACAGGTTGCTGACATTTTCACTTGACTGTCTACGGCTCCATTGCGTGTGCGCATTCCATACGCGACACAAGGTGCGGTAAGTGTTATAAAGACTTCATCTTGCTAATGCACTTGTGCGGTAAGTGTTATAAAGACTTCATCTTGCTAATGCACTTAATGATAGTCTTTCAATTAGTAAATTTAAGGCAACAATGAGTTTATTGAGGTTCACCAAAAAATGATTGTATCGTTAGGTAGTTAAGGAAATGTTTTTAACTTTATGAGGTTAGTTGCTTGAAGAATGTAATATGGATCCACCATTTTTTTAAAATATGTTTTTCCAAACATTTTGATCATGTGATTATTGAATTAATAAAATATTAAGAATTAATTTTTTTAATAAACTCATATTCATATATATATTCAAATTTAATCAATATTTATTTTAAAAAGTAAATATACACTATTGATTAAATATTAAATTTTATACATTTTATAAATTAAATATAAAATTAATCTAACGATCCACAATAAAAATAAAAAATATTTTCTAACAATAAAAAATGACTTATAACTCACAAAAAAAATTCAAACATCGAATATCTATAAAAATGACACATAAATTTAGCAAAAATCCAATGACTCAAATAACATATACCATCTATTTAATTATTTATGAATGATTACGTTTGTTATAAATAACCAATAATTTATCAAATACCGCAATTTATGAGTATATATATCATGTTGCTGCGGAAAGAAGATTCGTCACCAAAGTGCCTCTTTTAGCTCGTGTAAATTTATGTACAAAATTGTGCAGAAAGTTAAAAGTTTAGAACCAATTTATTCGATTTCCAATTTTCGTTCTGACAAATATAAAATGCGTTGGAGAAAACAATATTATTTTCCTGAATTTCAGATAAATTACAAAATCACAAAAAATTCATCAACACGACATCATAATATAGAAGTGCTTCTCTCTTTCTCTCTCACTCTCAATATATATATATAGATATATTATCATCGACATTTTTATATATATAATATGTATATATTCAATATCCTCTTCATGAATTTACATATATAAATCCCCATCTCTCTCCATTGTAAGCCCTCACACTATCCCCCTCGGATCAAACCTAAACGCTAATCGCGAAACGCAAAACGCAAAATCGAAATCGCAGCAAGAGATCAAATACCACAACAATGACGGAGAAGGAGTGCGATTACCACCAGGACGAGGAGGAGCGAGCACGAAGGCGCATAGGAGCGGCGGTGCTCGGCCTCCTCGCGGCGGTGGCGGTGGTGATTTTCCTCGTATGGGCCATACTTCACCCGCACGGACCGCGTTTCGTCCTCCAAGACGCCACCATTTACGCGTTCAACGTTTCCCAACCCAATTTTCTCACCTCTAATCTTCAAGTCACCGTCTCATATATAATATATATATACTTTCACCTACATATATGTATATGTTTGTTGGCAGGTGACGTTGGCGACGATATTGCCGGCGACGTACCAGGGACACTTAGATATGACGGTGTGGTCGCCGTTTCTTTACGGCACAACGGTGCCGGTGGCACCGTACTTGGCGCCGGCGTTGATGCAAGATCTTAACACCGGCATGATCCTCCTCAACGTTAAAATCGATGGTTGGGTGAAGTGGAAAGTGGGCACTTGGATCTCCGGAAGATATCGCCTCCACGTCAACTGTCCGGCGTACATTTCCTTCTCTGGCGGCCGCTACTCCTCTACCTCCGCCGTCAAGTATCAGCTTGTCCAGAGATGCAGTGTAGACGTATGATTTTTATGAATGAAGGAAAAAAGAAAAAGAAAAAAACAGAACTGTGTTATTCTAGTATATTTTCATTAAAAACGAGAGAGATAAGGAAATAGAGCTATTTTGTCGATTTTTATTGATTTTGTTGTTCATTAGGTGATCAAGGTTAAGCAATGTAATTTTCTTTTAGTTTTCTTTTAGAAAAAATAAGTTGAATTCGAAATAATTAAGTTTCGAGCTAAAAAGTTTTTTTCATGAAATGAAATTATATATATATATGTGTGTGTACATATTTACAGAGACAAGAGACCTTATAAATGCGATTTGAAACGGTTTATATATATTTAACCACAATTGCCAATTAAAAAATTCGAGAAAAAGATCGCCCATCCCGATTATGAATAGTAATAAAAAAGAGTGTTTTAGTTTTGTTTATTGTCTCTTTTTGTTCAGAAGTTCATGCAAACTACATTAATGTGGATCCGATTTTTTCTAGATTAATATTTCAATTAAAACTAAGCAGTGAAGATTTATAAAGCCAATTTTTTAAAGGGAAAATCCATGAAAAGAAAAGAATAATAGCTTTTGTGTAAAAAGAGCTTTGATTTTGTATTCGGATAAGGAAAAACGTACTTGAACTTTTGAAAGCATTCTTTTTTTGCTGCTTTGAATTCTCACTTATATTTATTAATTTCAAAATTGTGTTTCCCTTTTTTCATAAGAATATTTTATCACCCAATAGACCAACTGTTAGTATATTTTTGTGAGATAATTAAGATCCCGTATGAATTTATACAAATGTACTATATATTAGTTTCATCTAATTTATACAAATGTACTATAAAAATATGTTTTATATAATTTATGCCACAATTCCGCACAATTTGTAGTATATTATTATGAATTATTTTTATTTGAATTTTTAAGATAAAATAATATATATATATGCACATATGATTACTTTTAATAAAATCAAATATATATTTCAGGTGAGAAACCACCACTACAAAAAATTTAATAATTCGAGACGGACAAATCCGCCCAAAATCCGTCCGCCAACGCTCGTCGCAAAAACATATCCGTCCGCAAATATAAACGGAAAAATAGTCCGCAAACTGTCCATAATTTCAGACTACAAGGCCATCCGGAAATCGACACGAAACCCGACCCGTTTAAGGACGAAAAACAATTTGGAATTTTGGGACGGGTTGCGACTCGTTCTTAAAATTTGCGGACGGGAACAGTGTCGTCCGTAAATTTTAAGGACAGATCGCGACCCCTCCGCAAACTTTAAGGATGGGTCACGTCCCGTCTGCAGTTTTTTTAAATAAAATTTAAATTTAAAATTTCAGATTGATATTAATTAGTGTTTATACATTATTAATATTATGTATTTACAAACTTGTTGGTGGTAATTGTGAATTATTGTCATCGTCGTCAGAATCATTGTTTTCTGCCGTTGATATTGGGCATGTTTTCCTTCATCATCCTAAGTCACTGTTGACGTTCCCTTCTTGATCGTTGAACTTCCCTTCTTGATAGTTCAACTTCCCTTTCTAGAGCGTTGAACGATGAACTTTGTTGTATTAATTGTTCTTGCATCTTTGAGATTGTGTTTCGAAGTTCCTCGGTTGTGACTTTTTCCTTGCCTTTGGAGGAACTCGCATGTTTTGATGTCATTCCTCCAAGACCAAATAAATGACCTTTGTACGGTGTTACGTGTTGCAACAATATTGTAATTAAATTTAAATTATCAATAAAAAAATTTATTGTAAAATTATAATTAATTTACATCGAAATACATCTCGTTGTATTCTTCTTGAGTTAGGGTAGGTTGCGTCCCATCTTCTCTCGGCGGGATTTGGGACACTCGTTCCGATGCCATGTTCAGAATATCATCGTGAATATGTTTCGTCCTGACATCTACCCACGAACCGTCAGATTTCTTATTGTGTGTACGTTCCAACAACACGTACGGCGGTTCACATTCCTTCTCTTTCGCTTAAAACAAATTTAAAATTCATATTTTTACTATTAAGAAAATGTCAATCATATTAAAACTTTAAAAAATTTAAAATCTTATCAAATCTTTGTAAACTTCCGCAAAAGAACGGGAACCAACAGTATGTGCACTTATCCCATATCTTGCTCTATCGGAACAACGGGATTGCCTAGCGCGCCGACTTTTCTCCTTAAAGCTAGGATAATTCCAATATGCAAAACATCTGTTCCCAGACATTATCTGGCATCTAAACAGGTTTGCCCTTGTCTCTCGATCTCTTTTCAATTCATTTACGAGAGATTTGAGTCATTTTCCTGCAGCCCGTACAAATTCGGACTTTACTAGTCCGGTTATTGCAGGATTCTAATAAAAATTTTGCTGAAAATAATGAAATAATTATTTATTGAAATATTATTTTAAATTTTAAATTTTGAGTGAAATGAATATTAATAAAAACATACCACGAAACCTTTTCACCATCGTTCCTTGATATTGGGATCGGTTCGTGTCCAGTTATAACATGGACGATCATAATCAACTTTTATCGTCTTTATTATATGACGATTAAGTTGTTTGAAACCAAACCTATAAAACAAATTAAAGGTAAATTAAAACTTGATTAATTAAGTAGTTACAAAGTTAAATTTCAATTTAGTTTATGTACCAAAGTGCGCTGCTTGCACTATCTGGATCTATACGAGGAAGTATACGTCTTTCCTCATCCATCGCTAAAAGTTCATATACCGTTGATTCCTGATGCATCGAAGGTTCGTGATGCGGTGATGCATCATTGGATCGACCGGTGGTGGCATCTGCCGATAAAAGGGATACGGCATATATTTTGTCGATCTAGTGTTCGAAAATAAGTTCGGATTTATAAAATCCGAAAACACAGTATCTAACTGTCTCTGGCGTTGCGGAAGAGATGGACATTGGCACTTTCCTTAGATGTTGAATGGTTTCTAGTGTTACCGCCTCTTCCAACGCGACGCCATACTAAAAATATTTTATCAAATTTAAAATTAAATTTTTAGTAATTACACATTAATTAATTTTAATATAATTTCAAAAACACAATATAATTTAATATATGTGTTTTTTACTTTTAAAACATATAATTCAATATATGTTTTTTAAACGAAATAAGAACATTAAACTTAATATCTACTTATCTACCATAATTTAATATATATATGTGTTTTAGGCAGTTCATCGAACACCTAATCTACATAACTTAATATATGTATATGTGATTTAGGCATTTCATCGAACAACTAATCTACATAATTTAATATATACATATATGTTTTAGGCATCTCTATAAACTATAAAATGAACGAACGGTTGAAATGGAGCCTGGAATCAACGGCGGCTGGAAGGG
>CM071870.1:38024721-38046785 GCA_036759665.1 Gynandropsis gynandra | reverse complement strand
GGTTAGGAGGTCTAGGCTCGGCAGAATCATTCCTCATCTTAGAGCATGAATTTCCCGTTATCAAGATAGTTCGATAGGTTTATGATCTTTCGTTGTTACATCCATCCGATTCCCGGTATCCCGACACCCGTAGTGTTCATCATTGTCAAGTCTTCCATATCCTTTCATCGCTATCCTCGTTTAGTTTAGTCTTTTAGATATTCGCACCACGCTATCATCTACTTCTCACCGTCTTAGTTTAGTTATATTCTTAGGATTTTGCTGCATTAGTCCCTAGAGTTCGACCCTGGTACTACACGAACCGTATACTTGCGGTGAAGTGGTCTAGGAAATATTTTAGCTTGAATTTCACCACATCAAGATGGAAGGAGGAGAGGTTAAATAGAAAATTTATGGACTGATTAAGGATGGATTACGGACTAAGACAAATATTTCTCGATGAACCGTCCGGAATACATCCCAAAATTTGCAGACGGGCGGTACAATCGTCCACAATTTGCGGACGGACGGTTCAGTCGTCCACAATTTGTGAACGCCCTTGAAAGTGGTCCCAAATCCGTCTGCAATCACGGACGCCTTAGGAATTACTATGCTGTCTGCAAATTTGCGGACGGATTAAGGATGAATTTATTTTTCCGTCCTTCAGTCGTCCCTAATCCGTCCTGAAATTTAGAGAGACTATTTCAGTCCGCAAAATTGTAGTGCTGATGTGATTATATATATATATATATATACATAATTAAGTGTTTTTGTATTATTACAAATGAACTTACGTTAAATAGGTAAATAAATATATGAATTTGTTAAATACACAAATTATTTATGTATGTTCTCATCCTTCCGGCCAGTCGTTAAATACAAAGTTGATTAATTGTTTAGAAACAATATTTTTATTCAACACTGGTGTCTGTGTCGGCTCAAAAATGGTATTTTATCAACAATATATATATATATATATACACATGTAGTTCTCTTACGTTGAGTATAATATATATACACGCCCGGTTGACACAAATCGATTGTCTCAAATTGGTAATGATATATATATATATATATATATATATATGCATATAATATAACATAACTCTATTTTTAAATTAATATTTTTAAATATAATTATAACCCAAAATTTTGTTATTCTTTTTGGTGTTCTCGTTTCATGATTTAAATTTACACGTAATTAAATATTATCTTAGATCATTATAATATAAGTCTACCACTCATATATATCACATCTTTAAATTCGTCCGTCATTAAACATCTATAACAAAAATTTTAAGAATAATAATTGTACCGTGTCTATCAATAATACACACACATATATATATATATATATTATATATATATATTAATTCATAAACTAATGATGATCATTACTAGATATCTAGGAATTAGAGAAAATTAATTGTTTGAAGAGAAGTATTTTGCATATATTTTGGATCGTGTTTCTTAGGGACATGACAACGATCATACATACGTTTTACTTTGGTGTCTGAGTTCATTAGTTTACTAAGTCAATACTTCTGTTTTGGGTCAACAAAATTTCTAAATTTAAAGACTTTGGTCTCCTAAATTTATTTATTTTTTAAAATATAAAAAATAAAATGTTTTTATTTATTTATTAAAACGTATGTAATTAGTTTTGAGATTGATGAAAGTTGCCGTTTTTAACGAATCCCATTTCATATGTTGTGATACCATAACGTTCTACAGATAAAAAGATATTATGCCTTGAAAACATTCTATCAATATTTAATTATTACAAAATCGATGCGGTGTTGATCCAATGAGCAAAAAGAAAAGTGTTGTCCCATAAGTTTTCTTGTTCGATTAAAAAAACATAAGAAAAATAAAATGTAAAGAAGCACAGTCCATAAATTTGCAAACGAATAATTTTCGAAAATATTTTTATGCGAAATCGTCCATATATTTGTAAACAAATAATTTTTAAATGGATTCAAGATTATATTTTTTATGCGAAATAAAAATTTCAAAATAGTTTCAAAATATAATTATACAAAAATTATGTTGATATACAACATTTAGTTGAATTTTGGAAAAATGTATACAAATGTATGACCTTATATAAATTCATTCAGTTATATATATATATATATATATACACGTGTGTGATTCCTCTCCAAATTATACAATCTTCTAGTATATTATTATAACTCAACAATTTTACAAGAATATAAATTTATCATTCTAAATGATTTATATTTCATAAGTTTCATAAATGAATTAATATTTAAATGCATACTATAGATTGTGTGTAAATTAGATAAAATTAATATATATAGTATATTGTTAAATTGTTATACGAACTATAGTAATCTATTAGGTGAAAGAATATTCGATTATTGTTTTCCAATTTATGAAGAAAAAAAAATACTAAGTTGGAATAAGAAAAAGGAAATGATGACGTAAAAAAACAAAGAAGAAAATAGTAGAAAGTAGCTTTAAAGAAAGTAAATGGTTTTGGAGATTCTTAAAGGAAAAAGAAAAATCATAACTTTGGCACCAACCAACTCTTCCTACTTACTCCCTCCGACTGTTGCTTTTTATGACGTTTGAAAAATTCCTCATTATTTGATATTTTATATCATAAATTTGGCCCTATTTTTATTTTTTACACAATGTCGTACAATTTCATTTGATTTACACATATCGATTAGATTATCCAATTCATATAGTATATAATATTTTCATTCTACATTTTTCTATTAAAACAATCCGATTCATTCATTTTATTCATAATTTATTAAATATTTTGTAATGTGTAATACTATTCATATAAATATATTATTATTTTTAACAAAATTTTATATATTTAGAATGATACATTATATTTAGTTATAGTTATATAGATTTGATTAGTTTAATATATTTATTCATAGATATATTTTTCTTTTTTACAAGAAAATAACTCTGTAGAACCATGTGGTATTAAGCTTTAATCACCTGTTTACAAGCAATAATTCGGTTAAATTCGATATGGTTTTCTGAGCTCTCTTAAACCCAAAACACCATCAATGAAAATGAGCTTTATCATCTCAAAAGACCTGTTTTAGCGCGAAAATTAACGATGACTCATCATATTAACACTCATAGAACAGTACTGTAATAACATTTTTCTATTACAACATTAATAAGATAGTCAGAGTTGCAAACTTTTTTTAAATACAACATTTGTTATTTTCTTTTTATATTTTCTGTCTTCATCTAATAGAAGTATTTTCAATATGTTTTTGTTTGAAACTTTTGAAACAACTACATACAATTGTCTATAACTAGATACTGATTATAGAAATGTCAATTTTGCTTAAACTTTATAATTTATTTTAATTATAATAATTGTAAAATACGGAATAATTGAAAATTGTTTGCGTTTGAAAGGAAATGGTAATGATGTATTTGTTGGAATGAGTGGTATTCGAGCATGTACACTTCATTGTTTGCATGAGTTCCTGTTATGGTTTTTCTTTCGATTATATTGTTGTCTAATTGCGTAATTTGAAGTTTTGTTTCGTTAGTTTTCATTCATTAGAGATTAATTACGAACTAAAATAAATAAAAATCTTTATTCTTAAATTAATTATTTCTGATTCACTGGTTTCACGATCAATATCGTTACTAGCATCAATATCGTCACTATCATCAATATAAACGAAGTGATTGGTCAATATTATTAATAACATGACGTATATACCTTCCTTTAATTTTAAACAGTGATTCGATATACCCCGACATTTAGTTGCGTTTAGAAACTCAATATTATAGAGTTTTTTGGCTTCACTATTATTACAACCCGATGGACATAATGAATCGAAGTTTAAATATTCTTTAATAGTTCCAGAGGTCCTTTGAAGTAATATATCATTGATTTCATTAATAATTTTGTTGGTTGGACATATAATAACTCTTTTTTGAAAAAAGATATATTATAATTAATGTTGTAAAAGTCGCTAAGCACTAGTCGACTGTCCATAAGTGCTTAGCAACTAGTCGAATTAGTCGGCGCCATAAATAAACATAAATAAACAAAATATCATATATAAAATATAAAATCAAATCAATCCATGAACAATATCATACACATAACAAAACATTAATACACTACAAAAAAACAGGCGTTTTTCAATGGACAAATCCGTTGAAAAACGCCTGAAATCCATTGGAAAACGCGTTTTCCAACGGATGACAACGGATCTGCGGCCGTTGGGAATCGCTCGTTGCAAATTGGGATCCGTTGCAATTCACAACGGAGTTGCAACGGATAATATCTGTTGCAAAATTGTAATGGGACGGCCTTCGGATAACGCAGTAGAAATTTTGTAACGGACGCCCGTTGAAAATTGGTAACGGATGTCCGTTAAAAAGTTTTAACGGACGTCCGTTGCCATCCAGGCGGAAAAATAAGCGAGATTTTAAAATTTCCAACGGGCATCTATTGGAAACTGGGGGAAAGAGCAACGGACGTCCGTTGCAAATTGGCGAGAAAGGGCAACGGACGTCTGTCACCATTTCGCGGGAAAATAGCGTCCAACGGATGCCCGTTAGAAATTACAACGGGCATCCGTTGGAATGTTGGTTAAAAAAATTTAAAAAAATATTTTTTAAAATAAAAATATTTTAATTAAAATATTAAAATTGTTTACAAAAAACATTAAAACTAAAACTAGTCCTATTACATTTCATTTAGATTGGCTGGATCGGTATAATCATCCCGGTCACCACCACCTCTATACGGCGTTGCATCTGAATCGAGACCCGCTTCTTACCGCGGCGTTAATCCCCTCACCTGGCCGGATAGCAACTCAATGACGTTCTCCAACTGTTGTATTTGAGAGTGTTGTTGCGCCACTTAGGCTCAAGTTTCTCGAAGTTGTGCTTCAAATCCTCGATCTGCCGTTGTTGCGTGTAACTCTCTTGGACTGTGGGAGGTACCGTCGTGGCGTCCTCGACGATATCTTTTTGAAGTGCTCCGAGACCGTATAAAAGCCCCTTATACGGTCTCACCGGCTACAAGACAAACAAAATTAGAGTTAGATGTTTCCAAAATATTTTATTAATAATCGAAAAACAAAAGAATAAGTTTTTACCTTTAAATAAATTTTGTCCCTTTGTAAAGGACTCAGCTCGTCGGGAGTTGAACCGCAAGCTTGTGATTTCTGTGTGATCTTCTCCGTCACAACTTTCACGGTTCTCTCCACTCGAGGATCGATGAGTTCGGGTTCGTCGATCTCTTCCCCGACGACCAGCTTCTTCTTGGCGTGGATTTCCAATACCAACTCAAGAAGAGTCGGCTATCTTCTTATCCGTTGCATCTGTAATATAAAATAAAATTAATTAGATAAATATTGTAAAAATGAAAAATTAAATAATAATAAATTTTACCAATTCTTGTTTTCTCTTCGGGAATGATTTTGATCCCAAAGTATGGTGATCCGGACCATCTCCGGGAACCTTCTCGCCGTACAGACATTTTTTGGCTTTCTCGCTCTTGGCCTTGAAGTCTTCCGACTTCCAATGCTGAATCATTTGATTGAAGACCTCCTCTGTTGCCCATGTCGGTTTGTGATTTTTGATATAGTAGTTGCGCTTTGTGTTATTCATCATAAGGCACATTCGAGCCTGCATGTCGCGCACTCATGCTGTGTAGATGCGCAATGTATCCTTTGTCCACCATTTGTATGCGCGCTGCAAAATAATTTATACTGTGTTAGTTTTATAACATATATAACTAATTATTTTAAATGAAATGTAATTTAAAACTTACGATAAAAGTGCACCACCATCGGTGGCGTACGACTTCTGACGTAACTTGCCAGGAATAATATAATTGATCCTGTAAGGACCCTTGGATGATGCCGTTGTTCGTGTATTTGAGCACATCATCCACGTCAAACCTGCAAATTAAAATTAAAAAAGTTAGATAATATGTATAACTTAGAATAATATAAATGCAAATAATAATGTTTTTTACCATAACGTCCCGGCAGAACGTTCAAGATCGATAATTTGAAGGGTATGACGCCCATCAAAATTATCGATCAAGGAATCGATATCCCCCATATCGTCCTCTTCATCAAATATCGGCAATGTTGATATTGGTGAAGAAGGATGATATGGTGGTGGTGGAGGCGGCGGAGGAGCTCCCGCTGAATCAGCCAACATCCTTCCCGATCTTATAAATCATCTAGCCCTCATTTTTCTATTTAGTGTTTGTAAATGTGTTTGTGTTTGAAATGTAGCGTTTGAAAGGATTTTGAGTTTTTTATTTGTGTTGAAAATGAAGCTGTTCAACGGTTTATATATAGAAATTTCCAACGGGCATTTGTTGGAATTTTCAACGGATGCCCGTTGGAAAATACGTCATCTCAACGGACGCAGTTAATTGACACAACGTTTTGTCTTTCCAATGGACATCCATTGGAAATGGGTGTTCCCGAGGTAACAAACGGCGAAATGGCGGCTCATCTCCCTTTGCAACGAGCATTCGTTCCAATTTCCAACGGATGCCCGTTGGAAATTTCTACAGACTAGACTATGCATCATTACACTTTGCAATGGGCATCTGTTACAAAACGTTCTACCGGACATCTGTTGCAGCTATTAACGGATGCCCGTTAGAATTTTTTCAACAATTACATTTTCCAACGGATGCCCGTTGGTATGTTTGTAACGGGCGTCCGTTACAATTTTCCAACAGATGCCCGTTAGAAATATGGAAAACTTAGAAATTTTTTCTATGTGTCGGAGGCGATTTCGTGTTCTAACGGGCATCCGTTACTATTTCCAATGGATTCCCATTGGTATTAGATAATATGAAGTTCTAAAACATTAAGCATCTTTTTTATATTCTTCAATTGTATTAACTTTTCGATTGTTCGATTACACATCATCTACATTATTACACATCATGTACATTACACATCATCTACGTTATTACACATTATACATATTATTGTATTTACATTTCTTCTTCAGTAGATTCATCCATTGGCGAGTCTTCCTTCGATTGTTCATTTCATTCATCACCGTTTTCATCTTTAGCATCTTCCGGTTCAACGTCTTCATAATCGCGTATGAATTCTCCGTCTATATAAGTTTTTGCGAGAATCTCCTCGCGATTTGTATCAATTAAACGAATCGGCTGCGGATGATTGGGTTGCAATGGATCTTCTTTATCATCTGAGCTTATGATTCCTCGTGACTTGATTTTTACTACGACCCATCACTCCTCTCTTCGAAGTTTCAATGTTGTTGGATATTGCACGTAACATACTTGATTTGCTTGATCTATTGTGATGAATGGATCATACTTACCATATTATCGTGCCAGATTGACATCAATTCCTCCCCATCGGTTTTTTCGTATTCCACGTCCTACAGTTGGGTCGAACCGCTAATATTTAAAAAGCATAACCTTCAACCCAACGAGACCGAGATATTCCACTTGTATGATTTGGTACAAAATGTCGTATAAGTTAGCACTATTAACGCAAACGCCATAATTGTATGTGCTTCTATGTTTTATGTGTTCGTACGTGTGGAACGTGTAGCCGCGAGTAAACAAGATTGGTCAACATATGATATTTCGTGCAGGACCATTAGTCAAATCTTTTAGCCACGTAGGAAGTCTTTCATCAGAACATTTCACCTGTACGTATAATAAAAACAAATGAATAATTTATAATAAATGCAATTAATTTTAATATATATGTACACGAGTACTTACGTAGTCTCTCAACCACGAGTCATAATGTTAAACTTCCATGTCTGTGAGTTCATTTGCATTTAGATGAGGATATGTCCGAAGTACTTCTTCATCAAATATACAGTATAATGAAAATACGTTAATATTGTATATATATACATATATATTTAAAAGATTGAATAATATTGTTTTGTTCCTTTCAAACGGTAATAACTCTTGACAATTTAGTAGTATATATGTGTGGATGTGATTATACGTCTCTGGTGTTAACCAATATTCCTCGGATTTACCTCATGTACGTCCAATCGGTGTAAACATCTCAGGGATTGTGCCAAACTGTGGATTATATTGATACATCATGTACGTAATCGGTGTAAACATCTCAGGGATTGTGCCAAACTGTGGATTATATTGATACAGATAGTTTGTGTGATCATCCGTTGCATGTCGTTCTTTCGTTTGAATATGCGACTCGAAATAAAATATGCTGAAATATGTGATTTCTTCTAGCAAGTATTGTTTGACAATAGATCATTCGACCACTGCTTTGTTTTTTGTTTTTTTTCTTTAAATGAAAGAAAAATCTTTCGAAAGGATACATCCATCTGAATTGAACTGGCCCACCGAGTATTGTCTCATCTGGTAAATGTATTGGTAAATGCTCCATGACATCGAAGAATGAAGGCGGAAAAACTTTTTCCAATGCACATAATACTTCAGAGATATTGTTTTTCGTTAATTCCAAGTCATCCCTTTTTAAATTCCTTGAACATATATCTCTGAGAAATATGTTGATTCCGCATAGCACATCGTGAACATTCCGTGGTAAGAGCTCAGCAAATGCAATTGGAATGAGTCGGCGCATGAAAACGTGACAATCATGACTTTTCAACCTGATCAGTCTCGAACCAATAATACCCACACACCGAGCAATGTTCGATGCATATCCATCTGGAAACTTAACGTCTTATTTTAACCATTCTAATAATGCCGTTTTCGCCGGACCAGATGATCTGAATACTGGGACAAGTGACCTTCCATCTCTTAATCCAACTCAGGTCGTCGACATATTGCCTTCAAATCTTTTCTTGATTGTATATCATCCTTAATTTTACCCGCCACATTCAAAACAGTATAGATGATGTTATCGAAAAATTTCTTTTCGATATGCATAACATCTAAATTATGACGTAATATCAATGATTTCCAGTATGGTGGTTCCCAAAAGATAATACGTTTATACCAATTATGTCATTCACCTTGGCCTTTTGGTTTACGACACCCACGATCTCCACCTCATTCTACCGATTCTTGTAAATCACCCATTGTGTTCAACCTTTCGTAAAGGATTTGTGTTCCGATTTGCATGCACGATTCCTCTTCTTTTTGGACCACGTTCTTTCGAAAATGTTTTTTTTATCTTTCCGGAAAGCATACCCACGAGGAAGAAATCTTCTATGACAATCAAACCAACATGGTTTCTTACCATGTATTAGTCGAAATGAATCTGTATCCTGCATACAATATGGACATGCTAATCTTCCGTGCATGCTCCATCCAGATAACATTCCATAGGCAGGATAATCGCTAATTGTCCAGAACAAGACCGTTTTCAATATGAAGTTTTGCTTCGTACTGACGTCATAAGTAAGAATTCTTTCGTTCTATAAATATCTTAATTCATGAATTAAGGGTTCGAAACTTTTGTTCGGATGTTCTGGTCCTGGAATCAGCAACGTCAGAAACATTACCTCACTTTTCAAACAATCTCGGGAGGCGAATTATACAGAGACAAAATCACCGACCACAAAGAATATTGACTTCCAGATTGTTCATATGGACTAAAACCATATGCACATGCAAAGATAAATATTTCTCGTCTCATACGCGAACTCGGGAAATATTTCATTAAATTCTTTCCAAGCCTTACCATCTGATGGATGTTGCATTATACCTTCGGTCGTCGAGTGCTCTGCATGCCATCTCATTATTCGAATTCAAATAACTTTCTCAACCTGTTTGCTACAGGCATATAGAACATTTTCTTGTATGGTACATATTTACGTGAAGATGGTTTTTTTGGCCGAAATCTGCTTGCACCGCAAAACTTGCATTCCAAAAAATCTCTATCATTCCCCTAAACAACATGCAACTGTTTTTACAAACATCAATTTTCTCATGTGATATTCCCAAATGTTTTAACACATTCTTTATTTCGTAGTATGTCTCGGGAGTTTGATTATTTTCCAATTAATATTCACGAATGGTTTTGCAAAATGAATCATATTAATTTTCAGCAACATTGTAGTCTATTTTTATACTCATCAATCTTGAAGATAAAGATAAGCGAGATTAAACTTCACGAAAACCTTCATATATAGGTTGTTTCACCGAATCCAAAAGTTTAAGAATTGACGTGCATCGATGTTCAGCATCTCTTCATGCGTTTGTTCATTAACAACTCCAGGAAAAGCATCTGAAACCATTTCCACATATGGATTAGTCGTTGATGCTTTATAAATAACTTTTTCATTTCTTTCTACTTGTGCATCTTTCACAATATCTCTAACGTCGCAATTTTCACCGTGAAAAAATCAAATTTCGTAATTCTCAACGAAACCCACCTTGTAAAGATGTTTGCAAACAATTTCTTGACTTCGATACTTTATGTTTTTGCATCTTTTGTATGGACATAACATTGTCCCGCGTTCTTGACACAAAGGTTGCATCGATGCAAAACTCATGAATTGCTCCAATATGTGTAAGAATTCTTGTGTAATCTCTTCGGTTATAGGATCTTTACTTCTATACATCCACTCTGTCGATCTATATATATCTCTATTTAAAGAAGACGATATTTTGTTGAAAATATGTTTGTTATTGATGGTTTGATGCAATCTTTGGTTTTGATCTAAATAGTGCAATTTTCAACGAAAAACCATTGGAAATTGCAACGGATGCTCGTTGCAAGTTCAAGTGAATTTATTTCCACCGGTAAACCTAGAAAGTTAAATTTCTACGGGCATCCGTTGCAATTTGTAATGGACATCCGTTACATTTATCAACAGATGCCCATTGAAATATTTTTCCCTGGGTTCTAACGGACTTCCAACGGAAGAAATCCGTTAACATTCTGTTGAAGGATTACAACAGATGGGGCAACGGACGTTATCCGTTAAACGTTTGTTGAAATTTGTAATGGATTCCAGCGAATTTGTTCCCGTTGAAAGTTCTCGTAAATCCATTACAATCTGTTGCTATTTCGTATCAACGGACGAATCTGTTGCCCCGTCCATTGTAAATGGCGTGTGTAGTGATAAAGATCTAAATATCTAATATCTGTAGTGTTTTGGAGAAATTTATATGTCGGTGCCAAAGAAATTTTACCTCTAAATCACTAATCTTAGGCCAGGGCTTTACAGGATTACTAAATGAACAGATGAATGAAGACAAAGATGACGAAGGGATGAACGAAGACGGAGATTGCGAACGGACGAACGGAAACAAAGAGGACGAACGAAGAAGATGGCTATAAACCAACGACGAGCAACATTAAAACTAGAGGAACGAAAAATGAAGACAGTCAATGAAGTTCGAAACTGGAGGAACCGTAGGGTAAAGAGAGAAACGAACAAAACAATGTTGTTTTGCGAGAGAAAAAAAAAACGTCGTTTTGGTTTCTCTAAAATGATGTCGTGTTGGTCAGAAATTTTTTTAAATATATACAAAACGATGTCTTTTTGGGAGAAACCAAAGAAACATCGTTTTGGTCTGAATTGTTTTATAAAAAATCTGCCTTGGCGGCGATTTTTGCGTAAACGGCCGCTTAGGCGGTGATTTTTGCGTAATAGATCCCCCAAGCGACTATTAATCACCAAATTTCCTCCGACCGCCTAAGAGGGTCGATTTTGCACTATTTAAAGTGGTTGGGATCCATCGGTCGCCTAAGCGCCGACTAGTCACCCGTCTAGGCTGACTTTTACAATACTGATTATGATATTATTTTTCATAATTTTGATATACATGTTCTATAATTGATATTGAAGAGGAAATATGGTGTTTGTAATCAACAAATCGGGTGGGATATTAATAAAAAATCTTATCTTTTGTCTCTGAATGGTTACCATTACAAAGTTTCAATACCAATTAAGAGAAGGCATGCATTTTAGAAATATTATTGTTATTGGTATTTGCGTGTACTCGCATGGTTTTTGTTAGTTTTAGAACTTTTTCAGTAATTCCAAATGTTTGATGAGTTTATGAAAGCTTGAAGTGTATCACTTCTACTAACTTTTGTAATCACTGGTAATATTTAATGAAAATCACCACCAAACACAACAGTTTTAACTATAAAAGGTTTTGTTTTCTGAAAAGGATGTTAGAACCCATGGCATCTTTAATAGTTTTGTCTAATGTTTCGAAATAATATTTGTGTATCATTGATACTTCATCCTATATAATGAGTTTCGTTTGATTGATCATTTTCGCAAGGTTTGTCGTGAGATTGATGCAACACATTGAATCTTCATTGATTTCAATGGGTGTTGCAAATGTTGAATGAGTTGTACGACCTCCTTCCAATAGTTATGAAGAATTCCACTTGAAACAACATTTATTACAATATGTCCACGTAATCATATTTATGTAAATAATGTCTTCTAGAGGAATGTTTTTCCTATACTACCATGACCATATATAAAAAACGGGTTTGGCCAGTGTTTCCATTTATTGCACATGTGAATTTATAGATATGATTTTTTGTTCGTTCGTCAATCGTGATTTTAATTTTTCATGTTCGATTTTGACGATGTGTAGGTTGTAAGATAATTCTTCGTGTATTAATCTGTTGAGAGTTGTACAATTCTTCGTATATTAATATGTTGAGAGTTGTACAATTTTTAGCCACTATAGGATATGACATACTTGGGAAATGTTTTAAAGATTTATATTTTTTAGGAGAAGTTGTTCAATCTCTGCTAATATAGTGGTTTCAATATGTTTTTCAGACATCATGAGATTTACAATATAAATACAATAATAGTTACTTATAATGAAATTTATAATTAAAAAATTTATAGTTAAAATTAAAAATCTGGTAACCATAGAATTTTTCAACGCGTGTAAAGGATGACATCTACTAAGATTTTCCAGACATTTGACTAAACGTTTTCTAGAGAAGATAGACATTTGGAAGTAAGTAAAACTATGACCAAAATGCGTAGATAATATTGGGAGGCCCAATGGCTTGCCTCTTTAATTGTATCTATATATTATCTATCATCGTCTAAAAGATCAAAGAACGACACACATCTTTGAATGTTGTGTATATTGTTTTATTAATTGTTGGTAATATTCGTTAAATGAAGTTGGACTTCTGATTTTATTTAGAAGCATTCTTACGTAAAATATTTCATCTGCATTTGGTGCTTTATGATATAACCTTTCGTATGCAAATCCTCTTTGTTGCGGAAACCGTTTTTTTGGTATCCCTTATAATCCGACTTGGGAAATCAACATATGTTATCTCCCGAACTTCATTGTATAATTCATTGTACTTAAACCACCCGGTGAGCATAGTACGTTGGCTATTTGGCTTAGATGCGACATTAGCTAATGAATCGTTTTCTTCGCTCATAATGTTTTGTTTGTCAGGTCAATGAAAATTCAATCGTTTTACTGGAATGCTTCTATAATGAATATCGAACTTGAAGATTCTCCAACACAGTTCACATCCAAAGATATATATATGCAATTATAATAATTTCTAAATTCATTTTTGCATTATTTACGGTGCATATTTTCTGCTGCTGATGAGATTGTTGTTATTTCATCACACCCTTTGTTTATGTATCTGAAAAGATATTTTATAGTTTTGATATGATTGCACCACTCAACATTGATATGTGCTCTATATCTAAGTAAAAGAAACACATTATATGGTACAATGTAACAATTATCTAATTTTAAATCATTTTTAATGACATATCGGTCATTACATGATCTTTTGTATATAGGATATCCTTCATTATCAATATATGTTGTCTCGTTAAATGTTTTAGGAAATCATTTTGTACATTTTCTTTTTTCCATTGAAGGTGAATATCTATTTCCATTTTGAAAGGTCCATGAAGCATTGTATCTTGAATTGTTGTATAGAGCGTTGTATTGGTAAATTTGTCAAGATTTTCAACAGATATAATAAAGTCTATGTCTTTTTCAGAAAGATATGTGCATGACTTAAACCTCTTTTTTGCAATTCAACGATGTACATAACTAAAAACGTAGAAAATAAAATTGTTATTATGAAATTAAAGTAAACATTTTTCATTTTTCTAAATACTAAAATAATAATATGTGATTACCATTAGAAACGTTTTTCTTGTTACGAAAGTCTGAAATCAAGTTCTCAAGTTTGATTTTAAATATTCTTGTCAAAATTTCTAGACGATCTTCAGTAGATAAATGTCGTTATTGTAAATTTCTCTGAATTTCAGATTCATTTTGGATTGCAAGAAAATGTCGCGAATAAATCTGGATGTCCAATGTTTTTGCAAATTGTCAATGCGTCTAAATAGTTTTTGTTCATATATCTTTAACTACCAGTAAACAATATAATTTTTGCTCCTATTGTAACTGCATCATTATTTCCAGATTCAATAGTTGATTGAATGGTCTCATAATTTTTGCATCGTAAATTGTTTTGATTGTTTCTAATAAATGATATTCATTCGGATTCAATCATGCAATATCCATCAACGATAAATTGTTGGAATAGTCTTCTTTTATTAAGTAGTGATAATGATTCATTTGATCACTCTTGTATACGATAAGCCATAAATTCTCGTAAGTTCATTTGTATTTGATGATTTTTTGCATGTGATGCAATAGGTATTAGCTCAATGTCAGTTTGGTACCCATGTTTACTGCAAGGAAAGAATATTGGGTATAATAGTGGAAATAAAAAGGATAAAATTATATGATACATATAAAATTATGACTCTGTTTTTTTAAGAATAATATCATATGGCTGTAAAACTTCGTTAAAATCTCCAACTAAAAGAGCGACAACATTTGATGTTTCCGATAGATTATAATTTCTTAGGTTTTTTCTTTGGTTCAAATCAATTAAATTTTTAACTCGTTTTTTCACATATTTTGATTATGTCACGATCCATTCGATATGTTTTACATATGGGTTCAATTCGTCAAACATTTTTTTAAGATTTTGTATTATGTCTTCACGAAAGAAAACCAATATTGTAGTGAAACATAATTTAAAAAAATAAAAATATTTTATTGCATTTATTCTATTTTCAGTGTCATATTCTGTATCGTGAATATAAAGTTGCACAAAGTTTGCATTGATATCGTCTTAGGAAGAGAACTTCCAATTCTATGGTGATTTCTCCATGTATTTTGAAAACATATGTAAAATGTTTTCTATTTACAGTTGCATCTACTTTTTCTCCCATTGATGTAAATGTGAAATTGTATTATATACACGAATATATTGTTTGAAATGTCGTGTATTTTTGTTATGATATAAGAGAAGAGTCTCTAAGTATAATGGCAATGAAGACATTTTAGAGAGAACTATTTTTCCTTTAGAACTGACGGAGAATTTTAGAATTGACACATGTTTATCCTCTTTTGTTCTTTCCTCCAACCAAATGGAAGCTAAACATTTGGTGCATTTATATATTTGATCACCATGATCTATATAACCTTCAAATTTAAACGAAACTCTACCTATATATATCAGCCAATCCATATTTGGGCTAAAAGATTTTCAGCCAATCCATAAAAAATCAAGGTTATTTGGATCAGTACGCAGGTGTTTTTTAAATATTGTTTTATAAGCATAAAATTAATAGTTTTTTTAAAAACAATGTAAAAATAAACATATAAAAAAATCTAAATAATATAATAAAAATTAATTTTTTTTAAAATATATTAAGATTATTAATATTTGTTTTTTATGATGAAAACAAAGAATAAAATTTATATTAAAAAATAATCTATTTTTTAAAAAATATTTTTAAAAATAGTTCATGGTTTGGCCCAACCCATATAGATTAGTTTGTGAATCGCAAAAAAAAAAAAAGCCTAATATATAAGGCTATTTGTTTAAATCAATTCTCATATCAATGTCACTCGAGGGAATGATTAACTCATTTAACACTCCTATCATGCCTAAAAAATCTCGGATGATCACTCCCCTTAAAAAGGCATGTTTAGAAAGTGGGCTTGAATGGATTGATGAATGTGGATCATGAAGACCATGTGTTATCATGAGAAGAACATGAATCTCATGTGAGTGTGTGATGGGAGTTACTGTACTTTAAGATCAAATCATGACTGGTGGAGTTGCAGTCGTCTGAACGCGGCGATTACGTTTTCTGGCAACACTAAAACCGACTGGTGGAGTCGCAGTCGCCCGTAAATGCGGCGAAACGTAGAATTTAAAAATCCGAAATAATGTTACATTATATTTATGTTTCGGTGCGTTTTTAATAAAATTACGAAAATACCCTTCATATTTGTTTATTATATAAAAATATTTATAAGTATTACAAATTTTATTTCAATGATTTGTTATAGTTTGTATTTATCATATATATAACTGTATAAAAATATTTGATTATATTTTTATAAAATTATTATAATTTATATTAATGGTAAATATATATATGTATATGTATTGTATATTTTAATATTTTTTAATTTTTAAATTTATTTTCAAATATTTAAAAATTATGATTAAAAAGTATATACAAACAAAAAAGTTTAGGTAATTCTGCTATAAATTCTTTTATTAATAATTGTCTATTTTGGTAATTCTGCTCAAAATGATATCGTAACAGTTTTCTGCCATTCGCTTCTAGTCGCAATTGTCTGCAAACGTAGCATTTCCACCATTCAGACAAAATGAAACAAAACGCCGCCAATCGCTGACATCATTTCTGATGTTGTGGAAACACGAGTTATAAATTATCCTAGTCCACTTCACCGCAAGTATACGGATCGTGTAGTACCAGGGTCGATCTCTGGGGACTAAGGCAACCAAACTAAGAATAAAACTAAACTAAGACTATTAGAGATAGAAGGGGATATGATCCTAAATTCCTAAAACTAATCTAAATGGTGACAACGATACTAGGTTGGGGATAAAGTCGGATATGACAAACACTACGGGTGTCCGGGATACCGGGAATCGCACGGATGGAACAACTAAGGATCATAGATCTATCAACTATTCTTGACAACAGGAAATTCATGCCCTAAGGTGAGGAGTGATTCTTTCAAGCCTAAACCTCCTAACCATGGATACGTGCAACCCTACCTTCCAACAGTGATTAACCCGTACCATGGCAGCATTAGAACGCAATCATTATCCCTAAAATGACTAACCGACCGATCAGATTCTCATTAGCCAAGCTTAATCTACAACTTAACAGGTTCGGATTCATTCTTTAACCTTCCAGAAAAGTCTGAAATCCTATGTCGCTGAGCGGGCAGCACTAGCGTAAGAGTGATAATGCTAAGCGTAGAACCGTAAATCAAGAATAAATCAATAAATCTAAGCATTAACGCAAATCATATTGTTCATCATACAATTCCGATATCCCTACCCGCAGTAGGGACTCTACTCACTCATGGAGAAAACAAAAGACGAAGATAACATAACCCTATACATGATAGACTCTAAGGAATTCGATGCCTCGACCTTCCCTATCGTGTTACCGGTGTAAGGATTGATGCTTCTCCTCTTCTCCAACATTTCCCGAGTCTTTCCAGATGTTTTCCAGCCTTTCCTTGCCCTGTACGTCGCCCCCTTCCTCTAGATCCATTATGTTCCTTAAATTCGGGCGTTTGAATGTTAGATCTAGGTTGTTGCAAAATACACGGCCCGCTCGGGCACCAGTGTCGCCCGGTCGTGCAGATGCTCGCCCGGTCGTGTTCTTTCGTAGTGCCCGATCGGGTATCAAGCACCCGATCGCGTGTTTGAGCGGCCCGAGTCGTGCAAACTCACGGGGAAATTTGGATGAATTAACGCCCGAGCGGGTATACGTGTTGCGCCCGATCGGGTAAGGCTACCCGATCTCCTCACGGGGAAATTTGGATGAATTAACGCCCGAGCGGGTATACGTCTTGCGCCCGATCGTGTAAGACTACCCGATCGCATTGCCTTCGTGCCCGGGTCGTGCAAGGTATGCGGATAAAACCCCGTAGGTTTTACCCGAGTGGGTGGTATATGGTGCCCGACCGGGCACCCTTGTTTCCTTGAAATTTCTCTTTTCCGCTCGTTGCTCGGGTGTTCCTTTGGGTTCTGAAGCTCAATCTTGGCTCTGAGTAGATATATCTTCAAATCATGTGGTTTTGATCAGGAATCTGTCATTTTAAGCTCATTTAGGCCTTGTCACCTAAAAACCTGAAAACCAACAAAACGGGTGTGTGAAACTCGTAATCATATCGGATAAGTAAATCTATCTATAAAATATATGCGAAAATGGCATTAAAACCTATCCTAAAATTGATACACTTTCAGTGTTATCAATTTCCTTTTTTATCTATCATTCTATATATAACAATGTTAAAGAAAATGGTATAAACGATCATAGGCACCACAACAAGCTGTCTTCATTCTTTCTTGACGACCAATCTAGGTAGCCATGGTGTTCACACAGTTTCGACGGTTGTCTTAGAACTCAATAGTCTCCTAGTTTGATTTTCTAAAAATATGACTAAATCGACATCCTTTTAGTTTAAGAAAAAATGACTTCATTTCGTCATCTGAAAAAAGGTTTCTTCATGTCAATTCTAATGAAATTCATCGCGAGTCATTTCGTCACCTCTGTTATCCCGGAGTCATTTCGCGGTCTGCATCATTTGTTTGTCATCTTCTTATATATCACTATGTCATTCTGTTGCCTCTATCATCGCTTCGCCACTATCATTGTCGTTTTCATCTCATTTCACCATAGTCTTTTTCTCTTTACATAACCTATCTTTGTCGTCGTAGTCTCTCCTTGTATTTGTCAGTCGATAGGGATTTTGTTTCCTCGCATTAGATTTATAATTCATGATTCAATGATCGTTTTAATTACATGTAAGTAGATATTTTGTTTTCTTCATGTTAAATGAGCACATTCTTAGATGCTTCATGATTTGATGACCACTTTTCTAAATCAATCCAATCGTTGTTTTGGAAT
Source organism: Gynandropsis gynandra (assembly GCA_036759665.1). NCBI lineage: Eukaryota > Viridiplantae > Streptophyta > Magnoliopsida > Brassicales > Cleomaceae > Gynandropsis > Gynandropsis gynandra. Next base: position 38,027,849 of record CM071870.1, on the reverse strand, counting down.
AACATGTTTGCAAAATTATGATGTGTTTGCGAATTAATACACGTTCAATTATGTTAAACACTCTATCTATATGCGGAATCATTATTTGTTGTATAAATTATTATGTCGAGTCATCAAGTTTAAAGAGAAAATTGAATGATTTTGGTTGAAAATTAGATTTTTGTCAATCCGAATAATCTAGAAAAATCTAATGCAAATCATATGGAAAGACTTTTTTTGTGTGCAGTTTATAGGTTGAAGAAATATATAGTTAAAATGTAAGAAAATATTTTTGTGTGTCGTAAAGTAATATGTGAACAAAAAATATCGATTAGCAATAGAAGAAGCATAAGAAAACAAGAGACAATTTCTAGTGAAAGATCTGAATTCGAAGTTTTATGATTTACATGATATGAATCACTATCTAAAAGTACATCCAAAATGTTATTCTTCTTTTTTTTTTCATTTCAACTATCACCATCACATTAAATTAAATATAAAAAAGACTTTTAAACATTTTCTACATGTATCCTTTGTTTTTAGCAACACAAGAAGATAATTTAACTACTTATACCTACAACTAAAATGAATGGTAAATAAATAAATAAAATTTCGATTAATCACTTACTTCTTAAAATACTCCAATTTCCCTTCATTTCGAGATTACCTAATTATGAAAGAATGAATTTTTATCGCTATACTTTGTAAATGATGCACAACATTACCATAATTGTCACACTGATCAATTACAATCAATAAAATAAAGTAAAAAATGTAGATAAAAGATGTACAACAATGAGGAGAATAATTATCTCACATCGTGTGTTTGGTTCGATTAATTTGAATCTGGTTCAAGTTTAGGATTGACATTGATGTAACAAATTATTTAGAAAACACTTCTCAAAGACTCGTTGAGAAATGTTTATGAATATATTTCTTGATGAGTTTACACACATGGTGTTGCTCTTAATTCAATAGATAAAGATTAGTTCAAGATAATAGTTTATGCATTGAAATATATAGATTCAATGTTACACTACCAAATAAATTCCAATTAAGAGAGTTGTTACGGAAAACTAAGGTTAAAAAAATAGAAGTTCTAATAAAGGGACAAGAAAAAGAATGAAATTTGAGTGGATGCTCTCTTATGATTAATTGATGGAGATGTGAAGATTGATACATTCCGAGCTTTCGAATTGAAGTAATTCTCCCCACCGGTCTCGTGTTCTTAGTCACCCCTTACCTAGTTGATCTTTGCCCTATCGGCTACCTGTGGCTGAGAGATTCATTTTCCTTTTTCTTGTATCGCTTTCGGCCCGGGGCTGGCTTTTTGGGAAGCCCGTTCCCACCGCGCTCATGGCCCGGCTGGCCTGCCAACGGTAGTGGGAATTCCCTCGCAAGGTTGGCTTGGGCTCGGGGAGGTTGTTCTTCTTCCTCTGCATGGAGGGTTACAAATAGAAAAAAAATTAAGCTGTGCCATATAAAAGTATCTATAAGAATTATTAACCAATACTTAATATTACATATGAAATGATTAAAGATTGCTTGTTATTCCTCTAATTTTGTTGGCATATAATTTGAATACCTATTACATTCATAAGGATTCATCAATCCATGTTACTTTTAAACTCGTTGAAGTTTTCTTTCCATTTGATCTTGATGCTAAGAGTTTTATAATAAACATCGAACTTCTGAAGCACCAAAATAGAATATGTGCCTTGTAAAAAGCATATGTCATTAAAAAATACGAGAAATATGATGAAAGTTATGATCCATGTTAGTTTCTTAAGTTAAATTTATCAGTTTCATTGTTGTAACCCTTTTATATCTATTGTAACTTTATTTTATTAGTTGTAGTTGATGAGTGAGATAATTATGGAAATGTTGTGCGTCATTTGTAAAGAAATGGGAATACAAAATTCAACCAAACAAATATGATATTTTCAATGTATGGATCAATGAATTTTTTTGTCACAATAAATATCAATGGATTCAAACATATATACACGATCATATATTGTAATCTATTAAAAGTGTCAACGAAAAATGAACAGAAGTGCACCGTTGAGACATTCGTTAATAAATGTTCGATATTATGTTGTAACTTTCAATGGGTTATCAATGGATAAAATTTGTTGGATAAGATTAATGGTTTTCCAGCAAGGTCTATCATTGAGACTTCGATGTATTTAAGAACAAGTCGCTGATATATTATGCATTTTGGAAATGTATTTCCGTCTTCATTTTATCAAGTGATGAAACATTTTTTAATTCATTTACTGGACGGGGCAATACTTGATGGTCAGTTCAACTTTGATGGATATATCCATTCAAAAGACTCTTTTCATCTTTAAGAAGGCAAAAAAAAAACAGAGGTAGATGAATTGTTAAATAGTATTTGTTGGAAAATATTACATATTTTACACTACCAACTTTGAGGGGCATATTCAAACAAACTATAGAAGTTCAGAAGAAGATCATACAAACTATTCATATCAATATAACTCCAATTTTACGCCAATTGAACGAGAGATCGAACAATTATTGGCTAACACTAGAAGAGTATAATCATGTTCACACATATTTTTTAATGATTTGATAAAGAGTGATTGACATATATCCTCCTTTAAGTGCGGATGAATTTAGTACAATAAAAATTCAACATTATCTCCAGTGGTTGAGTGATAAGATTTATGTTCACGTTTGCATCCACTTTCTACACAATATGACATATGCGTTAACAGTGGAACATAAAAAAGGATATAATCATATCGGATAAGTAAATCTATCTATAAAATATATACGAAAATGGCACTAAAACCTATCCTAAAATTGATACACTTTCAGTGTTATCAAACTCCCCCAGACCTAAACCTTTGTTTGTCCTCAAACAAAACCAAAGTCTAGCATAAGAAGAATCTAATAACGATGGATACTAGCTCAAAAATATCGAAGGGTTAGTCATTTTGCAAGTCAACGCGTCACATGGATAAGAGTCTAAGCGTACCGAGTATAACCTTATGTCTACCGAAAGTGCTGAGCCATGAAATCCTTCCTAAAATCTAAGCCTACTTCAACTTGGTTTTTAGGACGTCGAAGTCGAAGAGGGATGGCTTTCTACTTAGACCCAGGCTGTCTATGGCACACTC
>CM071870.1:37988805-38008946 GCA_036759665.1 Gynandropsis gynandra | reverse complement strand
ACGGGGAGGGGTGGCAGGGAGGGGAGGCGCGGGGAGGCTAGGGGCGGCGGCGAGGGAGACGACATTGGTGGAGAGGGAGCCATTGGGTGCTGGGTTCATCTAAAACCCTAAATCCAAAAAAAGAGAGAGAAAGGAGAAACAATGGACATCCCTGATCAACCCGCGTGTATTAACCAACAAAAAAAGGCGATCGAATGGTTTATATGGCGACATGTGACGGATTTACTGTTCACATAGGATTTTGCTTTATATTATATAATATATATATACTAGATGTATTGTAATGTTTATAGAATCATACATTTTTGAAATAAAAAAAAAGATAAAAAATTAGGACGATTTTAGAAAAAAAACACATAATAATTGCTACATTGACTAAAATTTATTAAAATAATATATGAATTATTTTTTGCATATTTTAAACAAAACATTAATTTTCAATTTTCTTGTAAAACATACACAAACTCCAATGTCATTAAATTATTAATATATATATATATATATCATTATAATTATTTATATATATATATTGATTTTTTCCTCTCTTCTAGTATAACGGATGGACAAATAACGAATATTTGCGAATATGTGACTATTTATATTTGTATTTGTATTCGACGAATATCTAGATTTATTATTTTTATTTGTAATTGTAATTCGCATATTTGTAAATACGGATATTTGTGGATATACAGATATCCGTCGAATATACGGATATTTATATACGAACCTAAACTTTTTTAACATAAAAAATATATATAAAATAATTTTAATAAAAAACAAATAATTATCAAATATAATCTAAAACTAAAGTTCAAATCGCATAAAGATGCAAAAATATATAATATAAATAAAACAAAGTACCAAATCGTCACAATCATATCCACATCAGTCATTTAAATTTAGTTTCGTCGATGATTCTACGAATATCGCCAATTCACCTAAAACAATGAGATAAATGGTTAGATTTTACACTAAAATAAAACTCGCGAAAAAGTTATACTTAGTGAGTTCTGTTTTTTCATATATTTTAATGTCTTATAACATTATCCAACTCATTTGGATTGGAACCAATCTTAAGTTTAAATTAAATCTTCAACAATATTAGTTATTTTAAAGTATTTGATATTTTAGTTCTCCAATCATAGATATATTGCATATTAGTTTATATATTTATATAACAAATGTTTAAATAAGATTAGTAATGTTTTTATTTCCAATTTGATCATTAAAATCAATTTTTTTATATATATCTATATATTAACTAAATTTTCTATTTAGTATTTACGGATACGAAAAGTTCGGATAATTGAGTCTACTATTTGTATTTGTATTTGTCGAATATCTGATTTCTATTATTTGTATTTGTATTTGTATCAGCGGATATTTGAATTTTTGGTTCGAATACGAACGAATACGAATCGGATACGAGTATTTCGAATATTTTGCCCAGCCCTAATTACCACGTCACTAAATAGAGGTAAAAATCTATATTTTTAGGAAAGCCTACGAAATTAAATTAGTTTTCCGTCCAATGTATCTAAAAAGAAACCAATGGGTTAGACACATATTTTTTCTTCTTCTTATTTTTCAATTACGTAAGCCTCTTCTTCCTTTCTTCAATTTGTGCCCTACAATTTAATCTTCCATATTACTCTCTCATTGATCACATCAGACCATAGACGTCGCCTTCTGCTTTCTTTGTTGAGCTCTGCCCTTCGGAAGATATTCAATTGACACTTCTTCTCACCATTGTTGCTTCCTCCCGTGCCATGCCCTTTCATGGTTCTCTTCTCTACAACATTGTGAAAGCGTTGATGTCGAAGTTGCGGTGACTCCATTAAGCCCGATGGCCTATTTCCTTCATTCTTTGTATTCTTTCCCCTCTTCTAATCCAGGTTATATGTCTATTCTTAACGTCATTGCGACACTTTTCTCATTTATCTGCAATTTTGTACAACCCTTCCTCTAGTCTTAGCTTCGATAATTATTCTGGTCATAGTTGTCGATAATCCGATCATCACCATTTCAAGTGGGTCACAAGTTCGATCTTCACTGCTTTCGAAATACTGCCGTCGCAGATATGATTTCGTAAGAACTCTATTCTTCTACCCATAATTGGTATGGGTATTTATCCTGATTTTGTACTCTCACTAGCAAGTGACAAGGACTCAGACAATTTTTTATTTTCCCTTTATTTTTTTTGGTTTCTTATGGAGCATTATGGAAATATGACCGCGAGAAGATGCGAGCGGTACATCGAAAAATGTTATTCGAATGTAAGGTAAGGCGAAGAACTGGAAAAGGGATGTGAAATGCGAGCCTTCACATTCATGTCTGATGGAGCTTCCACCACCGTTGATTTAGCTATGTTCCCATATATTCATCTTCTTTAAACTTTTTTTTATCATCACCGATCGTCTTCTTCAGAAGTCCAACACAATACAATGGCTAGTGTTCGAATGGAAATGTTGTCGGTGTTAGATTTTAGGTGTTGTTCATGAGCTAATTTTGATCAAGCTCATGATCTCTCATCTCTTTTACATGGTGGAAATAGGAATTAAAAACTCTCACGTGTTTAGGGTGGTTTGTATTTATGGTGTTGTGCAATTTGATGAAAAATGGTGTTTGGTAAATTGCAAAGAGAATGGCTAAGTTGGTATTTTCTCGGTGGTGATGCTCTTCACCCCCTTCATATTTCATATATATAAAAGGATTACATAAAAGTATAAAATTCCTAGATCACATGCTTAGGTCTGTTACAAGATGTCACTGTCTATTTCATGCACAAAAAAAACTAGCCAAAACATAGGCCATTACCCTTTGTTTTCTGCAAATTCAATACTTAATGTTTCTTTGCTTTTGCAGGTCACTTTCTCGGCTTCATGAGCTTCCTTAGGCGTTGTGCTGGGCTGGCACGGGCTTCTCCACATAAGTTTCGGGTTTGTCTTCAACTTGGGCCTCGAGTAATATTGCTAATGGGATTCCTCCCGGTGGCTCATCGTCACTTGATTTCAGCTTAGGGGTCGGGAAGGTTCCCCTCAATTCCCGATTCCCTTGTTCTTCTGCAAATCCTAAGGCGATTCTAGGGTTTGCTCTTCCACCATGATTTCCAGCCAGCCGTCGAGGGGAATCGGAGCCTTTAGTTGGTCATTGCTCACCGGTTTCACGGTAACTTGACTTGTCATCATAGTTCATAGATGGGCTAAATGTTACGTCATCTCCTTCAATCGATCTCTACAAGTTGCTTCACGTATCAAATATTTTTGTAATATTCCAAAAATCTACAGCGAGATAAGCTCCATGAGAATGATGTGGACATGAGCAAGATGGAAAGAAACACTACATTGTAACGGATTTGAATAGAAAATGGGGAATCATAAACATATAAAAATCCGTTACAATCTTTTCAAACAGATTCTATCCGTTGAAAGGATTTGGTGAATCCGTTGAAAAACTTCTAAATATTACAACGGAGGACCGTTGCTATCTCCAACGGACGTCCGTTGGTAAATTAAAAATTTTGATGCAATCGTTGGAAAAAATAGACCATTATATTTGAGAGGCACCAATTGATATTTCCAATGAACATTCATTGGAATTTTCACTATTTATACACAAAAATTGAATTCCTTAACATCAGGCCATGAACAAAAAATATACTTTTAAACAACGACGTCTTCATAAAATATATATATATATATATATCGATCGAGAGAATGGATGTATAGAAGAAAATTTCCCATAACCGAGAAAGTTACGCATAACATTTTACACGGATTTAAGCAGTTCATGAGTTTTGCATCAATGCAACATTTGTATCAAGAATGCAGGACAATTTTATGTCATTGCAAAAAAAGTTGAAAACGTTATATGAATTTAAAAAACCGTTGTGACAATGAGATGACACAAAAAAAATCAACGGGTGAAGGGATAATACGACATCCATCAGATGGTAAGGCTTGAAGGGATTTCAACGAAATATTTACTAAACTTGCGTATGAAATGAGAATTGTTTATCTTTATCTATGCATATATGGTTTTATTCCATACGGATAATCCAAAATTCAATATTCCCTACGGCCTGTGATTTTGTCTCCGTATAAATTGCCTCCCGAGATATGTCTGAAAAGAGAAGTTATGTTTCTTACGTTTCTTATTCTAGGATCTGAATATCCGAAGAAGATTTTTTCATGTATTCTTACAGCCTTTAATTCATGAATTAAAAGATTTGTGGAATAATTGAATTGTTGCATATGACGTAAGTACGAAGCAAAATTTCACATTGAAAACGTTATTATGGTGGATAATTAGCGACTTTTCTGTCTATGAAATGTTATCTGGATGGAGTACACACGAGAGATTTGGATTTCCATAATGTATTGAGGATACATATCATTTTATATAATAGATAGGAAGAAACCATGATGATTTAATTATCATAGAAGATTTCTTCCCCGTGAACATAAATTCAGAAAAAGTAAGAACCCTTTTTGGAAAAACATGGTACAGAAAGAAGAGGCACATGCATGCAAACAAGTATGCAAATACTATATGAAAGACTAAACACGATGATAGATTTACAAGAATCTGTGGAATGTGGAGGAAACTGTGAGCATCGAAAACCACAATGCCAAAGTGAATAGCATAACTCGTATAAACGTAGAATTTTTTTTGGGAACTACCATATTGGAAATCACTCATATGGCGTTATAATTTGGATGTTATGCTTATAATAATTTTTTCAATAACATCATCAACACTTTTTTGAATTTGATGGAAAAAAATGAAGAATAACATACAATCAATGAAAGATTTGAAGTCAGTATAACATATACCTGAGTTGGAGTTATGTGATAGAAAAACACATATCCCAATATTTAGATTGTCTAGTCAACAAAAATATCTTTATTGAGGTGGTTAAAAGAAGACGTTAAATTCCAGATGGATATGCATAGAATATTGCTCGGTGGATATTGTAGGTTCAAGGCTCATTGGATTGAAAAGTCACGATTGTCACGTTTTCATGCAGCAAATCATGGCAATTGCATTTGTTGAGCTATTACCACGGAATGTGCAGGACGTGATATGTAAAATTAACATATTCTTTACATATATATGTTCAAGAAATTTCAAAAGAGATGACAAGGAGTTTTTCTGTCTTCATTCTTCGATGTCATGAAACATTTTCCAATACGTTTACCAGACGAGGCAATACTCGGTGTCTCAGTTTAATTTAGGTGGATGTATCCATTCAAAAGACTTTACTTTCATCTAATGAAAAAACACAACAGTGGTTGAATGACATATTTTTAAACAATATTTGTTGGAAGAAATAATATATTTCAGCATATTTTATTTCAAGTCGCATATTCGACGAAACAAATAAGATCATACAAACTATCTATATATATAAATCTCAATTTGGTGCAATTTCTGAGATCTTTACACCAATTGGACGTATGAGATAGAAATCCGAGGAATATTGGCTAACACCAGAAGACTATAATCATGTCCATACATATTATTATTAAATTTTTACGATTTATTACCTTTTGAAAGGTAAAAAACGATGGCAATCGATCTTTTAATAGTAACATATATATTTGTGAGTGTGTGTTAATTTTTTTTATTAAAGAATCTTTGATGAAGAAGTAATGAGTACATATCCTCATCTAAAAGCAGATGGACTCAACAAAATGAAAATTCAATATTATGCCTTGTGGTTAAGAAATTACGTAAGTATATATATTTTTGTACATATACTTAAATAATGTATGTTAGACGTAATCATTCATTTTTTTATATTATATAAATTAAGGGCTGCGATGAGAGATATCCTACTTGGTTAGGAGATTTGGCTAACGGTCTTGCAAGAAATGTATTGTGTTGGCCAATTATGTTTACTGGAGATTCACATTCCACATTTACGAGCATGAAAAACAAAGAAGCACATGCAATTCCAACGTTGTGTTAATAGTAAAATAGAGTATGATAATTTCTACGAAATTTTGTACCAAATTCTGCAGATCGAATATCTTGGTCTCGTTGGATTGAAGATCATTCTTTTCAAATTATAGTGTTTCAACCCAACTATAGGACGTGGTACACGAAAAACGATAGAAAGGAATTGACATCAACCCGGCACGATAGTATGCAAAGTATGATCCATTAATCACAACATATCAACTAGATCAAGTATGTTACGTGCACTATCCAACAACATTGAAACGTCGAAGACGAGATTGGTGGATCATAAATAATATTACACCGCATGGCGCTAAAAACGCATAAGAAAAAGAAGATCCATTACAAACCGATCATCCTAAGCTAATACATATAATTGATATTGGAAATTGCGAAGAGATTCTTGCAAGGACCGACATAGATGGCATATACATTGGCAATTATAAAGACGTTGAACTGGAAGATGCACAAGATGATCATGGCGATGATTTGCATGCACCATCTAAGGAAAACTCACAAATTGAAGAATTAACAGAAGAATATATGTCAATTATGTAATTATAATATCAAACTTTTGTAACTTAATTTTTTTAAATCATGTATTCTATATTCAATGGGCATCCATTAGAAATTTCAATGGACACCTGTTGAATCATAAAAATTCTATTAGTTTCTTAGGCAATGTCGTCCGTTTGAAATAGTTGACAAAGTATTAACGGTCATCCGTTGGAGCGATCCAACGGATGTACGTTGGTATTTTACAACAAGCATCCATCGGAATTTTCAACGATGAGCTATGCTTCGCCTAGGTAGCTCATCACATCGGTAACAAGCATTCCAACAAGCATCCATTGGAAAGAAGATGTACAACTGCTTTATTGAGTCCGTTACATCGGGAACATAATTTCCAAAGAGCATTCGTTGGAATTTTCAACGGATTCTAGGTGAAAAGAAATCCACAACCATGTGAATTAATGATGTTCGTTTAATAGATGTCGTTTCCAACGGTCATCCGTTGGAAATTCCACTGGACGTCTGTTGGAACTATTGAACAGTTCCATTTTCAACACAATTTCAAAACCAAAACAAAAAATTATCCGAAACACTAATCCTAAATACTTAAACACATTGAGAGATAGACAATTTAGCGGTCTTGGTTATTGTTGACGGGTTCTACAAGAGCCCCGCCATTACCTCCTCCGCCACCATACCAGTCTCTATCGCCTATATCGACACCGCTAATATTTTATGAAGTAGACAATATGATGAATATTGATGCTTTGATTGATACATTCGACGAGCATTCAACTGTTATCATCATCGATTCCGAACACCTTGACAAAACATTATGGTAAAATACTATTTATTTATACATGTATATTTGTATTGATTTTAAAATTGTCTAATAATTTCGTTTACACGTGTAGGTTTGATGTGGATGATGTTCTTAAACACACAAACAACAACATCTTCTAAGGTTCTTTACGAGATCGGTTGTACTGTTCCTAACAAGTGATGCTAGAGGTTATATGCCGCCGATGGTGGTGTACATTTATCGTAAGTAATATAATATAGGATTTAATGTAATATTATTATTTAATCTTTAAAAAATTAGTAGATTTACATTTAATTTTGTAGCATGAATATAGATGGCAAAAAAAAAAGAACACATCGGATATCTATATAGTCTGGATGTGCGATATGCAAACTCGATTATGCTTGATGATGAACAATACCAAATGCAACTATTATAACAAGAACGCCAAACCGACATGGGCTACGAAAAAGATATTCAGCCAACTCTTCCAACATTGGGAGTCAGAGGACTTCAAAGCCAAAAAACGAAAAGACTAAAAAATGTTACTATGGTGAGAAAGTTCTCGGGTATGGTTTGCATCGCCATAACTTGGGAGCGAATTCGTTTTAAAAAGAAAGAAGGAGTTGGTAAGAAATTTTATTTTTATAATTTAAATTTATTTCTTGTAAAATCATTATCGAACAATATTATTTTAATGTGACAGATGCAAAAGATGAGAAGTGAACCGACACTTCTTGAGCTGGTCGTTGAGATTCATGCCAAGAAGAAGCTCTTCATCGAGAAAGAGGGCAAAGTACCCGAACTGGTTGACCCTCAGGCAAGGTGGATGGTAAAAGTTGTGACGAGAAGATCACACAACAATAACAAGTAGTAGGTTCATCTCTTGATGAACTTAGTCCATTCAAAATTTATTACAAGTAAATAACGTGAATAGTGTTAATAATTCATAAAATAAATTTTAAATCTATATACTAACTGTAATTTTATTTCATATTGTAGTCTATTAGACCGTATAAGAGGCGTATATACGGTATGGGTTCTCTATAGAAAGATATTGAAGAGGACGCCACGATGGTACATCCCACACTCCAAGAGACGTTCGTGCAAGAACGACGTATTGAGCAGCTCGAGACTACACCTCGAGAAACACAACCTATGCTTCGAGAAATGCGAGCATATATGGGTCATATGGAGAGTATCATCGGGTAGATGACCGTTCAAGCGTATCGGCCACCACCATCGATGGAAGAAATACCGCCAAGACAAGAATCGATCATCAACCTCGATAGAACCCCTTTCGAGGCATCGCCTAAGATGAAAACAATGTATGGTGCTGATTTAGATGATATGTAGGCAATCCGGTTTAAAATTTTCCACAAAAAATTGTATTTATAAAACACTTTTTATTTTGTTATATTGTTTACAATTATATGTCAAATTATCAACGGATGCACATTAATCAAAGAACAAATTTATCAACGGGCATCGATTGGAATATTTTAATTTTTTCCACTACAAAACCAATGGGTATATGTTGGTTATTCTTGCGAACAATATTTGAACGTATGCGCATTGGTATCCATGCCATATTTACAATGGATGACCGTTCCTACGATTATCTATTCCAATTTTGTAATGAGAATCCATTATAATTTTTAACGGTGTTACACGTTGCAATCCCTTGATACTTTTCAATGGATTTTCTCCGTTGAAATGTCATTGCAAATTGCAACGGAGTGTTTTTTCAACGGTCGATTTCCAACGGGCTGGAATCCATTGGAGACTGTCATTTCCAACGATAAATTGGTCATTTCAAGTAGTTTTGGCCGTTGGACATGGCTTATTTTTTGTAGTGAAAGCAAGCAAATGGAGCATTACCGATGATTTTCGACTTGCCTTAAACATTTATTTAGGTAATACAGATACCTCAATTAGTTATAGCTTTGAATCGTCTATTCTTAAATCTTGACCGAGTAGATAATTTATGTCATTTATAGATGGATATGACAAGGAGAACGAGGCAACTCATTTTATGTCATTTATCAAATGGTTCTTGCAATAACAGGGGCAAATGATTAAAGTACCTACACATTTGATGCGATGATGATTTCCTTGGTAGCTCATGAAGAAATACTTGGTAGAATTCATGAAAAGTGTGAGGAGAAAGCTATTTAGGTAAAAAAACGACTCTTCTAGACAGAAAAACGAAAAATATTTTTGGAGCCAGAATAGGTCGTGACAGATTTGGAAGTTACAGAGGTAGAGGCAGTGGGCATTCAAACAATTACAAGCACCCATATGGAATAGGTACTCACAAGAGCACTATTCAATATCATTATTGCAAGACGTGTAGTCATATGCAAACAAATTGTTGGAAAATCAAAATAAAGATAAACAAACAAGTTTTTTTTAACAAGAACATGACAAACTCAAACTTTCATTGCATTTAAAGTAGAGATTGTGTCAAATCAGGTCTGGTATTTGGATAGCGCATGCTCTAATCATATAAAAGGAATTAATTTTTCATTTAACGAGCTAAACAAGTCATACAAGATGAAGGTGAACCTTGGGGATGACAAAGAATTTCAAGTCAAAGGGTGTGGAACGATTGCTATCAACAATGGTGACGGTAGCCTCAAACTCCTTTATGATGTTCACTATATTCGGAATTTAGCTCAAAATCTGTTATCCATTGGGCAATTTTTGGAAAATGGATTTCCTGTCTTGTTTGATGGGAAATCTTGTGTGAATAAATACAAGAAATCTAATATGAATTTGGCAGATTTGAAAAAGGCTCCAAATAATCTATTTCCATTAGAGATATCTTTTGTGGCTTATGGACATATTCTTGTTGCTAAGGAGCCTACTAATTCAAAGTTGTCTCATTTACGTTATGGGAATTTTAGTGAGAATGGATTAAAATTGCTAAATCGGAAAGAGATGATTTTTAGCTTACCTAAGATTGTTGTTTTTGAGTTATGCAAAGGTTTTATATGGGGAAAAAATAGCAGGTCATTTTTCTTAGGTAAATCTAGGAAAACAATACAATGTCTTGAGATTGTTCAAGTTGATTTGTGTGGTCCTATGCAAATAGCTTCTCTTGGAGGAAACATATATTTTTTGTTATTTACAGATGATTTCGACAGGATGAGTTGGTTATATTTTATGCAATCCAAAAGAGAAACATTTGAAATTTTTAAGTTTAAGGCACTTGCCAAGAAACAAAATGGACAACAAATCAAGGTGTTACAGAGTGATAGAGGTTCCTTCAAACAACTTCAAAGCATTCTGTGAGAAAGAATGAGTTCATCACAAGCTTACGACGTCGTACACACTCGAGAAAATTGGTGTCGTAGAGAGAGAGAATAGAACATTTCTGGAGATGGCTAGAATTATGCTCAAAGAAAAAATTCTACCAAATCATGTTTTGGAAAAAAGTTTGAGGACATCAATGTACCTGCTGAATATTTCTCCTACAAAAACTGTGTTGAATAAAACCCCATATGAAGCTTGATGTAGGATCAAACTTGGGGTAAGTCATTTAAGAGTTTTTGGTAGTGTTGCCTACTCATTCATTGTAGCACAAAACATAAGGAATTTGGATGAGACATCTGAAATGTGCATATTCATTTGTTATTCCTCAAAAAGTAAAATATATAAATTGTATAACCTTGTGAAGAAAAAGATTGTTGAAAGCATAAATGTTATCTTTGATAAGAATGCAACAGGGAGTTAGTGTGAAGAAGACAAAGATGAACTTGTGGAAGTTTATTTGGACAACAATGAAAAAGATAATGTTGGAAACAAGCAACTCAAATTCCAGCAAGTCCTTTTGTAGAAATGAGAATAATGAGGAAGGGAGACCAAACTCAACTCCTCCAAGAAAATTCATAAGTTTATAGGAGATCTATGACACACAACAAGCACATTTTGTTGCTGATCCAGAGATATTTGATGAGGCAAATGAAAAGGAATAATGGTGTAATGCAATGAAAGAGGATATGACAACCATTGAAAAGAATCAAACCTAGAAACTAGTTGAACTTCCACAAGTTAAACATTCAATTGGTGTGAAGTGGATGTTTAAAACTAAATATTTGGCAGATGACATCATACAAAAGCATAAGGCGAGGCTCGTAGTTAAAAGATATACTCAAGAATATGGTGTGGACTACGAAGATACATTTTCATCGGTGGAGAGTTTTGAAAATGTAAGAATCTTACTTGTCTTAGCATCTCATTTGCATTGGCTAATATATTAGTTTGATGTCAAGGTAGCCTTTTTGAATGGGGAGTTGTTAGAAGAAGTTTATGTTGATCAACCTAAAGGTTTTGTCATTGACGGTAAAGAAGAGTGTTACAAGGTGCACCAAGCATTGTATGGACTAAAACAAGCCCCAAGATCTTGGTACAACAAGAATGACTCTTATTTTACAGCTATAGGTTTTTGAAAAAAGCAAGAGTGAGTCTAATATCTACACAAAGAAGCAAAAATACGATGATATTCTCATAGCTGAATTTAAGACTAGTATGATGAAAAAGTTTGAAATTTCAGATCTTGGGTTGTTGTGTTTCTTTCTTGGTCTTGAAGTTGAACATGTGGAAGGAGTTTGCTTTCTCAAAAGAAGTATGAATCAAATATTCTTGAGATATTCAATATGTCTAATTGCAATGTTGTAGCACCTCCTATGATTTATAATGAAAAGTTACAGATAGAGGATGAAATAGCAAAAGTTGATGCAACTATTGTGAGAAGCCTAATTGGAGGTTTTATATATCTAACTCACACAAGACCATATATCTCCTTGATATAGGTTTGATTGAGGTTTGAAATTCAAGTTGGTTGGTTTCACGGACAGTGATTGGGCAGACTGTTTACAAGACAAGAAAAACACATCTAGGTATGTTTTTTTCTTAGAACATAGAACAATATGTTGGAGCTCAAAGAGACAATGTGTGATAGCTTTATCCTCCTCAGAAACTGAGTATACATCAACTAGTTCATTGTGTGTGTCAAGCACTATGGTTACGTAGATGTTGTAACCAGATTTTGTAAACTACATCCCTAACAACATCAATCTTTCCATAACTAATCTTATAAACTACATCGCCTTTATTTTTGGTGCATTAACCAACAAAATACCAATTTCTGATCTCTCATCCCATTTTTTTCTATCTTGAATAGGTTCCGAAAAATGGTAGAGGCAACCAAACACTCTCAGGTGGCTGATTGAGGTTTTATGTCTACACCACACTTTCATCGGAGTCTTGTCATCCAAGGCTCTAGTGGAAAGCTTGTTCTGAAGGTAGGCAGTCGTGCAGACTCCTTTAGCCCAATATTTACGAGGTAAGCTTTTCTTATTTAGTATACTTCTTTTCATGTTTAATATGGTCATATTTCTCCACTCAACAAATCCATTTTTAGGGGAATAGACCATAATCAACTCGCTTTGTTTCCCTTTATCATCTAGGTAGTTAATGAACTCAATTAAATTGAACTCACAACCTCTATCATACCTCAACCTCTTAACCTTATTATTCGTTTTAGTTTCAACTGTTGTTAACAACTTTCTAAACACTACAAACGCAGTTGATTTCAATCTTTAAAAAATACACCACGATATATATGAATTTTCATCAGCCAAGATCATCAACAAACACTTCCATCTAGTAATGGGATTTGCAGAAGTCCACTGTGGATCAGATTCATAATCCTTTTAACCTTATACTAAAAATATTTGGGGAAATTCTTTCCTAACTTGTTTGCCCATAACACATCCCTCATAAATTTCCTTTTCCATTTTAAATCTCGGTAACCTTATGACTATATTTTTGGTTTGTATTTGTTTTAGGTTGTGAACTTAAGCATGCTCAAATCTTCTACGCCACAATCTAGATAAGGTTTCTTGATCTTTTACTATTTGTGTTTGTTGGTGATGGCTTTTCACCTTAAAGGATAAGACTTCTTAAATCGACAACTTGAAACTCATTTTTGTCTTTAATCTTGCAAGTGTATTCTATAAGAATAACTTGATACTCATCTCTGACCATCTAAGGAACACTCAAAAGGTTTCTTGTCCGACCTAGAAACTAAAAACACATATTTAATAATTATTTTTCCTTTTCTTAATCTGAACTCCAATGTTCCACTTTCCAATGGTAGTGAGGACTGCAATATTTTCTAGTTTAATAGGAACTTTAAAGTTTATATCCATTATGGTGAAGAGCTTTTCCACTTTATTCATGTGGTTAGTTATCCCATTGTCCACTAACCACATATATTCTTCAAAGCACTCATTTACTACTTGAGCTGCAGTGAATAAAGAGTTATT
Source organism: Gynandropsis gynandra (assembly GCA_036759665.1). Classification (NCBI taxonomy): domain Eukaryota; kingdom Viridiplantae; phylum Streptophyta; class Magnoliopsida; order Brassicales; family Cleomaceae; genus Gynandropsis; species Gynandropsis gynandra. The sequence continues at coordinate 37,995,329 of CM071870.1, read as the reverse complement.
TTTTCCTATCTTTTCACATGTGCTTAATTATGAACAAATATTTTAGTCTTGCAATCCCTAGCAAAATGACCAACTTTACCACATGTGTAACACTCCCTTTTAGTTTTGAAATGATTAGATGTGTCATTCTTATCCTTTTTGTTCCTAAAATAGCATCAAACCTCGAAGTGATTGTCTTTCTTATATATCTCACAATATTTCATCTTGACATAGGGTTTCTTGCTAGATTCAGCTTTATGTCCTATTTCTGATTCTTGAATTTAGCATGAGAGGCTCGTTCTAGATTTTATCCATGTTTATCATCCAACATTGACTCTTATGATTGTAGAAAAATCACAAGCTCTCCAACTGTGAGTGTGGTGAGATCATTAGTTTGTTTTATAGTCCCAACATAAGGTCGAACATCTCGAGTACATAACATAAAATCTTGGATACATTTTGTGATCTCTAATATCATCCCCATAGGACTTCATTTTATTCCTCAACTCAATCACTTTATTTTCAAAGTGTTTTTTGCTCTCATTATCACAGTGTCTCAAAGTGTGGCTTTTAATCTTTGCAACTTAATCATGGTTATCTCAGGATCTCTCTGAAATATTTCTTTCAACAAATCCCATGATGCTTTGGATGTCTCACATATAGACAAGTGAGCTCCAAAAATTTCTTCAAGAACTGCATTCTAAAGTAGTTGCAGTGCAATTTGGTCTTTTTGTTTCCAACTTTTCCTAAACGACCAAGGCTTTCTCTTGTTCATCCTCTATAGAAACAACCCCATAACTAGCATCTCACGTAGTCCTTATGTGACTACTTTCCACAGATACTTTGACCTTAACGTAGCTTTCATCTTTATAATCCTGGGTCTTTCAGGTCTATCTTTTTTGGTTTTGTGTCGTTTTATGCTTAGATTATGAACGTGTCCTTAGGTTCCTTTTACTATAGAGGCTCTGTTAACAATTATTAGTTTTCTAGGTACATGAACACAATAATTAACAAATGCTCATGTCCATTACTTCGTCTCCTTCTAGTAAAAGAAAATGAGGTATTGTTGTGGTTGCGAGTTCTCAGATGGTTTTATGGTTTTGAGAGTGTTTTTTGTTGTAAAAAAATGAATTCTAATACTGCTCACATTCTCCTTAGATTATCATGTATTAACAACCACAACATATTGGTCTTTACGAGTCATTCCCAATGTTGTAAAACAACTACAAAAAGATTACTAATATTGTTTTAAACATTCATCTTGTTGGACACCAATTTGGATTCAAAATGTCTTCCTTAATGTGCTAAGGACCATTTATAATTTTTTCCTTGTTTTGTAGGTGAATGATGACTAGGTTTGGGTTTCTTACTTTCTTTTAGTTAGCTCCATCTAGGCTTTGTCATTGTTGTCTCCTACACCTTGTGATTGGGTTTAGAAACGACCCATCTCTTTTCAACTTTAATCCACAAACAAATGCTTGAAACACTCATTTATCTTCGAGATACTTCAAATCGAATTCCCTTTATCGAACCCTAGCAAACATACCTTTAGATCCTGATTGAAATGAATTGACACCTTCATGAAATAGAGATGTTGCTCCGTCGACAAATCCAAGGGTTATCTCGCGAGCATTGTGGTACAATTGTCATCTTCTCAAAATCATGTTGACGAGATGACGAGATCTTATGAATCGAATCAACTTAAATTTTTTCAAATTTTTTCTAAGTTAAAACAATTTTTTATTTCTTTTAAATGTAAACTTTTTATTTTTTTATTTTAAAATTTGAGTTTGATTTTTTTAACAGTTAATTTTTAGTTAAAAATTATTTAATGAGTTAAAGTTTTGTACTGATTTTAAAATAATTTCGTTATTGTAAAATTTATGAATGAATATATAACAAATAATAATTTATATTTTTTATTTCTAAAGAAATTATTCTGCAACTTTCCTTTTAGTTTTTTTAGAAGCCTGTCAAAAGAAAAAACTTCTCTAAAATGTAATTGTATTTTTTATTTTTGAAATTTAAATATATAATTAAATGTGGATTGACAACATTACGAAATAACCCCATGCGACAGAAAAAAAAAAGGAAAAAAGAAAAATAAAAAAAAGAAGAACAAGTGCTTCCCTCCACATCAGTATCCGAACCGAACGCCCAACTCATTCCCTCGTTTTCTTGTCCCTTCCACCGTCTCTTTTCCTCTCCCGCTTTTTTTCATTTCCCGATCTGCTCGCACTCCGTCGCCGGAATCCTCCATTTTCCGCCGCCTATTTCCTTCCCTGTTCCTTCTACATCCATTTACAAGATCTCTGGTTGCTGGGGATCCGGTTTCTTCGACAATTCTTCAGGAAATTTCGGTTTATTTTGGCAATTCTCGGCGGGATCTACATTCGCTTTCATGTCGGAATCTAATAAACTGCCTCAACCTCCTCCTGCGCGGAGACAGCACCATCCTGCGGTGTTCTCTATGAGACTGCCGCTTGTAGCTCCCGGTGACTACCACGGGTTTGACGCGGTGGAGCCTAGTAGAGATGCTGATCAACAAGCTGAGGCGATCGTCATCAAATCTCCGGTGAGTTATTCTCTCTGTATCTGGGTAAATCTTTTCAAGTCTGTTAATCTGATTTTCAATTTGCATTTTAAAAGTGCTTCATGTGTATTAGTGTGAAATCGTGGTGAGAATTGTGCTGAAATCGTTCGGATGATTTCCTTATGTTCAGTTTCCTTGATTCGTCTATATTTGCAGTACAATTTGTGATTAGCATTTGCGAAATATAGATTGAAAAAATGTTTGATTTTAGTTGTTGGCCTAGGGTTTTTGTTGTTCATTGTTTCATTCATTATAGCTGATTGAGCTATTCCGAGAATTAGATGGGTTTGATGACGACTAGCTTAGATTTAGTTACTTTCCCTCTTAAGTTGGAAAGTCTGTTTCAAAATTTATGCCTTTTGTGAGCGTGCATTTCTTGCTGGCGATTATTAGTGACACCGTAACGCTGTATAACAGGCTTGTAAATTAATTATATGTAAATTAGGGTTAACTCTAGCACTCAAATGCGTATATGTATGGTACTTTAACACTAATAATAAGCAACCCTTTTCACAAACTCCTATAGATAGGATCAGATTATAGATACTATGTTGTGGAGCTTTTATGTCAAATTATTACTTGCAGTCCTTGTACAGATGCCAGTTTAGTTGCTAATTATTACTTCCGTTATGGACATTTCCTATGGTTACTAAAAACAAATTTAAGCAAACAGTTGGATTCAAGCATTTTTATGGTGGAATACATTCTTTTGGAGGTTGTAGTGAGCCAAGTTTGTCTAGTTAGTAAAATGCGGGCTCTTGATGGATTTCTTTCAAATAGAAAGTTGTAAAGTTCCAGCAAATCTGTCAAGATTTGATCTTTCCCCTTTCAAATATTAAGCTGTAACTATATCATTTTAGTCCTGGACATCTCCTATAGCTACTACAAGTGGATTTCTTGTTTGATTCAATTATAGCACCAGAATAATGCACTCTTTTGGAGGTTGTCAGTCACACCACAATTTTCTATATGTTCACTTTGAATTTACATAGATGAATTTGAGGTACCACTACCTTTGTGTTGCTTATTTTATTTTAGAGGGATTTTCGCTTCAGTAATAAAGTGCAGAATAAACATAGTTCTTGCACTACTTGCCTCTCGCTTTATTCTCTATCTGTGAAAGAGTACAACACATTGATCTGATTAAATAATCCTCCAGTTCTCAGTGTTGTGTGCGAAGAACATGGTTTCAATGGGAAGAAATGTTATTGGTCTTTTAATCTTAGATAAGGGAAGGGAAACACAATTATTTTTGTTTCTGTGAAGAAATATTACTTATTAGATTCAACTGCAGCATCCAGTTGCGTGTAAGACTACACTGGTTCCATATTCTGGTGAATGTAGCTACTTTTTCCTAAATTGTGTGCTTCTGTTATTATTCTGTCAGGCTTTCATTTTTCCTCTGTCAAATAATAAGCTGTAAATTCTGATGTCTTCATTAGCGGCTGAAGCGGAAGACAGATAACGCAAGACGAAAACCTGAGTCTAATGAATTGGCTATTGGCGCCCAATACATTGACATGGTAAACAGCTCTCTCCAGACACCTGCATCAGCCAAAGGGGGGAAGGCACAAAAGTCATCCAGGTCAGCAAAGTCAAATAAATCAGGAATGCAAAACACGGGTGAGTTTGAGCAGAATGTTCCAAATTGAATGATGCTTCGATTCAGTATAAATGTTGCATATATGTTACAACTGAACTGATGTTTACTTGAACGAGAGAATCATGAACTGTCACAATTTTATGAATGATTGTCTGTATTGGCAGGTTCTCCTGGAGATAACTTCACCCAGGCTGGTACTTGTAGATATGACAGTTCTCTAGGTAATTTTTTAAATAAGAAACTCATATTGAAGAAAACCATTGGATTTGTTTTAGAATGGTCTACTCTGGTTTCAGGTCTCTTGACAAAGAAATTTATCAATTTAATAAAACAAGCAGAAGATGGTATTCTTGACCTAAATAAAGCCGCTGACACTTTGCAGGTTACGTATCAGTCTTATAGTTATCACGCTGCTGTAATATTGTTTGCACTCAATTTTCATTTGCATGCTTCTGTTGATGCAGGTACAAAAGAGAAGGATATATGATATAACAAATGTGTTAGAAGGAATTGGTTTGATAGAAAAGACGCTTAAGAACAGAATTCAATGGAAGTAAGAAAGCATATCCACTCAGTCGTACATCTTGGATTCTACTTTGATTATGATTCTTCCGCGTGTTGGGAATTAACACATTCACTTGTATATGCTAGAGGACTTGATGTGGTAATGCCAGGAGAAACAGTTGAAAGTATATCCAATTTACAGGTATGTAACGTGACTGTATAACCTGACCTACAAATTATGTTATGCAGTTTCAGTATTTTCAACATTTTTGTTCGTTTTTCCACAGTAAGGTCATGTTATCCGATAATGATGGTTCCTATACAATTTTTAGTAACAAATATTTTCATGTTCAGGAAGAAATACAAAACCTTACAGCTGAAGAAGCAAAACTAGATGAGCGAATTAGGTATTTATTTTAGATTATCTCGCTTTTGTTTCTGCTACATTTGTAGCTTGCTGAATAATCTATTTTCTTACAGGGAAATGCAAGAAAGATTAACAGGCTTGAGTGAGGATGAAAATAACCAAAGGTAAGAGTCTACATTTTACTCCGTGCCAAGTAAGGTACAACATACATACATATTCTGACTCAGCATTTTAGGTTTCTGTTTGTCACCGAAGAGGACATTAAGAGCATACCAAGTTTCCAGGTCTGTCTCCTATCAGTAATTGCTTGTCTCCACTATTGATTGGATTTAGTTCTCTGGGTAATTTTATTTCTCAATTTCTCTGATGTCTATGTTAGAACGAGACACTGATAGCTATCAAGGCGCCACATGGAACGACGCTTGAGGTGCCGGATCCTGATGAGGTAAGCTGAAGAGCATGTAACCTGGAAATATGCTGGGATTCATGTTGATAGCGAAACATCGAATAATTATGTTCAATTTATTTCTTATTCTTTTGTTATTAGGTGGCTGATTATCCTCAGAGAAGATATAGAATAATTCTCAGAAGCACAATGGGGCCGATAGACGTGTTTCTAGTGAGGTACTATATTTGTAAGAGTTATGCTCGCTGTTGATTTCTCTTTTTAACACTGGCAAATGGGATTAAGATTTGACATTGTACTTGATTTTAGTCAATTCGATGAAACAATTGAGGAACGAAATGGTGCTAATGCGCCTTCAGATATTCCATCAACTTCTGGTTTGCCTGATAACCAAGCAACGGCTACAATGATGGAGGACTGCTCAGGCAACAACATGGAATTGCAGGAACAAGATGTTGCTCAACGAATTTATTCAGACAATAACCCTGATGACTTTGTTGGTGGAATTATGAAGATCGTTCCTTCTGATTTTGACGTAAGTCCCAAATTCTTTTGAAACATCATTTTTTATTTCGTCAGATTTCTCTTGAATATCTTTGAACCCACCATTGATATATGCTTGAAACATCAGGAAGACATATACATAGCTATTGAACTTTGGTTCTCATTTTTTACTCGAGTATGGAAACTGTCATTCAGATTTGTGAAGCGTATTTCAGTTCAACATCTCTATTACATATTAACAGGTGGATGTAGATTACTGGTTACTTTCAGAGGCAAATGATGTTAGCATAACCGAGAGGTGGCCGAGTGAGCGTATCCTACTTCACGATGACACTTTTCTATGTTTAATTTAATTTCTTTTGCTTAAAGTATTAAAATCCAAATGTAATTGTTTTAAGCTCCTTAACATTGTCTTAGCCCAGGTCAATTTGAATCCACTTAGCTCTCATGATCAAGAGTCTGTGCCTGATGACACGACCTTGCAGCAGCCGCAAACTCCATGCAGTCCGAAACCAGAGCATTCTGCTGCTAAATCTATGTGCATCTGAGACAACTTTCACTCAAACTC
>CM071870.1:37949688-37962327 GCA_036759665.1 Gynandropsis gynandra | reverse complement strand
AACATATAATCATTGAGAAAATAGAAACAATCATTAAAAAGGATATAAAAAACAATTCGTAAACGTTTTAACATATAATCATTGAGAAAATAGAAACAATCATTAAAAAGGATATAAAAAACAATTCGTAAACATTTTAACATATAATAATTAAGAAAATAGAAACAATCATTAAAAAGGATATAAAAAACAATTCATAAACGTTTTAACATGATTCATCAGAGTCATACAATTGTTCCGTCGAATCTTCGGTATCTGATTTTTTAACATGATTCATCATCAGATTCACACAATTGTTCCGTCGAATCTTCTGTATCTGATTCAAATTCCACATCTTCTTTTTCTTCTATATCTTCATGAATATCATCTTCATTTCTTTCGAGTTCCTCCATTTCATCGTGCGTAAGTTCTTCAACGCGTACATTGTCAATAGTAATAATCTCGGTCATTTGTTGTTGCATTGGCAATTGTTGTTGTTCTGTGTTGTCGATAAATTTGCCCCTCGGAAGTATCTTCATTGCGACACGCCAACCTGAAGATCTTCTAATATGCGGATAGGAAACGTAACAAACTTGATCGGCTTATGAAGCAAGAATAAAAGGCTCGTATTTTGCATATCTTCGTGTGGAGTTAAATTCTACAACGCCTAGTTTTTTTACTCTTGTTCCACGACCAATTATTGGATCGAACCAATCACATCGAAATAACATCACTTTTAAACCGACATAACCTACAAAAAATATCAAAAATCTCAGTCAATATCCAAAATGACATATGTGGTATAAGGATAAAATTGTTTTAAACTTGTTTTCTATACCTGGATATTCCAATTGCAAAATTTCCTTTAAAATCCCATAAAAATCTGGTTCATCGACCGATGCACAATAGCTTTCACCTTTCACACATACACCATAATTCATCGTCGACTTCAATTTCCCATGATCATAAGTGTGAAAATTATAACCACGTGTAAAATACATAGGCCAACTCATAACTTTCACATCATAACTTTCACAACCGGTCCTTTGACAAGATCTCGTAGCCACAACGGGTGATTGCCCATTTGAACCTGCAGTACATGTACAAACTTAGACACATCGTCAGAATATTAAAAAAGTTATTTATGTAAAATTTCATTACTTACATATTGTCTTATCCATGTCGAGAAATCTTTTTCTTTAAGTTCTTGGAGTTGAGAATTATCAATGTTCGTATATGTATTCTTCAATATATCTTCAAATGTCCTATAAAAAGAAACAAAATTCTATAAATATTACAACAATAAACAAAATTCTTCTCTATGTGCATCACATCAAGATTGTGGCGAAGTTTCAGATTTTTCCAATACGGCAAAATCCCAAAATATGCTCTTCTTGTACCAGTTATGAGTAATTCCATAACCACCAATTCTCGGATGATTGTTCCCTCCGCAAACTATACCCCTCGGAATACCCAAAGCAAGAAGTCGTTCATACAAAATCTCTTCGCCGGTCAAAACTGGAGGAGGAGATTTCCGCACAACTACATTCCTTTTAAAATTTCTCTTGTTGCGCCGTAATGCATCATCAACAGGAAGAAAACGACGATGACAATCAAACCAACTCGTCTTTCTTCCATGTTTCAATTGAAAAGCATCTGTTTCCTCCATGCAATATGGACAAGCCAATCGACCATGCGTTGTCCATCCAGATAACATACTATAAGTTGGAAAATCACTTATTGTCCACATGAGAGCACCTCGTAACATAAAATTTGGTTTCCTCGAGACATCGTACGCTTGAACTCCATTCCATATTTCTTTTAATTCTTCAATAAGTGGTTGAAGAAATATATCCAAACTTCTTTTCAGATGATTAGGCCCGGGAATCATTATTGTCAAAAACAAAAATTCCCGTTTCATGCACATATCCGGTGGTAAGTTGTAAGGTGTCACTATAACTGGCCACAATGAATAATTCTTTCCAGACATCCCAAATGGATTAAAACCATCGGTACAAAGAACTAAATAGACATTTCGACTCTCAGCCGCAAAATAAGGGTATACCTTGTTAAAGTGTTTCCACGCCTCACCATCTGAGGGATGACACATCTCTCCTTCACGACTTGAATGCTCAGCATGCCATCTCATGTCGCTTGCGGTCTCCACAAATTGATACAATCTTTTTAATCTGTCTATAATTGGTAAGTACCACATACGACGATACGGAACCGATTTTCCATTCTTTGTTAAATAAAACCGATCTTTTCCACAAAATAGACAATTACTCATCTCCGATGTCTCTCTCCAAAAAATCATGCAATTCGATGTCTCTCTCCAAAAACTCATGCAATTGTCTTGACAAACATCAATCTTTTGATATGGAAATAAACCCAAAGATTGCATCATCTTCTTTGTCTCATAATAGGAGTCTACTGCATTATTATCTTCTGGCAAATAATCTCTTACTAATTGCAATATCGAATCCATGCAATTCTCAGACAAATTATTTTCAGTCTTCAAATTCATCAAACGTGCAGACAGGGATAACTGTGATAAACCACTCCTACAACCATCATAAAGTGGATTCCTAGCACTTTCTAGCATTTCAAAAAAACTTTTTGCTTCTTCATTCGGATCTTCTTCAATATTTTCGTTTCTTTCACGGAATACATTTTGCACCATTTCCACATAGGGGTTCATTTCTACATCTTGAGAAGACTCAAATTCATCATGATGTATAGTGCCCCTAAAGTTTTCCACAACATTACTAGATCGTGGTGCAAATTTTTCTCCATGACATAACCACATGAAATAATTCGGGGTAAATCCTCTTAAATAAAGATGCTTCCAAACAGTTCTCTCATTAACAAATTTTTCATTCTTGCATTTCACACATGGACAAACCAACGTACCCGTTTCTTTGTAAACTTGTTGATTCGTCGCCATTGTCATAAACTGTGTGACGCCTTCTATAAACTCTTTCGATACGCTTTGAGATTCTGGATCAATTCTTCTGTACATCCATTGTCTAGAATCGAAAATGTTCGATCTTGATGAAGATGCCATTATATCGCAAACACTAAAGAAGTTATGGGGTGAAAAATATGAGAATAGCTTATGAAAAACGGATCAATGGTTGAGGGGTTAAATAGATTATTTAGGAACGGATTAGGAACGGATTAGGGACTAAGAGAGTAATTTTCCGAAAAATCGTCCCTAAACCGTCCCTAAATCTGTTGTTGAAGTCCTAAATTTAGGGACGGTTTCAAATCCGTCTCCAAAATTGGAAACGGATGGCATGTCCGTCTCCAAAATTGGAAACGGATGGCATGTCCGTCTCCAAAATTGGAAACGGATGGCATGCCCGTTTCCAATTGTTAAATAGATTTATATATCTAATAATATATGTATAGAAGAATAGTTTTTGTACTTTATATTTCATATTCACAAGCTTCTTCGTAATTTAATAAAATGTAAGTATATTATGATGAATTTATTGATCATTCACCAATCTTTGCATAAATTTCCCGCTCAACTATCCAGTTTCGATGAATATCGAAAAAATATTTATTCGCATCAAAAAGAGCATTTTCATTCTTTCTTCGCAATTTTTTCTTGGATTTTATCCCAATTTGATGGTCAAAATAGTATTTCATTAAATGTATAATCTCTTCATTACTGTGTTTCTTCAAAATTGATCCACTGGATCTAATTTTTTTTCCATTTCTTTTAAAATGGAAAAAAATCATTTCTGATCAAAAGTGTATAATACCACCCAACTCAGCTTTATGTGGAAGATGTATCGTCAAATATTCTATAACATAAAAAAATTTTCCAAGGTACATAAGATGTGGAGAATATTATCTTTTAAAACACTTACATCATTTACTTTTAAGGTTCACGGGCAAATATCTATGAAAACGAGCTTACACCACACAACGTCTCGTGGAAGAATTTAATGAGAAGTTTTGTAATAGATATTGGAGAATGCGTTGCATGAAAATATGAAAATCATTAATTTTTTGCCTTGCAACTTTCCACCATTTTTTATCCATAAAGAGCTACGTTTGACACATAATCGTCCAGAAAGTTAACATCTTCTTCCAACTATTTCAGCATTGCAGTTAGTGATACAACACTAAGTTTAAAAATGGATGCATGTTCTTTACCATCTCTACTAAACTCAAGATCCTTTCGCTCACATATATCTCTAATATCCAAGCTTGATATTGCATTATCTTTGAATTTTCAAAGACATTCATTATCGTATTGATAATATTATAAAAGAAAGTTTTCTCTATATGCATAACGATAAGATTATTTGAATTAGATCATGCCGCAAATAGGGGATATCTAAAAAATACTATGTTCATACCAATTGTGATAATTTCACAAAACTTTTGCATCTATCTAGCCCATTCTAGTGCAAATCAATAGTCATTAATAATTAGTCAATTGAATCTAATTTCTTAAAAAATATCTCAAGTTTCATCAACATACATGGTTCATGTTTATCCACCCTCTTATTTTTTTTCTTCTTAAAATTTATTTTATTTCGTGTGAGTTAATGGTCTAACGCAAGAAAACGACGATGATAATCAAACCAACATGGTTTTTACCATGTTTTAGTATAAATAAATATCTATCATCCATACAATATAGGCATGAGAATCTTATGTGTGTGCTCCAGCCATGCAACAACCCATAAACGGGGAAATCAATTATTATCAATATCAACACGACTTTCCTGTGGGAATTTTGTTTCTTTGAAACATCATAAACTTCAACATCATATTTCTAGATATAATTTATATGGTGACATAATTACGGGTCAGGTATGAGAATACTCAAAACCAATTATTCATTTTTCAAACACATCGATGTTGTCCAATTATATGGTGATAAAACTACGAGGCCACAACAAATATTGTTTACCAGACGCACTGTATAGAGCGAAACAATTTGTGCAGAATACTAGGTAAACAATTTTTTTCAGAAGCAAATGCATGATATACCTCAAGAAAATTCGTCCACATTCTATCATCTGATAGATGTTGCATTTCTCTATATATGGAATGTTGTTTTGCATACCATGTTATGTGCAATGTTGTATGTTTTGATTCATACAATCTCTTTAATCTGTCAATAATTGACATACAAAACAAGTCAAAATATTTATATTGTCTTTCCAAAAGATCATACAGTTTTTTGTACACACGTCAATCTCTTCATATCACATTTCGAGAGATACAATGAGCTTTCTATCTCACAAAAAGGACTTAGATGTGGTGTTACCTTTAGGTAAAACATCATCCAATGTCTTTCATATATGATTTATGCAATATTCGGTGACATTGCAGATTGTCTTTATTCCTATTAATCTAAATATAAGTGACAAATTCATTTTTCTGTCCAGAATAATCTGATAATCGTGAAAAGTATTTTCACTCATTTTCATATATCTATCATGACGAGTATGATCATCAAAACTATTTTCATTCGCAATCGCCTCCTAATTAGTAGAAACATCATTTGGTTGGTGAATAATATGTGTATGAGTTGCCATTTTGTTCATATCTTTGTCATGATAAACCTAAATATAGTACTTTTTTCCACAAAACCTTTCTTGTATATGTGTTTTAACACATCATTTTTTATAATTATTTATTTATTACTACACCTACAACAAGGAAAATATAAGTTATCGCTTCTTTGGAATTCGATAGAAACATTGTTTGTGTCTAACGCAAACCTCTCATACATCCACCTTGAAATGGACTAAATATATTAAATGCTCGAAGACATCATATTTTTAAATATGAGTGAGTTTTTTTATGATCCAACACAACATATATATATATATATATATCCATAATTGTGAACACAATGGTGTTGCCCTAACGTTATTTTACTCATCTCAATCACATTTAAATGTTATGGAGCTCGTGATCTGTTAGTTGTACTTTGTATCAGCCTAGTAACGCAATTTCATTTCAAAATGTTACATATTCGTGTTACATTTTCCAACGTGATTTCAATGCATATTGCATTATATCGCTACCGTTACAATTGCATTACACATGTGTAACAATTTCTAATGCCAATCTCACGCAAAACGCCTTGTTAGATTAGTGTTCCACTGGCATTACAATCCCATTGGAAATTTTGATGCAATTTCATGTGCAATATTTGTGATATAATTGGATTATACAAAATCGATGTTACCCTATGTTACAACCGTATAGGAATATCTTTACGATTTTCAAAGATATTGTAATACAATTTTTTTGTATTAATTAGTTATATTAGTGTTGATATTGCATTGAAAATTTTTGTAGGTGCGGTTTTGCATTGATAGTTGCATTTGTAATTGTGTTGGAAATTTCATGTATTTTTTATAGTGAATGACTTTTTTTGTGTATGAGATGTTGTGTATGGAGCATGCATGAAAGACTCATATGTTCGTATTTCATAGATATCGATTAGTTTTATCTCATACTCATACATGGAAATAAACCATGTTGATTTGATCACCATCGTAGATTTCTTTCTATTTGACATTCATTCATAAAAGACAATAAATAATTTTGGAAGAATGTGATAAAAAATCTTCATTTATGCAAACAGTGATGTAGATCTTGTATGAGCATCTAAATATGATTGACAATTTACAAAAATCAATTGGTCACCAATAACCTCAAAAGAAAAGGTCAATAGCATAATTGTGCAAACACATTACTTTTTTTAATCTACCTTATTGAAAACCACTCACATGGCACAACTTGAATGTCATGTATATCAAGAAAAACTTATTCGATAATTTTGTTAACATAGTTATGAATGTTATGGATAAAGTGAAGGATAAAATAAAATTGAGGAAGAATTTGAAAACATAATGCCGAACACTGGAAATGTAATTATAAAACGAGAATGCACCAATAGATATATATGTGTCGAACATCGTACGGTGTGCGGAAATAGTGAGCTCAAATTCGTGGACACGAAGGTTCATGATTTGCATTTTTCATACAACAAATCATCTCAAGTATGCCACATACCATATCCAACAATATAAAAACATCAAATAGAAGAATGTAAAAATATTTTAAAAATAAAACCGTGCGGAGTTTTTAACACATAATAAAAATAAAATTTATTATAGGATGAAAACTCCGAATCAATGTAGTTAATAGAAATCGAATGCCGTGGAAGTATGCTTACAAAAACCAATGTAGAAAGGTAATACATTGGGAGTGAATTTTGAGCCAAAAGATACCAAAGACTAACACACGACATGCATTTAAAAAAAAGATTATTCAATTGAAGAATCTACAAAATAGAAACTCTATGTTATTTTATTGTGAATGTATTATCCAACTTAGTTAAATGAATTTTAAATTACTTTGAAAAATGTTGCTAATATGAGCCTAACACATGCTGATATTGTCAACGGATAACCGGTTATTCTATACACAAGTTTAAGTTTTTAATTAGTTTTAGTATTTTATTTTGTATATTAATGGACATCTGCCGAAAAACATCAACGAATTAATTTGGAATTTATCAATGTTCTAAGTTGTTAGAAGTTATCAACGAACACTCGTTGATAAATATTTTATGAATAATTTTAGCTAGCATTTTTAACTTTTTCGTACTTTTCAATGGACATAGGTTAAAACTATCTATTATACTTGTTTGAAATGTAGTTAAAGTCGATTCAATTTATGTTGAGTTTTGAATATATATGTCAACGGATATCCGTTAAACTTATCAACACACGCCCATTGATATATTTTCCAAATTATGTTATTTAATTTGTTTTAACAGTTCTATTTTCAACATAATCAATATTTCTAATAAAAATTTATATTATTCTTATATACTATAATTTTTTATTGTTAGGTTTGGCGTGGGTGATATGTTAAAACAACCAAGAATCAGACTATCCAATCCTCGCTCTAGAAACGACTATATCGCTCTTGACAAGTGACCCTAGAGTCTATTCAGCATTGATGGTGGTGTAGTTTTATTGTAATAAATTTTCAGTTTAATCAAAATAAAAATTAAAAATTACTTAAAATTAAAATTAATTAATATATTTTATTTTATTTTATTTTATAGAAATCTTATAGATAACGTAAGAACCATATATCGTGCATCTAGACTATATGAACGCATGATGAACATGAATGGATGAAGATAATGATAAATAATGTAAAAATAAACTACAATATAAAGAACACCAAATCAACATGGGGAACCGAGACAAATTCTTCAACAAACATATTCAACATTGGGATTCCGAAGACTATAAGTCGAGGAGATCAAAAGCCAAAGAATGTTGGTACGAAAAGATGATCCTAAGCATCATATCTCGAGGGTGAAATCATTCCCCAATAGAAAACAAAATTTAGTAAGAAAATAATCTAATTAGTAAGATGTCTGCTCTAACCAACGAAGATGGTGATGAACACGAGTTTTTAATCCTCAATAAACAAACGATCAAGGAAATGATTGAAAAAAACACACAACAATCTCAAATTGTCATGATATCTTTGAAGAACTGGATTTAACTTCAAAACGATAAGTTTGTTATAGGTAATAATTTTATTTTAGTTATAATTGTTAATAATAGAGTTTTTATCTTATGATCAATTCGACAGTATACAGAGGAGATTTACGATATAGGCTCTTTCTAAAAGAATGTTGTAGGGATGTCTCAGTCAAACTCCATTTGTTTCAAGAGATATTCTCTAAATAATGTCGCATCAAACATCACGAGATTCTTCTTCAAAAGAAAGTTGCTACGTGTCAAATATGAAGAGTGTAATAGGACTAATGAACGATATAACTTACCGTGACCAAACACCTCCCATAAGAAAAAAATGAACATCAACAAGACAAAATCCGCGATTGATTATGATGCGATGTTGTCTCATGCATCAGAAGGTGCAAATTTTGATGGAGAAGGGACAATAACGATGGTTTAGATGAGATTTAAGTTGTTTGTAATTTTTTAATAACTTTTTCTTTTCAAAAAGTTATTCTTTTATAAAACTATAATTTCTAAACATTCAAATTATGTTTTAATTTTTATATTATTAAAAATTGCATTGGTATTAATAATCATACATTGAAATGTTTAAATTTATCGTTATTGTTCCAACGTACATGTGTTGCTAATTTTTTCAATTATTTCAACGGACAGTCGATACATATGTCGTTGATAAATTTTTAATTGTTTCAACGAAAGATCAACGAATTCTAAAGATTATCAATGGTGGGTTCCGTTGTAAACTTGCAACGGAACCTTCAGTGATCGTACGTTATAAATTTTCAATGATTTATCAACGAATGTTGTTGAAACTTTTCAACGTTTATTGCCCCATTGAATCACTACAAAAAAACATGTGATTTCCGACGGACATATCCGTTCGAAATCGTCTAAAATCCGTTGCAATGACCGCTTCCCATCGGATGATAACGGATCCGCGACTGTTGAGAAATGCTCGTTACAAATCGAGATCCGTTGCGATTCACAACGGCATTACAACGGATATTATCCGTTGTAAATTTGTAACGGACGCGCTACGGATGAGCAGTTGGATAATTGTAACGGATGCACATTAGCCATTTGTAACGGATATTCGTTGCCACCCTGTTGGAACAAAAAAAGAGCAGGAATTGAAAATTTGCAATGGGCATCCGTTACCATTTGGCGGGAAATGGCAACGGTATCCGTTACCACTTGGCGGAAAATTTCATTTCCAACGGATACCCGTTAGCATTTGCAACGGGCATCCATTGAAAATTTTTAAAAAATAAAAAAAATAATTTTTAAAAAATAAAAACATAAATTTTAAAAAATAAAATAACCTTAATTAATATAATAAAAGTTCTTACAAAAAAATAAAACCTAATTATATTACATTTTATCTAAATCCGTGGGGTCGATGTCATCCTTGTGGTCACCAGCACCTCGTGAAGGCGTTGCATCAGAATTGATACCTGGTTTTTTATTGCGGCGTTGATTTCCTCGCCCGTCTGGATAGCAATTCTATGACGGTCTCCATGTGCTGCATTTGTGATCGATTTTCTTGAAGTTGGGCTCGAGTGTCTCGAAGTGGTGCTTTGAGATCTTCGATACACCGTTGTTGCGTGTAGCTCTCTTGGACCATGGGAGGTACCGTCGTGGCGTCCTCGACGATATCCTTTTGCAATGCACCGAGATTGTATAGACGCCTCTTATACGGTCTAACGGACTACAAAACAAACAAAATTAGAGTTAGAATTGTTACAAAATATTTTATTACTAACGGAAATATAATTATTAAATTTTTACCTCTAAATAAATTTTGTCATTTTGTAAAGGATTGAGCTTGTCGGGAGATGAACCGCAAGCTTTTGATTGTTTTGTGATCTTATCCATCACAACTTTCACGATTCTTTTCGCTCGAGGGTCAACGAGTTCAGGTTCGTCCCTCTCTTCCCCGACAACCGGTTTTTTCTTGGCGTGGGTTTCCACTACCATCTCAAGAAGAGTCGGTTCTCTTCCTATTCGTTGCATATGTTATATAAAATAAATATATTAAGATAAAAATTGTAAAAAATAAAAAAAAATTAAATATTAAGAAATTTACCAATTCATGCTTCCTCTTCGGGAATGCTTTTGATCCTGAAGTATGGCAATGTGAACCATCTCTGGGAACCTTCTCGTGTTACCGACATTTTTTGGCCTTCTTGTTTTTGGCTTTGAAGTCCTCAGACTCCCAATATTGAATAAGTTTATTGGAGACCTCGTCTGTTTCTCATTTCGGTTTGCGATTCTTGGTGTAGTAGTTGCGCTTGGCGTTGTTCATCATCAAGTGCATGCAGGCTTTCATGTCGTGCATCCAAGCCATGTAGATACGCGATGTATCCTTCTTCCACCATCTGTATGCGCGCTGCAAAATAAATTATAATGATTTAGTTTATAATATATATATAATTAATCATTTAAAAAATATTTTAAATATACTTACAATGAAGGTACACAACCACCGACGGCGTATAACTTCTGCCGTAACTTGTCAAGAATAATAGAGTTGGTCCTGTAAGGACTTTTGGATGATATTGTTGTTCGTATGCTTTAGAACATCATCCACGTCAAATCTGCACATGAAAATTAAATATTTAGATAACATTTTTAAATTACTATAATATATATGCATACAAATTAAATTTTACGATAGCGTCCCGAGAGGACGATCAGGATCGATAATTGGAAGGGTTGGATGCTCGTCGAAATTATCGATTAATGAATCGATATCCATCATATCGTCCTCGTCATCAAATATTGGCGGTGCCGATATTGGTGAAGGAGGGCGATATGGTGGCAGTGGAGGCAGAGAGGGGCTCTCGCTGAACTCGCCTATAAACTTCCCGAACCTATGAATCGTCTAGCCCTTATTTTTTTTTGTTTAGTGTTTATAAGTGTGATTTTTGTGTGTAAGAGGAAGTATTTGAGAGGATTTGAAATTTTGATTTGTGTTGAAAATGAAATTTTTCAATGATATATATGCAGAAATTTCCAACGGCATCCGTTAGAAATTCCAACGGATGCCCGTAGAAAAATTCGTCAACTCAAAGGACGCAACTAAGTAACACAACGTTCTATTTCTCCAACGTGCATACATTACAATTTTCAATGGATTCCCATTGGAAATGCATGTTCTCGAGGTAACAGACACCAAAACGGTGGTTTGTCTCCTAGTGTAAGAGGCATCTGTTACAATTTGCAAGGGATGTCCGTTGGAAAGAATCATAAACTAGGTAGTCATGATGACACTTTGCAACGGGAATCTGTTGCAAATTGTAATGGATGCCCGTTGCAAGCTTTCTAATGGGAATCCGTTAGTAAATGGTAATGAATGCCCGTTAGCAGTATTAATGGATGCTCGTTAAAAAGTTTTAACGGTCATCCGTTAAACTCTTCTAACGGATGACCGTTAGAAAAACTTTAACGAGCATCTGTTACAACTTTCCAACAGATGCCCGTTACAATTGCGGAAAATTTAGAAAATTTTTTAAGTGTCAAATGCGATTTCGTGTTCCAACGGGATACGTTATCTTTTCCAACAGATGCCCGTTGGTATTAGATCATATGAAGTTCTAAAAACATTACACATCATTTATATATTCTTCGTTTGTACTTACATTTTGATTGTTCGATTGGAGATTTTTTGATTGTATTAACACATCGTTTACACAACATTTACATTACACATTATTGTATTTACATTTCGATTGTTTGATTGGAGATTTTTCGATTGTATTTATACATCATTTACATTACACATCATTTAAATTACACATTATTGTATTTACATTTTTTCGTTAGTAGATTCATCGATTGGCGAGTCTTCCTTCGATTGTTCACTGAATTCATCTTCGTTTTCATCTGCAGCATCTTCTGGTTCATGTCTTCATAATCGCGTATGAATTCTCCGTCTATGTAAGTTCTTGCAAGAATCTCCTCGCGATTGTCTGTATCAATTAAAAGAATCGGTTGCAGATGATCGGGTTATAACATATCTTCTTTTTCATATGAGCTTATAATTTCTCGTGGCTTGCTCTTTACTAAGGCCCACCACTCATGTCTTCAACGTTTCAATGTTGTT
>CM071870.1:37904570-37922317 GCA_036759665.1 Gynandropsis gynandra | reverse complement strand
TCAAGAACCAAACCCGTCGAACTGCACTAAGTCAAGAAACAGACCAGCAGGAGCTCAAGTTCGACCAATGCTTCAAGAACTGCTCTAAGACCTCCAAGAACCAAGCCGCCGATTACACCAGTGTCAAGAACTGAAATCCGGCCAGGAATCAGTAGATTCCGGCGGATTCGAAGCTCCAAGGAGCTCCAAGGAGCCCTAGGAACCAGACCTCTCCTACGCTTGAACTGTATAACCCTAACTCCTTTTAATCGTGTAGTATGTTGCTTATTAGAAGGAAGAACTCGCCTGAGAAAGCTCGCCGGAACCCTAGAAAACCGCTGGAAAACCCGCCGGAACCCTAGTTTCGGTCGCCGGAAAGCTCGCCGGAAATCACCCTAGGAATCACCCTAGATGTCATTTCTGGTAACTACGCCGCTTGTGTTGCGTTTGTCTCTCGTATATTACTTTTTGCATTTATGTCCTAGATGCGTTTGTCTCTCGTGTTGAACCCCTTTTCCGCTTTTTGTTTTTGTTTTCATGTGATTTGACGACTATAACAATGAATTGTTCGACGAGATTTGAAATACCATAACTTTGTGTACGAAGCTCCGAATTACATGATTTTTTCACGTTTTATTCCTCTTTTCGAGATAAACGATGCTAAGGGTTGCTGAAGGTAGCTCGACCCCGGTTTTGACCTCAAAATACTTTTTTTAGGTCGATACGGTTGATTTTTAGAGCCGGAATATGGCCTTTTCGAGTTTTTTAGGATAAGAATGTCAATTCTTGTCAATACGCCGCTTGCATTGCATTTGTCTCCCGGATATTCCTTTTGCTTCTTATTTCCTATTTGCGTTTTTCTCTCGTATAGCACCCCTTTTCCACTTTTTGTTTTTGTTTTCACGTGATTAGACGGTTACAACAATGAATTGTTCGACGGGATTTGAAATACCATAACTTTGCGTACGAAACTCGGAATTACATGATTGTTTTCACATTTTATTCCTCTTTTCGATATAAACGATGCCGCGGGTTGCTGAAGGCAGCCCAACGCCATTTTTGAGCTCAACATTTTTATTTAGGTCGATACAGTTGATTTTTAGAGCCGGAAGATGGCCTTTTCGAGTTTTTTAGGATAAGAATGTCATTTCTTGTCAATACGCCGCTTGTGTTGCGTTTGTCTCTCGGATATTCCTTTTGCTTCCTATTTCCTATTTGCGTTTGTCTCACGTGTTGCACCCCTTTTCCGCTTTTTATTTTTGTTTTCACGTGATTTGATGACTATAACAATGAATTGTTCGACGGGCTTGAAATACCATAACTTTGCGTACGATGCTCTGAATTACATGATTTTTTCACATTTTATTCCTCTGTCCGAGATAAACGATACCGCGGGATGCTGCAGGCAGCCCGACCCTATTTTCGAGCTCAAAATCCTTTATTTAGGTCGATATGTTGGATTTTTCGAGCCGGGAGATGCCCTTTTTGAGTTTCTTAAGATACGAATGTCATTTCTTGTCAATACGCCGATTGCGTTGCGTTTGTCTCTCGGATATTCCTTTTGCTTCCTATTTCCTATTTGCGTTTGTCTCTCGTGTTGCACCCCTTTTCCGCTTTTTAATTTTGTTTTCATGTGATTTGACGACTATAACAATGAATTGTTCGACGGGCTTTGAAATACCATAACTTTGCGTACGAAATTCCGAATTACATGATTTTTTCACTTTTTATTCCTCTTTTCGAGATAAACGATGCTACGGGTTGCTGAAGGAAGCCAGACTCCGTTTTCGAGCTCAAAATACTTTATTTAGGTCGATACGGTTGATTTTTAGAGTTGGAAGATGGCCTTTTCGAGTTTTTTAGGATAAGAATGTCATTTCTTGTCAATACGCCGCTTGCATTGCTTTTGTCTCTCGGATATTCCTTTTGCTTCCTATTTCCTATTTGCGTTTGTCTCTCGTGTAGCACCCCTTTTCCACTTTTTGTTTTTGTTTTCACGTGATTAGATGACTACAATGACGAATTGTTCGACGGGCTTTGATATACCATAACTTTGCGTACGAAACTCTGAATTACATGATTTTTTTCACATTTCATTTCTCTTTTTGAGATAAATGATGCCGCGGGCTGCTGAAGGCAGCTCGACCCCATTTTCGACCTTAAAATCCTTTATTTAGGTCGATATATTGGATTTTTAGAGCCGACAGATGTCTTTATTGACTTTCTTAGGATACGAATGTCATTTCTTGTCAATACGCCGCTTGCATTACGTTTGTATCTCGGATATTCCTTTTTCTTCATATTTCCTATTTGCGTTTGTCTCTCGTGTACCACGCCTTTTCCACTTTTTGTTTTTGTTTTCAAGTGATTAGACGACTACAATAATGAATTGTTCGGCGGGCTTTAAAATACCATAACTTTGCGTACGAAACTCCGAATTACATGATTTTTTCACATTTTATTCCTCTTTTCGAGATAAACGGTGCCTCGGGATGCTGAAGGCAGTCCGACCCCGTTTTCGAGCTCAAAATCCTTTATTTAGGTCGATATGTTGGATTTTAATAGTCGGGAGATGCCCTTTTTGAGTTTCTTAGGATACGAATGTCATTTGTTGTCAATACGGCCCTTGCGTTGCATTTGTCTCTCGGATATTCCTTTTGTTTCCTATTTCCTATTTGCGTTTGTCTCTCGTGTTGCACCCCTTTTCCACTTTTTGTTTTTTTTTCACGTGATTAGACGACTACAACAATGAATTGTTCGAAGGCTTTGAAATACCATAACTTTGCGTACGAAACTCCGAATTACATAATTTTTTTTTTTCATTTATACCTCTTTTCGAGATGAATGATGCTACGGGTTGCTGAAGGCAACCCATCCATGTTTTTGAGCTTAAAATACTTTATTTAGGTCGATATGGTTTATTTTTATCGCCGGAAGATGGCCTTTTTGAGTTTTTTAGGATAAGAATGTCATTTCTTGTCAATACGTCGCTTGCATTGCGCTTGTCTCGAGGATATTCCTTTTGCTTCCTATTTCCTATTTGCGTTTGTCTCTAGTGTTGCACCCCTTTTCCGGTTTTTGTTTTTTTTTTCACGTGATTAGATGACTACAATAATGAATTGTTCGACAGGCTTTCAAATACCATAACTTTCCGTATGAAACTCCGAATTACATGATTTTTTATCACATTTAATTCCTCTTTTCGACGTAAACGATGCCACGGGTTGCTAAGGGCAGCCTGACCCCGTTTTCGAGCTCAACATACTTTATTTAGGCCGATACGGTTGATTTTTAGAGTCGGGAGATGGCCTTTTCGAGTTTTTTAGGATAAGAATGTCATTTCTTATCAATACGTCGCTTGCGTTGCGTTTGTCTCTCGGATATTCCTTTTGCTTCCTATTTCCTATTTGCGTTTGTCTCTCGTGTTGCACCCCTTTTCCGCTTTTTATTTTTGTTTTCACGTGATTTGATGACTATAACAATGAATCGTTAGACGGGCTTGAAATACCATAACTTTGCGTACGATGCTCTGAATTACATGATTTTTTCACATTTTATTCCTCTGTCCGAGATAAACGATGCCGCGGGATGCTGCAGGCAGCCCGACCCTATTTTCGAGCTCAAAATCCTTTATTTAGGTCGATATGTTGGATTTTTCGAGCCGGGAGATGCCCTTTTTGAGTTTCTTAAGATACGAATGTCATTTCTTGTCAATACGCCGCTTGCATTGCTTTTGTCTCTCGGATATTCTTTTTGCTTCCTATTTCCTATTTGCGTTTGTCTCTCGTGTAGCACCCCTTTTCCACTTTTTGTTTTTGTTTTCACGTGATTAGATGACTACAACGACGAATTGTTCGACGGGCTTTGATATACCATAACTTTGCGCACGAAACTCTGAATTACATGATTTTTTTCACATTTCATTTCTCTTTTTGAGATAAATGATGCCGCGGGCTGCTGAAGGCAGCTCGACCCCATTTTCGATATATTGGATTTTTAGAGCCGGCAGATGCCTTTATTGAGTTTCTTAGGATACGAATGTCATTTCTTGTCAATACGCCGCTTGCATTGCGTTTGTATCTCGGATATTCCTTTTTCTTCATATTTCCTATTTGCGTTTGTCTCTCGTGTACCACGCCTTTTCCACTTTTTGTTTTTGTTTTCAAGTGATTAGACGACTACAATAATGAATTGTTCAGCGGGCTTTAAAATACCATAACTTTGCGTACAAAACTCCGAATTACATGATTTTTTCACATTTTATTCCTCTTTTCGAGATAAACGGTGCCTCGGGATGCTGAAGGCAGTCCGACCCCGTTTTCGAGCTCAAAATCCTTTATTTAGGTCGATATGTTGGATTTTTATAGTCAGGAGATGCCCTTTTTGAGTTTCTTAGGATACGAATGTCATTTGTTGTCAATACGGCGCTTGCGTTGCGTTTATCGCTCGGATATTCCTTTTGTTTCCTATTTCCTATTTGCATTTGTCTCTCGTGTAGCACCCCTTTTCCACTTTTTGTTTTTATTTTCACGTGATTAGACGACTACATCAATGAATTGTTCGATGGGTTTTGAAATACCATAACTTTGCGTACGAAACTCCGAATTACATGATTTAGTTTTTACATTTTATTCCTCTTTTCGAGATGAACGATGCTGCAGGTTGCTGAAGGCAGCGCGACCCAGTTTTCGAGCTCAACATACTTTTTCTAGGTCGATACGATTGATTTTTATAGCCGAAAGTGGCCTTTTCAAGGTTTTTGGGATAAGAATGTCATTTCTTGTCAATACGCCGCTTGCATTGCTTTTGTATCTCGGATATTCCTTTTGCTTCCTATTTCCTATTTGTGTTTGTCTCTAGTTTTGCACCCCTTTTCCGCTTTTTGTTTTTGTTTTCACGTGATTAGAAGAAAACAACAATGAATTGTTCAACGGGATTTGAAATACCATAACTTTGCGTACGAAACTCCGAATTACATGAATTTTTTCACATTTTATTCCTCTTTTCGAGATAAACAATGCCGTGGGTTGCTGAAGGCAGTCCGACCCTGTTTTCGAGCTCAAAATCCTTTATTTAGATCGATATGTTGGATTTTTATAGCCGGGAGATGCCGTTTTTGACTTTCTTAGGATACGAATGTCATTTCTTGTCAATACGCCGCTTGCGTTGCGTTTATCTCTCGGATATTCCTTTTGTTTCTATTTCCTATTTGTATTTGTCTTTCGTGTAGCACCCCTTTTCCCCCTTTTGTTTTTATTTTCACTTGATTAGACGACTACAACAATGAATTGTTCGACGGGCTTTGAAATACCATAACTTTGCGTACGAAACACCGAATTACATGATTTTTTTTCGCATTTTATTCCTCTTTTCCAGATGAACGATGCTGCAGGTTGCTGAAGGCAGCCCAACCCCGGCTTCGAGCCCAAAATACTTTATTTCGTCTATACGGTTGATTTTTAGAGCCGGAAGATGGCCTTTTCAAGGTTTTTAGGATAAGAATGTCATTTCTTGTCAATACGCCGCTTGCATTGCTTTTGTCTCTCGGATATTCCTTTTGCTTCCTATTTCCTATATGCGTTTGTCTCTCATGTGGTACCCCTTTTTCTACTTTTTGTTTTTGTTTTCACGTGATTTGACGACTATAACAATGATTGTTTGACGGGCTTTGAAATACCATAACTTTGCGTACGAAGCTCCGATTTACATGATTTTCTTTCTTTTTATTCCTCTTTTCGAGATAAACGATGCTACGGGTTGCTGAAGGCAGCCCAACCCCGTTTTCGAGCTCAAAATACTTTATTTAGGTAGATACGGTTGATTTTTAAAGCCGGAATATGGCCTTTTCGAGTTTTTTAGAATAAGAATTTCATTTCTTGTCAATATGCCGCTTGCATAGCTTTTGTCTCCCGGATATTCCTTTTGCTTCCTATTTCCTATTTGCATTTGTCTCTCATATAGCACCCCTTTTCCACTTTTTGTTTTTTTTTTCACGTGATTAGACGAATACAACAATGAATTGTGCGACGAGCTTTGAAATACCATAACCTTGCGTACGAAACTCCGAATTACATGAGTTTTTCACATTTTATTCCTCTTTTCGAGATAAACGATGCTATGGGTTGCTGAAGGCAGCCTGACCCCGTTTTCGAGCTCAAAATCCTTTATTTAGGTCGATATGTTGGATTTTTAGAGCCAGGAGATGGCCTTTTTGAGTTTCTTAGGATACGAATGTCATTTCTTGTCAATACGCCGCTTGCGTTGCATTTGTCTCTCGGATATTCCTTTTGCTTCATATTTCCTATTTGCGTTTGTCTCTCGTGTAGCACCCTTCTTCCACTTTTTGTTTTTCTTTTTCACGTGATTAGACGACTACAACAACGAATTGTTCGACGAGCTTTGAAATACCATAACTTTGCGTACCAAAACTCCGAATTACATGATTTTTTTTTCACATTTTAATCCTCTTTTTGAGATAAACGATGCTGCAAGTTGCTGAAGGCAGCCCGACCCCGTTTTCGAGCTCAAAATACTTTATTTAGGTCAATATGGTTGATTGTTAGAGCCGGAAGATGGCCTTTTCGAGGTTTTTAGAATAAGAATGTCATTTCTTGTCAATTTGCCGCTTGCCTTGCGTTTGTCTCTCGGATATTCCTTTTGCTTCCTATTTCCTATTTGCGTTTGTCTCTCGTGTAGCACCCCTTTTCCACTTTTTTTTGTTTTCACGTGATTAGACGACTACAACAATGAATTGTTCGACGGGCTTTGAAATACCATAACTTCGCGTACGAAACTCCGAATTACATGATTTTTTTCACATTTTATTCCTTTTTTCGAGATAAACGATGCTGCAGGTTGCTGAAGGCAGCCCGACCCCGTTTTCGAGCTCAACATATTTTATTTAGGTCGATACGGTTGATTTTTAGAGCCGGAAGATGACCTTTTCGAATTTTTTTAGGATAAGAATGTCATTTCTTGTCAATACGTCGTCTGCTTTGCGTTTGTCTCTCGGACATTCCTTTTGCTTCCTATTTCCTATTTTCGTTTGTCTCTCGTGTTGCACCCCTTTTCTGTTTTTTGTTTTTGCTTTCACGTGACTTGACGACTAATACAATGAATTGTTCGACGGGCTTTGAAATACCATAACTTTGCGTACGAAACTCCGAATTACATGATTGTTTTCACATTTTATTCCTCTTTTCGAGATAAATGATGCCGTGGGTTGCTGAATGCAGCCCGACCCCTTTTTCAAGCTGAAAATCCTTTATTAAGGTCGACATGTTGGATTTTTAGAGCCGAGAGATGCCCTTTTTGAGTTTCTTAGGATACGAATGTCATTTCTTGTCAATACGCCTCTTGCGTTGCGTTTGTCTCTCAGATATTCCTTTTGCTTCCTATTTCCTATTTTCGTATCTCTCTCGTGTTGCACCCCTTTTCCGCTTTTTGTTTTTGTTTTCACGTGATTAGACGACTACAACAATGAATTGTTCGACGGGCTTTGAAATACCCTAACTTTGCGTACGAAACTTTGAATTACATGATTTTTCACTTATTATTCCTCTTTTCGAGATAAACGATGCCGTGGGTTGATGAAGGCAGCCCGAGCTCGTTTTCGAACTCAAAATCCTTTATTTAGGTCTTTATGTTGGATTTTTAGAACTGGGAGATGCCCTTTTTGAGTTTCTTAGGATACGAATGTCATTTCTTGTCAATATGCTTCTTGTGTTACATTTGTCTCTCGGATATTCCTTTTGCTTCCTATTTCCTATTTGCGTTTGTCTCTCGTGTTGCACCCCTTTTCTGCTTTTTGTTTTTGTTTTCACGTGATTTGATGACTATAACATGAATTGTTCGACGGGCTTTGAAATACCATAACTTTGCGTACGAAGCTCCGAATTACATGATTTTTTCCGATGTGGGTTAATCTCAAGTAATAATTTACCTAGACAAACGCTTCCGCAAGAATACGGATCGTATAGTGCTAGGGTCGAACACAAGGAATTGATGCAACTCTAAAGCTAGTAACTAATGAATAAGACGTGTGAAATCAATAAGTGAATGGGAATGCAAATGCAAACTAAACTAAACTAATGAACGGAATGACTCAACGACTAAACACAATAGGTATCGAGAGACGCACAACGATGCAACGAAGTTCTAACAAGATCATTGGTCTTAGATACTATCACGAGTTCAGGGCTCTTATATAGGAACTGATTGGCGTAGACTTGTCCACTATCTAGCATGCGAAAAGATAACTATATTCAACATTGATAAAGAATGAGATTCCTCCCTATTCATATACCGATGTCTTCAATAGTTCCTCCATGCTCCGGATTCCTCGTTCCGTCCTTCTCCCTCTTTCTCTATGTCTCTCCAAGTGTGTTCACTAATGTCTCCTTTCGTCCTCCCTTTCAGTCTAGTATGAATCCTAGCTTTAAAAGGTCTCTTTTCTCCTGAATTGGCCGTTCTAAAATCAACTAAATTCGACATTGATAGGGAATGAGATTCCTCCCTATTCGTATACCGATGTCTTCAATAGATCCTCCACACTCTCGATCCTTTGTTCCGTCTTTTCCTTCCTTTCTCAATGTTCCTTAATGTCTCTGCACGTCCCCCTCTATGTCTCCTTCAAATCCTAGCTCTCAAAGGTCTCTTTTCTCATTAATTGGCCGTTCAAAAATCAAAGATTTTGTTGAGAAAAAGGTGGACCAGAGCGGGCACAAGAGCAGCCCGATCGGGTGCACAAACACAGCCCGAGCGGGCACACTTCATGCCCGAGCATGTACACCATCAAATGTTGTTTCTGCTCCTTTCGCTCGATGCTTGAGTTTTTTATTTGCTTCCATTGCCTTGCACAAGTTGTACCTTGCATTCAATCACGTTTTTGGGGTTGAATTGCCGTAATTTCTCATGTTTCGCTTCATATCTTCGTTTCCTATACAAAATACGAAATGTAGATGAAGTCCTCAAATAAACTCGATAAATCAGTGAAATCTAAGAAATCTAATCGAAACTAAACCTAAGAATCATGTAAATACTACGACGGATTACGTGTTATCATTTTCACATTTTATTCCTCTTTTCGAAATAAACGATGCAGCGGGTTGCTGAAGGCAGCCCGACCCCGTTTTCAAGCTCAACATACTTTATTTAGGTCGATACTGTTGATTTTTAGAGCCGGAAGATGGCCTTTTCGAGATTTTTAGGATACGAATGTCATTTCTTGTCAATACGCCGCTTTCATTGTGTTTGTCTCTCGGATATTCCTTTTGCTTCCTATTTTCTATTTGCGTTTGTCTCTCGTGTACCATCCCTTTTCCACTTTTTATTTTTGTTTTCACGTGATTAGACGACTACAACAATGAATTGTTCGACGGGCTCTGAATTACATGATTTTTTCACATTTTATTCCTCTTTTTGAGATAAACGATGCCGCGGGTTGCTAAAGGCAGCCTGACCCCGTTTTCGAGCTCAACATACTTTATTTAGGTCGATACGGTTGATTTTTAGGGCCGGAAGATGGCCTTTTCGAGTTTTTTAGGATAAGAATGTCATTTCTTATCAATACGCCGTCTGCTTAGCGTTTGTCTCTCGGATATTCCTTTAGCTTCCTATTTCCTATTTGCGTTTGTCTCTTGTGTTGCACCCCTTTTCCGCTTTTTGTTTTTGTTTTCACATGACTTAACGACTACTACAATTAATTGTTCGACGGGCTTTGAAATACCATAACTTTGTGTACGAAACTTCGAATTACATGATGGTTTTCACATTATTCCTCTTTTCGATAAACGATGCCGTGGGTTGCTGAAGGCAGCCCGACCCCATTTTTGAGCTCCAAATCCTTTATTTAGGTCGATATGTTGGATTTTTAGAGCCGAGAGATGCCCTTTTGGAGTTTCTTAGGATACGAATGCCATTTCTTGTCAATACGCTGCCTGCGTTGTGTTTCTCTCTCGGATATTCCTTTTGCTTCCTGTTTCCTACTTGCATTTGTCTCTCGTGTTGCACCGCTTTCCCACTTTTTGTTTTTGTTTTCACGTGATTAAAAGACTACAACAATGAATTGTTCGACGGGTTTTGAAATACCATAACTTTGCGTACGAAACTCCGAATTACATGATTTTTCCTCATTTTATTCCTCTTTTCGAGATAAAAGATACCGCGGGATGCTGAAGGCAGCCCGACCCCGTTTTCCAGCTCAAAATCCTTTATTTTGGTCGATATGTTGATTTTTAAAGCCGGGAGATGCCCTTTTCGAGTTTCTTAGGATACGAATGTCATTTCTTGTCAATACGCCGCTTGCGTTGCGTTTGTCTCTCGGATATTTCTTTTGCTTCCTTTTTCCTATTTGCGTTTGTCTCTCGTGTTGTACCCCTTTTCCGCTTGTTGTTTTTGTTTTCCCATGATTAGATGACTACAACAATGAATTGTTCGACGGGATTTGAAATAGCATAACTTTGCGTACGAAACTCCGAATTACATGATTTTTTCACATTTTCATCCTTATTTCGAGATAAATAATGCTACGGGTTACTGAAGGCTGCCCGACCCCGTTTTCAAGCTCAAAATACTTTATTTAGGTCGATACAGTTGATTTTTAGAGCCGGAAGATGGTCTTTTTTAGTTTTTAGGATAAGAATGTCATTTCTTGTCAATACGCCGCTTGCATTGCGTTTGTCTCTCGGATATTCCATTTGCTTCGTATTTTCTATTTGGGTTTGTCTCTCGTGTAGCACCCCTTTTCCACTTTTTGTTTTTGTTTTCACGTGATTACACGACTACAACAATGAATTGTTCGACGGGCTTTGAAATACCAAAACTTTGCGTACGAACTCTGAATTACATGATTTTTTTCACATTTTATTCCTCTTTTCGAGATAAACGATGCCGTGGGTTGCTGAAGGCAGCCTGACCCAGTTTTGGAGCTTAAACATACTTTATTTAGGTCGATACAGTTGATTTTTAGAGCCGGGAGATGCCCTTTTTGAGTTTTTTAGGATAAGAATGTCATTTCTTGTCAATACGCCGCTTGCATTGCGTTTGTCTCTCGGATATTCCTTTTGCTTCCTATTTCCTATTTGTGTTTGTCTTTCGTGTAGCACCCGTTTTCCACTTTTTGTTTTTGTTTTCACGTAATTAGATGACTACAACAATGAATTGTTCGACGAGCTTTGAAATACCATAACTTTGCGTACGAAGCTCCGAATTACATGATTTTTTCACATTTTGATCCTCTTTTCGAGATAAACGATGCCGCGGGTTGCTGAAGGCAGCCCGATCCCATTTTCGAGCTCAACATACTTTATTTAGGTCGAGTTTTTTAGGATAAGAATGTCATTTCTTGTCAATACGCCGTTTACTTTGCGTTTGTCTCTCAGATATTCCTTTTGCTTCCTATTTCCTATTTGCGTTTGTCTCTCGTGTTGCACCCCTTTTCCACTTTTTGTTTTTGTTTCCACGTGATTAGACGACTACAACAATGAATTGATCGACGGACTTTGAAATACCATAACTTTTCGTATGAAACTCCGAATTATATGATTTTTTTCACATTTTATTCCTCTTTTTCAGATAAAAGATGCCGCAGCTAGCTGATGGCAGCCCGACCCCGTTTTCTAGCTCAAAATCCTTTATTTATGTCGATATGTTGATTTTTAGAGCCGGGAGATGCCCTTTTCGAGTTTCTTATGATACGAATGTCATTTCTTGTCAATACGCCGCTTGCGTTGCGTTTTTCTCTCGGATATTTATTTTGCTTCCTTTTTCCTATTTGCGTTTGTCCCTCGTGTTGCACCTCTTTTCCGCTTTTTGTTTTTCTTTTCACGTGATTTGACGACTATAACAATGAATTATTCGACGATCTTTGAAATACCATAACTTTGCGTACGAAGCTTCGAATTACATGATTTTTTCACATTTTATTCCACTTTTCGAGATAAACGATGCTGCGGGTTGCTGAAGGTAGCCCGATCACGTTTTTGAGCTAAAAATCCTTTATTTAGGTCGATATGTTGGGTTTTTAGAGCCGGGAGATGCCTTTTTTGAGTTTCTTAGGATACGAATGTCATTTCTTGTCAATACGCCGTTTACTTTGCGTTTGTCTCTCAGATATTCCTTTTGCTTCCTATTTCCTATTTGCGTTTGTCTCTCGTGTTGCACCCCTTTTCAACTTTTGTTTTTGATTTCACGTGATTTGACGACTACAACAATGAATTATTCGACGGGCTTTGAAATACCATAACTTTGCGTACGAAGCTCCGAATTACATGATTTTTTCACATTTTATTCCTATTTTCAAGATGAACGATGCTACGGGAAGACTAAAGGCAGCCTGACCCCGCTTTTGAGCTCAAAATACTTTATTTAGGTCGATACGATTGATTTTTAGAGCCGGAAGATGTCCTTTTCGAGTTTTCTAGGATAAGAATGTCATTTCTTGTCAATACGCAGTCTACTTTGCGTTTGTTTCTCAGATATTCCTTTTGCTTCCTCTTTCCTATTTGCGTTTGTCTCTCGTGTTGCACCCCTTTTCCGCTTTTTCTTTTTGTTTGCACGTGACTTGACGACTACTACAATGAATTGTTCGACGGGCTTTGAAATACCATAACATTGGGTACGAAACTCCGAACTACATGATTGTTTTCACATTTTATTCCTCTTTTCGAGATAAACGATGCCGCGGGTTGCTGAAGGCAGCCCGACCCCGTTTTCGAGCTCAAAACCCTTTATTTAGGTCGATATGTTGGATTTTTAGAGCCGGAGATGCCCTTTTCGAGTTTCTTAGGATACGAATGTCATTTCTTGTGAATACGCCGCTTGCGTTGTGTTTGTCTCTCGGATATTCCCTTTTGCTTCCTATTTCCTATTTGCATTTGTCTCTCGTGTTGCACCCTTTTTCCACTTTTTGTTTTTGTTTCCACGTGATTAGACAACTACAACAATGAATTGTTCGACGGACTTTGAAATACCATAACTTTGCATACGAAACTCCAAATTATATGATTTGTTTCTCATTGTATTCTTCTTTCTTAGATAAAAGATGCCGCGGCATGCTGAAGGAATCCCGACCCCGTTTTTGAGCTCAAAGTCCTTTATTTATGTCAATATGTTGATTTTTAGAGCCGAGAGATGCCCTTTTCGAGTTTGTTATGATACGAATGTCATTTCTTGTCAATACGCCGCTTGCGTTGCGTTTGTCTCTCGGATATTTCTTTTGCTTCCTTTTTCCTATTTGCATTTGTCTCTCGTGTTGCACCCCTTTTCCGCTTTTTGTTTTTGTTTTCACGTGACTTGACGACTATAACAATGAATTGTTCGACGGTCTTTGAAATACCATAACTTTGCGTACGAAGCTTCGAATTACATGATTTTTTCACATTTTATTCCTCTTTTCGAGATAAATGATGCCGCGGGTTGCTGAAGGTAGCTCGACCCCGTTTTCGAGCTTAAAATTCTTTATTTAGGTGGATATGTTGGGTTTTTGAGCCAGGGGATTCCTTTTTTGAGTTTCTTAGGATACGAATGTCATTTCTTGTCAATACGCCGCTTGCGTTGTGTTTGTCTCTCGGATATTCCTTTTGCTTCCTATTTCCTATTTGTGTTTGTCTCTCGTGTAGCACCCCTTTTCAACTTTTTTATTTTGATTTCACGTGATTTGACGACTACAACAATGAATTGTTCCACGGGCTTTGAAGTACCATAACTTTGCGTACAAAGCTCCGAATTACATGATTTTTTCATATTTTATTCCTACTTTCAAGATGAACAATGCTACGGGATGCTAAAGACACCTGACCCCATTTTTTAGCTCAAAATACTTTATTTAGGTCGATACGATTGAATTTTAGAGCCGGAAGATGGCCTTTTCGAGTTTTTTAGGATAAGAATGTCATTTCATGTCAATACGTCGCTTGCAGTGCGTTTGTCTCTCGGATATTCTTTTTGTTTCCTATTTCCTATTTGCGTTTATCACTCGTGTAGCACCCCTTTTCAACTTTTTGTTTTTGATTTCACGTGATTAGACGACTACAACAATGAATTGTTCGACGGGCTTTGAAATATCATAACTTTGCATACGAAACTCTGAATTACATGCTTTGTTTCACATTTTATTCCTCTTTTCGAGATAAACGATGTCGCGGGTTGCTGAAGACAGCCCGATCCCATTTTCGAGCTCAACATACTTTGTTTAGGTCGATACGGTTTATTTTTAGAGCCGGAAGATGGCCTTTTCAAGTTTTTTAGGATAAGAATGTCATTTCTTGTCAATACGCTGCTTGCATTGCTTCTCTCGGATATTCCTTTTGGTTCCTATTTCCTATTTGCGTTTGTCTCTCGTGTAGGACCCCTTTCCAACTTTTTGTTTTTGTTTTCACGTGATTTGACGACTACAACAATGAATTGTTCGACGGGCTTTAAAATACCATAACTTTGCGTACGAAGCTCCAAATTACATGATTTTTTCATATTTTATTCCTCTTTTCAAGATAAAGGATGCTACGGGTTGCTGAAGGTAGCCTGACCCCGTGTTTGAGCTCAAATACTTTATTTAGGTCGATATGATGGATTTTTAGAGCCGGGAGATGCCCTTTTTGAGTTTCTTAGGATACGAATGTCATTTCTTGTCAATACGCCGGTTGCGTTCTGTTTGTCTCTCGGCTATTCCTTTTTTTTCCTATTTCCTATTTGCATTTTTCTCTCGTGTTGCACCCCTTTTCCGCTTTTTGTTTTTGTTTTCACGTGATTTGACGACTATAACAATGAATTTTTCGACGGTTTTTGAAATACCATAACTTTGCTTACGAAGCTCTGAGTTACATGATTTTTTCACATTTTATTCCTCTTTTTGAGATAAACGATGCCGCGGGTTGCTGAAGGCAGCCCGACCCCATTTTCTAGCTAAAAATCCTTTATTTAGGTCGATATGTTGGATTTTTAGAGTCGGGAGATGCCTTTTTGAGTTTCTTAGGATACGAATGTCATTTCTTGTCAATACGCCGCTTGCGTTGTGTTTGTCTCTCGGATATTCCTTTTGCTTCCTATTTCCGATTTGCGTTTTTCTCTCATGTAGCACCCCTTTTCAAATTTTTGTTTTTGTTTTCACGTGATTTAACGATTACAACAATGAATTGTTCGACGTGCTTTGAAATACCATAACTTTGCGTAGAAAGCTCCGAATTACATGATTTATTCACATTTTATTCCTATTTTCAAGATGAAAGATGTTACGGGTTGCTGAAGGCAGCCCGACCCCGTTTTGTGCTCAAAATACTTTATTTAGGTGGATACGATTGATTTTTAGAGCCGGAAGATGGCCTTTTGGAGTTTTTTAGGATAAGAATGTCATTTCTTGTTAATACGCCGCTTGCATTGCGTTTGTCTCTCCGATATTCTTTTTGCTTCCTATTTCCTATTTGCGTTTGTCATTCGTGTTGCAACCCTTTTCAACTTTTTGTTTTTGTTTTCACGTGATTAGACGACTACAACAATGAATTGTTCGACGGGCTTTGAAATACCATAACTTTGCGTACGAAACTCCGAATTACATGATTTTTTTCACATTTTATTCCTCTTTTCGAGATTAACGATGTCGCGGGTTGTTGGAGACAGCGAGACCCCATTTTCGAGCTCAACGAGCCGGAAGATGGTGTTTTCGAGTTTTTTAGGATAAGAATGTCATTTCTTGTCAATACTCCGCTTGCATTGCGTTTGTCTCTCGGATATTCCTTTTGGTTCCTATTTCCTATTTGCGTTTGTCTCTTGTGTAGCACCCCTTTTGAACTTTTTGTTTTTGTTTTCACGTGATTTGACGACTACAACAAAGAATTGTTCGAAGGGCTTTGAAATACCATAAGTTTGCGTACGAAGCTCCGAATTACATGATTTTTTCACATTTATATCCTCTTTTCAAGATAAACGATGCTACGGGTTGCTGAAGGTAGCCCGACCCCATTTTTGAGCTCAAATACTTTATTTAGGTCGATATGATGGATTTTTAGAGCCGGGAGATGCCCTTTTTGAGTTTCTTAGGATAAGAATGTCATTTTTTGTCAATACGCCGCTTGCGTTGCGTTTGTCGCTCGGATATTCCTTTTGCTTCCAATGTTCATATTTGCGCTTGTATCTCGTTTTGTACCCCTTTTCCACTTTTTGTTTTTGTTTTCACGTGATTTGACGACTACAACAATGACTTGTTCCACGGGCTTTGAAATACCATAACTTTGCGTACAAAGCTCCGAATTACATGATTTTTTCAGATTTTATTCCTATTTTCAAGATGAACGATGATACGGGTTGCTGAAGGCAGCCCGACCCCAATTTTGAGCTCAAAATACTTTATTTAGGTGGATACGATTGATTTTCAATACGCCGCTTGCGTTGCATTTGTCTCTCATATATTCCTTTTGCTTCCTATTTCCTATTTGCGTTTGTCTCTCGTGTAGCACCCCTTTTCCACCTTTTGTTTTTGTTTTCACGTGATTTGATGACTACAACAATGAATTGTTCGACGGGCTTTGAAATACGATATCTTTGCGTACGAAACTCCGAATTACATGATTTTTTTTTCACATTTTATTCCTCTTTTCCAGATAAACGATGCCGCGGGTTGCTGAAGGCAGCCCGACCCCGTTTTCGAGCTTAAAATCATTTATTTAGGTCGATATGTTGGATTTTAGAGCCGGGAGATGCCCTTTTTTGAGTTTCTTAGGATACAAATGTCATTTCTTGTCAATACGCCGCTTGCGTTGTGTTTGTCGCTGATGTCGGTTAATCTCAAGTAATAAAGTACCTAGACTAACGCTTCCGCAAGAATACGGATCGTGTAGCACTAGAGTCGAACACAAGGAATTGATGCAACTCTAAAGTGATTAGACTAATGGATAAGACGTGTGAATTGAATAATGATGGAATTGCGAATGAACTAAGCTAAACTAATTGACGAGATAAACTTAATGACTAAGCACCATAGGTATCGAGAGTTGCACAATGATCATTTCAAGTGGCGTACAAGAATGAAAGCATTAAGAACCACCATTCATTAAGAACAAGACTTCGTTACATAATTGCAATACTCTCTAACCCATGGCTGTAGATCTACTCAGACATGAACACAGCAAAAGAAACGCAAGAGAATACTAAATTCGACATAGATAGAGAATGAGATTTCTCCCTATTCGTGTACCGATGTCTTCAATAGATCATCCTCGCTCCCGATCCTTGGTTCCGTCGTTTCTTCCTTTCTCAATCTTCCTTATTGTCTCAGAATGATCTCCTCTCGAATCTAGTTCGAATCTTGGGTTTAGAAGGTCTCCTTTCTCATTAATTGGTCGGTCTAAAATCAAGGAATTGGTTGAGAAAAATGGGGACCCGAGCGGGCACAACTTCTACCCGCTCGTGCATGCCCTATGCCCGATCGTGCACCCTCATCTAGCCCGAGCGGGCACCCATGCCCGAGCATGTGGCTTTTCAGCCCGAGTCGGGTAAACCTAAGGCGAAATTTGGCAACAATTAGGGCCCGAGCGGGCACTCCTTTTCCACCCGAGCGGGCACACCTTCCCGATCGTGTTTCTTAAGTGCCCGAGTCGTGCAAAGCTACATGGGTCTTTTGCCTTAATTCCTCAACTTGTGCCCGAGCGGGTCCTCTCCATGCCCGAGCGTGCTGGTCTTGATTTGTTGTTTCCGCTCCTTTTTCTCGGTGTTTGAGTGTTCACTTTCAATCCATGGCCTTGCAAAAGTTGAACCTTGTCATTCAACTACGTTTTCGG
>CM071870.1:37841351-37872769 GCA_036759665.1 Gynandropsis gynandra | reverse complement strand
TTTTCTGATTTTTTGGCCGAAAGGGGGATTGTTAGAGAGTTAAGTGTGGCCTACACGCCACAACAAAATGGGGTTGCGGAACGGAGAAACCGGACCCTAATGGAAATGACTCGTAGTATGTTGAAGGATAAGGGGCTGCCTAATAAGTTTTGGGCAGAGGGAGTTTTTACCTCAGCGTACATTCAAAATAGACTGCCTACAAGGGCTTTAAAGGACAAGACCCCTCTAGAGGCTTGGAGTGGTCACAAGCCGTCTGTCGGACATCTAAGAGTGTTCGGGTGCATCTGTTACAAGATGATCCCTACACAAAAGAGGAAGAAGCTTGACGACAAGTCTGAAACGTGTGTATTCGTTGGGTACAGTAGCCTTAGCAAAGGCTATCGGGTTTATGTTATTGAGACCGGGAAAGTTGAAGTGTCAAGAGACGTGGTCTTTGATGAAGAGAAATGTTGGGATTGGGAGACTAAGGATGAGAAACCTAAAATTGACGTACCAGTGAAGTTACTTGTCTCTCAAGGAAATACTAATCCTGAGGGAGTGCCGACTACATTTGAGGTGGGTAGCTCGTCGGGACACGGGGGTAGTGGTGGTGATCAATCAACACCACCGATGACACCACTACGAATCTCATTGTCTAACACGCCTACGACACAACAAGTAAGTACCGGGAGTTCAGGTGAATCATCAAGAGAGATTCATAGAACGCGTAGATTGAGTGATATCTACGCAATGGATGAAGATTCGGATGAGCAAGAGATGGAGGAAGGTTGCTACCTAGCTATGGTGGAACCTACGTATTATGAGGAGGCTATGAAGCATCCGAATTGGAAGAATGCCATTGATGAGGAAATGAGGATGTTGGAGAAGAATGAGACATGGTATTTGACAGAAAGACCCACAAATCAGAAAGTGATTGGGGTTAAATGGATTAACAAACTTAAGACGGATGAGATGGGGAAGATACAAAAATATAAAGCGAGGTTAGTGGCTCGGGGTTTCACTCAGACTTACGGGCTTGACTACGGAGAGTTTTTCGCCCCGGTATCAAGGCACGACACCATTCGCACCTTGATAGCCGTGGCAGCTCAGAAGGGCTGGATTTTACATCAAATGGATGTAAAGTCAGGATTCCTAAACGGTGAAATTATTGAGGAGGTTTTATGTTGATCAGCCACCAGGCTATGAGGTAAAGGGTTCTGAGCATATGGTTTTAAAACTAAAGAAAGCTTTATACGGTTTGAAACAGGCACCGAGGGCCTGGTACAACAAGATAGATGGATTTTTTCTAAGGGAAGGTTGCACTCGAAGTCATTGCGATGCTGCAATGTACATTCGGAATGAAGGAGGTAATATTTTGATTATCTGCTTATATGTGGATGATATTATATTATCGGGGAATTGCATTGAGTTGATTAAAAAGTTTAAGTTCAAACTCAACTCGGAGTTTGAAATGAGTGACTTGGGAATACTTAGATACTTTCTTGGATTCGAGGTCAATTACCTCACTGACGGGATATTTTTAAGCCAAGCAAAGTATGCATCCAAACTTCTTTCGAAGTTTGGAATGCAGGATTCTAAGGGAGTAAGGACTCCCATTGCCCTAAGTTCTAAACAAGCAGAAGGCGGCGAAGAACTTACCGATAGCACGCGGTACCGAAGCATCGTCGGGGGAATTCTGTACCTCGCTTCCACCCGTCCTGACCTAGCATTTGCGGCCTCGTACCTGTCAAGGAAAAACTCAAATCCGACAGTACGCAGCTTAAATAATGCGAAGAGGGTCCTAAGGTACATACGTGAAACAGTTGACTATGGTTTGATGTTCAAACAAGTGGAAAGGGCAAATTTAGTCGGGTTTGCGGATGCGGACCTAGCTGGTAACACAGAGGATATGCGAAGCACAACAGGTTTTTGTTTTACTATCGGGAGTTCAATATTCACATGGGAGACCCAAAAACAATCGGTGGTTGCACAGTCTACGGCCGAAGCCGAGTACATGGCCCTAAGCTCGGCTACTAACCATGCTACTTGGTTACTACGGTTGTTTGGGGAGCTAGGGTTCGACATGCATACAGGGATTCCTATTTTCAGTGATAGCACGGCGGCTATCGCGATCGGGAAAAATCCGATCGACCACAAGCGGACGAAGCATATCAAAATTAAATTTCACGTTGTACGTGAAGCACAGAATGAAGGGAGGATTCACTTACGGCATGTTCGTGGGGAAGACCAGCTCGCGGATCTGCTGACGAAGCCGCTACCGGCGGAACGGTTCGCCATGCTGCGGGAGAGGATCGGCGTTGCACCCCGGCCGCTCAGGAGGGAGACTGAAGAGGCTGAGCAGCGGAGGAGCAACATGGTGGCGACAGGGCGACGGATTGGAGCTGAGGGAGCTGCGGCAGACAAGAACTCAAACCTAAACCCTAAGTGTTTAGAAGTGTTCGAGATACTTCGAACACCTAGGGTTAGTGTTCAGAAGCGGGTCATCGGGTCGGAGTCTCACACGAGCCGGGTTGAAGCGGCCCAAGACGAAGCCCACGCGGAAGCCCAAGACAGCACCGGTCCAGCCCGTGGAAAATGAAGCCCATGCACAAATAAAGAAGAGGTCAAATGAAGGAAAAACACAAAAACGGAAAGGTTAAAATAGGCAATTTACAAGAGACAAAAGGAATATTATTGTTGGGTTTGTTAGCAAGGGAAAACAATCACGGTTGGGTGAATAACAACCTGAACAATGATATATATATGTAAGCCAACGGATATTAATGAGTATTATTATTATTCACAAATATTTTCATCATCTTCTTCACCACAAAACAGAGAGAAACACAAGTAAGGAGAGAGTATACTGATCAAATCAAGTTTTTCATTCATTTTTATTTTTGGTTTGCACTATCTTAAGATGCAAGAAACATGTTAAGCTCATGACTTATCAAATTATTCATTCATGAGCTATAGAGAAACAATAACAACAAGGCGAGACGAGACATGTGGGGGAAGGGAGGCGCGGTGGATGTGGGAGGGGAGGTGTGGGGTGCTAGGGGAGACGAGACGGGTGGAAAGAGGAGGTGACGGGGTGCCGGGGGAGATGAGGCGGGTGGGAAGGGGAGGTGACGGGGTGCTGGAGGAGACGAGGCGGGGGGTGGAGGGGAGATGTGGGGTGTTGGGGAAGACGAGGCGGCGTGCTGGCCGAGTCAGGTACTATGTGCTGGATGACGGTTGAAGAAAAAAATGACAAAAAAGAAGAAGAAAGATGAACAAACTAGGAAGGAAGAAGGGGTAGAGTAAAAGGAGGAAGAAGGTGAAATAGAAAAATTAGAGCTTTTATCTATTGATATTAAATTTTTTATCATTATTATTTAGGTATGGTATAAAAGATGAAAATAAGAAAATTCAATACTATTTAAATAATTACATATATAAAAAATTGTTTTAATTTTTTTTGCGTAAAGGGCAAAGCAAATACTAGTATATATATATGTATATATTATCATTGTATCGCGTTTATGTAGGGTTTGTTGAGAAAAAAATATAATTTAGAGAAAAAATATTTTAAATACAAATTAGAGGTGACCAATTCGAGTTTCGATTCGGGTTCTTTGGGTTTCGATCCAGGTTCCGGTTTCTTGGGTTTACGAAAATTAGACCTGAATTGAACCCAAATTTTTCGGTCTGAGTTCTTTGGATTTCGATTCGGGTTTGATTTATTTGGATTTTGTAGCAATGAACCCGAAATAACCCAAATTAAATTCGGGTATTTATGGGTTTTTGGGTTATCTGGGTTGTTTGGAGTTTGGATGAGTTTTTCGGGTTCTAACAAAAAGAAAACAAAGTTAACATACAAAAATTTAAAAAAACTAACTCATAAAAATGAATTTCGCAAATGCTAAAATGAAATGAATTCCAAAACGCCAAAATAAAATGAATTCTGAAAATATCAAAATGAAAATAAATCCAATCACCTCTCATTCTCCTCCATTATTTGTGTTTGATAAGCCGAAAAACAAAGATCAAATTATAAATTCAATCTTATATAAAGATAAAACGAAATAAGAAGAGCATACTTTGTGAAAGTGTATCCATGAAATCGCATCTCATTCTTCTCCATTATTTGTATCTGATAAGCTAAAAAAAAGATTAAATTATAAGCTTAATGTTATATAAAAAGATAAAACGAAGTAAGAGGAACATACCTTGAGAAAGTGTATCCATAAACTCATTTTCATCCATTATTTATTGATGACTCATTGTTGTATCAATACGAAATGTCGATCACAATCAATTTTGCGTCAAATCAATGCTTCAACCATGTTAGGATTCAATGTACTCCAATATTGGTCTAAGATACGTCCTTTGGTACTAAATGCCGACTCAAATGCAATTGTAGAAACGAGAATTGCAAGAATATCTCTAGCTTTGCGCTAAAATTGAAAATTTTGAACTATTCACTTTTCACCACATAAATATATCAAATTTTAGACACAATCTATTACGAATCGGCACCTCAAGGCTTTCCATCAAATAAATATCCATTTCATTTGAAACCTCCTTAGAATTTTCCTTATCAACAACCAATTTATTAAATTCTTCCCATAGATCATCTTTTTCCTCATCATCCTCATACACATCAACATCATCTGGGTTTCACTGTAACTTCCACTATCAAAAGCACTTTGCTTTTTGTACCTTGCACTATAAAATCCATAAAGCTTACAAATAATTCCAAGAGTAGTTATATTTAACCACATTTTTGTTCATCATTGATACATCTTCTCAAAATAGTGAGTTTCAAAACTCATTTTACTCTGCGGATTAAGTACAGTGGAGACTTGCAAAATCTTGTTTATTTACTCCAAACCTTCCCAATACTTATCAAATTTATCATTCTTCATGCAAGATATCATACTACTCAACACGAGATCATCACTACTAGCCATTGACCTTAAAGTCATTTCAATCTTGCATATTTCATTAAAACACCCGTTCGATGTCACTTTTGTAGAAGTAGAAAAAGCTAATGTTGAATCATAAAACATTTTCAAGAATCTTACCATTCGACGAGCATTTTCTAAATCATTACTTGATGGCGGTCTAACCCTTCTTCTTCCACTTTCTGCATCTTCCTCATGAAAATAACCATCGTAGTGTTTGTCCTCATCTGCCATCCTATCAAAAGTTGCCTTAAACTTTAACGATGCATTCAACATCAGATAAGTTTAATTCCGTCTAGTACTACAATCCAAATCAAACTTCCTTGGCCATTTGTATTACAAATAATTACATATTTATTATTAAAATAATAATTATATATTTATTAGCAAATATACTATAAAAAACTTAATGTTTATCTCTCTCTTCTATCCTTTTTTCTATATGTGGTATGGAATTCTCTATTTTTCCTTTCTATCTCATTTTTATATCTCTCTTCTCTCATTCTTCTCCACTTTCTTTTCCCTTCTTCAATTTTCTCTTCGGTCGAGCTACACCCGTCCGTCCGCTCGTCTCCAGTCCATTCGTTCGTCGCCGCTCGTTGCCAGTGCGTCCTCGTCACCGTTGGTCGCTACTCCAACCTCGTCCCCGCTCGTCGCCACTCTATCCTTGTCACCGCTCGTCGCCCCTTTTTCTGTTCATCGTTTCTCGTCGCCCGAGCGTTCGTTCATTGCAACTCTGTCTGCGTCTATTGTGTCATAATAAACCATAAATCTGTTAACAATAAATGATAAAATATGTTGCAAAAGAACAGAGGGAAGAACAAGACATCAAAACCAAGGCCTAAAATGACGGTAAAAATTGTTAGTTAGAAGATTCAACTGCTGAATTTTTTTTCACGTGATAAATGAGTGAAATGATCATAGTACTTAAAAATGATCCAACGGTTGAGAATAAAACAATACTTTTTAAAATGAATGGTTTAGATATATCCATATAGATCTAATGATCAGAAAATGATATTTCTCTGAAATAGAAAAATTATAATGGAGAATTATGATCCAATGGTTAAATAGATTGTCAGTAAATTTAGAACAACGATCCAACGATTGAAAATATGACACATGGCCAGTGATATTGTTTACTTTATCTTGTGTTTTAGTTAGTATTAAGATCTATATATATAGTTTAAATATTTAATTTGAAATATTTATAATTATTTAATTTTTAAAAAAACACAAATAAATAGGTAAAATTTTGTATTTATAAAAAAATATTTATAAGTACTAAATTCACAATATTAAACTCACTACGACAAATAACATTATAAAAATAAATTCACAATATTAAACTCACTACGACAAATAACATTATAAAAATAAACGAGGACGATGTTAGACGAAAGCAAAGATGATGTCAGACAAAAATGAAGAGCGAATACGAGAGATGAAGCTGAGGATCGAAGCAAAATAAGGATGAAGATGAAATACGAAGACGAAGACAAGAGACGAAGATGAAGACGATATACAAGAAATGATAGAGGATGGCATATGAGAACGCGATGATGAAGGCATAGATGATGATGAGAGATGAAGACGATGACAGAAGACACAGACCATAGAGATAAGAAATTAAACATGATATAAGAAATAGAAAAAGACGAATATGAAGATGAAAGAGAAAACGACAAAACAACATCAAATGACGTTATTTTAGAAAACACTAGATTCATCAAATGTCCACGGGCACCTAATACCTAGACGGGTCTGATGAGAAATATAGAAAAATGAAATGACGAAGACGAATTAAGAGAATGAAAATAAGATGTATTCATCAATTGTAGTTTTTTGTATATGAGTACAATCAATATTTATAGAACTTATGTACATTTGATCTAATAAAGAAGTCAAGATTATAAAGTTAAAGATATTGAAAACAGAAACTCTTGATCTTGAAAATATAATCTGTTATTCATTTATTTTAGTGACCCGCCAAGATTGTTGTTGATTCTCTTTAAGTGCACTTG
Organism: Gynandropsis gynandra; assembly: GCA_036759665.1. NCBI lineage: Eukaryota > Viridiplantae > Streptophyta > Magnoliopsida > Brassicales > Cleomaceae > Gynandropsis > Gynandropsis gynandra. The sequence goes on along the minus strand of CM071870.1, from coordinate 37,865,817 downwards.
CTGAATACGTTGCTAAATATGACCAAGATGGTTACTAATTCTCTTTAAGTACACTTGCTGAATGTATTGGTGTGTTTACTATTCCAAAACCTTCGGAATACATTGGTGACTTGATCTTTATTTGTTTGCCTTCATGAATATAAAGATCTTCTGAAATGTTAGAACTGATACTCACCTTCAAACTGATGTTCGACGGAAACTCGACATTCAGTTTACGACAAAGATGGACAAAATGATCACGTGACAAGGATTTTGTAAAAATATCTGCAACCTGCAAAGTGTTAGAAATATGTTTGATAATAACTGATCCAAGAGCTACTTTCTCACGCACAAAATGATAATCAATTTTAATATGTTTTGATCGATTATGAAATTTAGGATTAGCTGTAAGAAAGGTTGCTGACAAATTATCACAGTGCAGAACTGAGGCACCTGGTTGCGAAACACCAAGATCCCTAAAAATGAAATTTAACCAAGTAAGCTCAGCTGTAGTCGAAGCTAAGGCTCTATAGTCAGCCTAAGTTGATGATCTTGAGATTGTAGGTTGTCTGTTAGCAGATCAGGAGATTAAATTTGAACCACGAAAGGTATAAAAACCAGTTGTAGAACGTCTAGTGGATGAACATCCTGCCCAGTCACTATCACTGAATGCAACTAAATCAAGATTGCTATGTGTGTGAATGTGTAAACCAATAGAGATAGAACCTTTAACATAACGGATAATTCTTTTAAGTAATGTAAAATCTAACATGGTAGGTTCATGCATTCTTTGATAGATAAAATTCACAATAAAATTAATATCTGGTCGAGTGAGGGTAAGATACTGTAATGCACCAGCTAACTGATGAAAATAAATTGCATCGGGGAACTTATCAGAGTTAGAGTCAGATTTAGTTAACTTTAAAGGTAAAGGGGTAAAAACTGGCTTACAATTTTGCATACCTGCCTTTGCAAGAAGATCTAAAGCATATTTTTCTTGGTGAAGAAACAAACCTGAAGAATGAAATATACTTTGACACCAAGAAAGTAATGTAATTGACCAAGATCTTTCATAGCAAATCTGAGAGTCAAAGCTGGTGTTAGGTGTTCCAACAATTTCTTCGAATTTTCAGTTAGAATCATATCATCAACATAAAGTAAAAGATAAATCTTATCCAAAACTTGTTGATAGACAAAGAGAGAAGGATCTGAAATACTGCAATTGAATCCAAATTCTATCAAGAAGGAGCTGAATTTATCAAATCAGGCTCTAGGAGTCTGTCTTAAACCATAAAGAGATTTGTGTAATTTGCATACATGAGTAAGACGATTAATAACTCAAAGACAGGTGGTTGTTGCATATAAACATCATGTGTTAAATCTCTATGTAAGAATGCATTTTTAACATCTCATTGTGTGATTGGCCATTGATTAACTACTGCAATAGTCAATACATTCTTCTTGATGGAAACCTTTTGCAGTTTTAACTACTGGACTAAATGTCTCTGAATAATCAATACCTTCTTCTTGATGGAAACCTTTTGCCACTAATATAACCTGTTCAAGGATCCATCAACATTGAGTTTAATTTTAAAAATCCATTTACATCCTAAAACATTCATGTTTAGAGAATATGGAACTAAAGTCCAGGTTTTGTTTATTTGTAATGCATCCATTTCTGTTATCATTGCTTTATACCATCCATCATGTTTCAATGCTGATTTTATAGACTTAGGTTCATGAGGAAGATCTAGTGTAGTAAATAAAATGTATTTAGGATTAGGTTTATAGATTCATGTCTCTTCTAGTGAGATCATGGGATGCTGATTTACAGAATTCTGGATTACTAAAGAATTAGAATTTGTTAGTTAAGAGGAAATAGTTTCATTACTAGGAGAAGAATATGAATTCAAACCTTCTATTACCTCATGAGAACCTGCAGACACATTATATGAACCTTCTGAACTTGGTAAATAAGCATCTGATGCGGTAGGTATATCAAAAGACATTTCTAAAATAGAAGAAGTATTTTGATACCTTGGTATAGATGACTGGTTTTGTATAGATTTAGACTGTGTTGAGAACCCCAGTTGTCATGCTTTTGTTATTGATGTGTCTGCTTGTGGAGCTAGATGCTGATAACAATCCTAGAAAGGAAAATTATGTTAATCAAATGTAGCATGTCTAGTGATGAATACCTTACCTGTTAGAGGATAAAGACATCAATATCATTTGTATTTCTCACTGTAACCTAGAAATACACACTTTAAATATCTGGGTTCAAACTTGTTATGTGTGTATGGATGAAGGCATGAGTAACAACAACATCCAAAGACTCTAAGAGATGAGTAATCCACTGGTCTTTTGAATAAGGTTGTATATGGTATGTCTTTGGATAATGAAGAAACTGGTAGTAAATTACTGATGTAATTTGCTATATAGAATGCTTCCACCCAGTATTTGAAGGGTATTTTAGCTTGAAACATCATGGCTAAGCCTAACTCAGTAAGATGGCGATGCTTTCTTTCAGCCAATCCATTTTGTTCAGGTGTATGAGGATAAAACACAAGATGTTTAATTCCATGATGCTGAAGATGATTCTGGAACAAAAGAATACTAAACTCACCTCCTCCATCACTTTGAAAGAGCTTGATTTTGCAAGAAAATTGATTCTCCACCATCTTTTGAAAGGACACAAAAACATTGTAAAAATCTGATTTATGTATCAAGGGATACAACCATGTGAATCTAGAAAAATTGTCAATAAAAATAACATAAAACCTAAAACCTTGTACTGAAGTTGTAGATGCAGGACCCTATAAGTCATAATGAATTCTTTCTAAGGGTTCGTTAGCATGATAATCAGAATCAAGAAATGGTAATCTAGTACTCTTAGCAAGTTGACAAAATTCACAGAGACTAGAAGATGATTTACTAATTTTGATAAAATTGTTTTTACTGAGTTCTTGCATAACATTGTAGTTTGTATGCCCTAAACGATGATGCCATATATCATGTGTTGTTATACACTGTCTGATACAATAGAAGGTCTTGAAATTAGAAGACTACAACATGTAGATTCCTTCATGTTTAATTCCTTTGGCCAGAACCTTCTGTGACATTAGATCCTTAACATATACACCGTTAGCATCAAAATATAACCGCACAAGGATAATCTTGAGTAAGTTTAGATACTGATAATAAGGATTTGGTAATAGAAGGTACTACTAAAACATGGTTAATTGGTAAGGTGCCTTCAGTTGTGATACTGTCGTGGACCCAACGTGTGAGATTGGAAGAAATGAACCATCACCAATCATTACACTTTCTGGTCCAGTAAGTAGTTGAGTTCTGTAAATGGTGGGTAGAATTTGAAATATGAACAGATGCTCCAGAACCTGGAAACCAATTTGTCTGAGATTGTTGTTGAAAAGTAGTGAGAGCCTGATGTATATCTTTGCTTTGGAAAGCATTATCAAAACGATGCCAACAACGTAATGCATCATGTCCTATCTTACCACAAATTTGACATAGTGATCTTATAGCTGAATGTTGTAGATTGTTGTTACAAGACATATTATCATTTGAATTTTGTAATTTCAGTAAATGAGGAGAATAGACCTGTTGTGAAAAACCTCTTCCTTTGGTAGTGTAATTTCTATTACCTCTGAATGTTGATTTGCTTCCTCTGCTATTAAACTATCTTCTTCCATAACCTTGATTATGTGTATTAAAACCAGTTTGTGTATGGTTGATAGGAAAGGCCATATGGTGAGAGACATTAGTAGACTGAGTTGATGAACTGCCAAGAATTAGACTATTGAGCTGAGAAACTACATCCTCATATGTTGGTATTGGAGGTTTGTGCATCGACGTTTGAATTATTGTTGCAAAAGCCTCATATTCTTTGCCTAGACCATGCAGTAGTCAAAAGATCTTCATAAATTCTTGAACTGGATTTCCACCAGTTTGTCACATATGGATTTGAATTGGCTTAGATATTCAATCAAGGTTTTCTCTTCTTTGGTTAACAATTGAAGAGAAGCCAGTAAATCAAATTCCCTTGCAACTGATCTTTGAATGTAGTGATTTTTTAGACATGACCATACCTCCTTTGTTGAATTTTTGCCAACTACATGGCTGAACACATCTTCTGATAATGTGCCTATAATCCATGACATGATTAGTTGATCCGTTTGTAACCAAGAATCATGAGTTGGATTCTGTATTTCTGTCGTGACATCATCTTTGATTTCTTGAATTGTCTGAGATGGTTCTTGTATTGATCCGTCAATATAAGCAAGTAGTTTCTAACTCTGAAGAAAAGATTCGAACTGAGCTTTCCAGAAGAGATAGTTTGAATTAGTAAGTTTTATGGTCACAAAGTTTAATATGTTGATATGAATTGGAAAAGAAAATTGTGTTTGATTGGCAGTCGCAATCTGACTTGCTGCCATGATTATGAGTAAGAACTACTCTGGATCTTCAGAGTTCTGATACCATAAGAAATATAGAAAAATGAAATGAAGAAGACGAATTAAGAGAATGAAAATAAGATGTATTCATCAATCATATTTTTGTATATGAGTACAATCAGTATTTATAGAACTCATATACATTTGATCTAATAAAGAAATCAAGATTATAAAACTAAAGATCTTGAAAATAAAAACTCATGATATTGAAAACTGATCTTGAAAATAAAAACTCATGATATTGAAAACTGATCTTGAAAATAAAAATTCATGATATTGAAAACTGATCTTGAAAACATAATCTGTTATTCATTTGTTTTAGTGATCCACCAAGATTGTTGCTGATTTTTTTAAATGCATTTTCTGAATACGTTGTTGAATGTGACCAACATGATTACTTGGTGTATTTACTATTCTAAAACCTTCAAAATATATTGGTGATTTAATGTTTATTTGTTTGACTTCACGAATACGAAGATTTTCTGAAATTGTTAGTACATGTGAGACAAGAGTTAGAACCTTTTGAGAACACTGCTACGTAACTATGAGATACTCAATAAATTGAAATTCTAAAATATTTACAAATAATATTATTATTGTATGATATAATTCGACTATTTTTAATGAACAAAGAAAATACCGTACCATTTTTTTCCTTTTTGCAAAAAAGAAAACTAACTCGATTTCGCCACAATATGAAACACTGTGTACGTATTGCACACGCGCCGGCGACTTCATCCTGAGTTCGATCTCGGTTCCTCCACTCATTTTCCTTCTCCGGAGAATCTTTGGCGAGGTTCTGGTTGGAATCCAACCAGTCATATCGACCAACGAGGTTTGGTATCTTTGTTCTTTTATGGTTTTCCATTTCTCTCATCTCTTCGGTACATTCTTGTTTCTCTTATACATTCCCTTTTGCACACTCGGAACGGACGGCAGATCTCTGAGACGGTATGAATGCCAATTTGTTAACATATTTTTCGAATCTGTTCGTCGAAGTGACTGCAGAAATAGGGTGAATCCATTGTGGAGAATGCTGATGATGATAGTATCAGTTTTTTTCGTTCAGAAATGATTTTCAGTGATATGAAATAAGCTTCTTCACCGTAATTGCTTTAACTTTGTTCATCTTCTGAATGGTTTCATGATCTGCAGATTTTGTCATTTGAATTGCTAGATTTAAGATAAAAATATGAGTAATGTGAGGTATCTAGGGTTAGCATCCTATAATTTTGTCAAATTTTCCGGAACATTTGGATTACTAATAGTTGTATATTAAGATTTTAAAGCTCATGAATTCAGTAAACTATTCCATAAACACTTCAGAAGCTATGTAACTTTGTTCTTAATTCTCTACTCTAATCATTGTATTTCAGCAATGAATCCGGTGAACTTTCGTTCCCTACTCATCTTCTCCATGCTTTTACGGGTGTTTTTGATTATCTATGGAGAATGGCAAGATGCTCACATGGAGGTGCGGTACACGGATGTCGACTACATTGTTTTCTCTGATGCTGCAGCATTGATGGCATCGGGTGAATCTCCTTACAAGAGAACTACATACCGCTACTCACCTTTGCTCGCATTTCTATTGATCCCAAATTCAATCTTTCATCGCTCATGGGGAAAAATTATTTTCTCTGCTTCTGGTAGGAACTCACTTTTATACACATAATATGATCCTTTCTTTTGAGCTACTTGTTCTGGCATTTTGCTCATTGTGTTATAATATGTGCATAAGTGTAGAAATTACATCATTCTTATTGTTAATTAGTAGCTCTGGAACATCTCCTGACAAATTTTTGTATAAGAAAACATAGTGAATGGCATGCCGAGGCAACAAAATGATGCCTCTGAGATGCCTTGGGATCTGTTTAAAGATTTATTACTTGGTCTATGAGTTTTTGTTTTCTGTTTATTCACATATATGTTTCTTATGGCAGATTTATTGGTGGGCTTGTTTATTCGCACAATTTTGAAACGACGCAAGGTGCCTGAGGAGATATGTACATATTCTGTAATGGTATGGCTTCTCAATCCATTTACATTCACCATTGGAACCAGGGGGAACTGTGAACCCATTGTTTGTGCCATGATTCTGTGGATCATCATCTCTATTATGAAAGGTATACCCCTTATTTGGTGTTTAAATATGATCAAAACTATTGACCCTGGACTTAGGGCTGATTGCGTTGATACACTTAATCGAATTCTATGACTTCTTCTCACAGTTCTAATATATTTCTCTGGCGTTAGATGATAATAGCCTTATAAGAGTATATTGAAAAAGTGAAGGAATGATGCTATGTGTGGAAATTGATTCATTTCCCCTTGCAGAAGGAAACTGTCGAGTATTAGAAAAACTATGCAATTTTTTTTTTTGTTTATGTCAAAAGTTCTACTCTACAATTTTGAGAACTGTGAGGCAAGAGCAGTAAACTGACCAATTTAACATGGTCTTGTGTTGTGAAGGCAATTTGTTACAAGCTGCATTCTGGTATGGGCTTGTAGTGCACTTCAGAATCTATCCCATTATATATGCACTTCCGATTGTCCTGATTCTCGATTCCCAGATATTCCAATCTGATCGAAAGCCTCTGCTTCAGGATTGGAGTGCCAGTCAGGGGAAGGCACCTCCCGGTAATACAAAAGGAACATTTTGCTTTCGCCATTTGGCTTCCTTGAGAAATTTATTTTCTGCAGAGAGGATCACTTTTGCTTTGGTTTCTGGCGGCGTTTTTCTTGCTTGCAATGCTATTTCCTATTATTTTTATGGAGAAGAGTTCCTTCATGAGGCTTTACTTTATCATCTTACCCGAACTGATCCAAGGCACAACTTCTCCATCTACTTCTACCATATATATGTTCACTATGAGCATCAGTTTTCAGTTCTGGAGAAGCTCATCTCATTTTTACCGCAGTTTGTGGTTCAATTTGTTCTGGTTTTACGCTACGCTCAGGATCTGCTGTTCTGCCTATTTCTTCAGACCGTTGCGTTCGTGGCTTTCAATAAGGTAACACATCAATCTGTTTCACTTCTTGTCATCTGAGAGGTTTTCATTGCTCATTGTTGATTATGCATGTTTTTCTTTCCAATTTGGCTTGTCTTGATTCATCCATCCAAATCGGCTTAACTAGAAATGTTCATTTAGCTGAAATGGATTCAGTACCAAAAGCCTTTACTGAACCCAAATGCCTCATCTGGTTTCAGTCAACAGAACAGCACAAATAACTTGTTTGATCCGCTTATATTAGAAATCTTTATTGAAAAGGTTTGACTGGTGGAAACGCAGCGTTTACGCTTGCGTTTGGCGGCGTTACTGTCAACGATTGGCGGCATTTTGTTTCATTTTGTCTGAATGGTAATGGTAGAATTGCTATATTTGCGGGCGAGTGCGACTAGAAGCGAATGGTAGAAAACTGTTGCGATTGCGTTTTGAATAAAATTACCAAAATAAACAATTATTAAGAAAAGAATTTATTTAATTTTTTTTGTTTTTTAATTATAATTTTCAAATATTTGAAATAAATTAAAAAAAATTTAAATTATAAAAATATTTAAATATACAATACATATATATATGCATATATATATATATATATTTACGATTAATATAAATTATAATAGAAAGAGAGAAGAGAAAGACACGAGGTTATTTTAGTAATTTTATTCAAAACGTACCAAAATGCAAACGTAACGCAACATAATTTCAGATTTTTAAAATTTGCGTTTCGGTGCGTTTTCGGGCGAATGTGAATCCACCAGTCGGTTTTGGTGTCGCCCGAAAATGCAGTCGCCACATTTGCGTTTGGCTGTGAGTCCACCGGTCAGGGCCTAAGATCCGATACAATATATCAAGGGAATAGACCAATCTATTCATTGCGACTTGGTTTTGAGTTAGAAGCCTGTAGACCTCATCAGCTTTCACCTAATAATGTGATCTCGACCCATCCGTGCCTATTTCATATCCTTCTTTCTCACATACAGGTGATTACGGCGCAGTACTTTGTGTGGTTCTATTGCCTGCTCCCTCTCATACTGCCATGGAGCCGTATGAAGCTGAAATGGGAAGGCTTTTTATGCATCCTTCTCTGGATTGGAGCTCAGACTCATTGGCTATTGTGGGGGTACTTGCTTGAGTTCAAGGGCATAAATGTCTTTCTACAGCTATGGATGGCAAGTTTGTTGTTTCTGGCTGCAAACACTTTCGTCCTTGTCAGAATCATCAGGTCCCATCGGTTCTCTCATCTGTTTAAACAATTTGAATCCGCAAAACTTGATTGATGTATTATTGAAGACACCCTTAACAACGACGGGACGGGACACAACAAGAGATCAAAGAGCTGAAAGATTCAACGTCTCTCGGGCTAGCCTTCGAAATCCGACTTGAGTTCAAGGTACGCAGCTTTACTTAACTTCGGATCTCTTCTTGTTGGAAAAGTTTTTTAGTAGACTTGTGTATACGGTAGAACATAGGAAAAGAGACAAGATTTCTCAGAAGTTAAGGTTTATATTGACTATCCTTTATGACTCATAATTTACGAATTATATCTTTAATTATATTCTTCTATAATTCCTTAAAATGTTTCAAATCGTGGTTGAATGTACCCGGATTTTTCGGGTTTCGGTTCGGTTCGGGTTTCTCGGTTTTGAAAAACTGGACCCGAATGTTTTCGATTCGGGTTATTCCGGTTCAAAAGCATTGGATTCGAAATAATCATAATTTCATTTAGATGTTTGAGTTATTCGAATAGTTCGGGTTATTCGAGTTCGAGTTTTTCGGGTATTATACATAATTTGAGTTATTTCAATTAATATTATTTAGATAATTCGTTTTTTAATATAAATAAAATGAAAATATCAAATATAACATGAAACATATATAAAAAATATATCAGTATTTTAGTGTTCATATATATTTTTTAAATTTTTATTTTTTAAATTGAATTGTTCGGGTTTTTCGGATTTTACCCGAACCGGATTGATCCGTATCCGAACGAGTTTTGGAATTTGATGAATATTAAGGTAATTCATATTCCAAACGATTCGGACTCGGGTCGATTCGATAACCCGGATTGCAGACGCCTACTCACAGCACATTCAATTGATTTGGGTATTAACGTGGTTTATATACACATTTATATAATACCATTTTCATCATATGGATGTTGTGTTTATATATCTATTATCCTAGGATGCATTGATGTTTATCATCTTGATATTACAAATAGACAATGATAAATTCAAATTCTATTATGAACTACTAATTATGATGAATATATTTAAAAAGTTTCAATTAACTATTTTTTATCATCGTTCTTCCATTTTTTATATTTATTCTTACATATTAAGTTTAAGTATTATTTATTTGTCAATTATGAATAGATATAAAATGTATTATTTGCTCTGTTCTAAAAATCGGTCTAGGCGGTCGTCTAGGCGCTAGGCAGTGGCCGGGCGCCCCGATTAATCACTAATCGGAGGTTCTAGGCGGACCGGATGCCTGGGCGGTCTAGGCGGGCGCATGGGCGGTCTAGGCGGCCGTCTAGGCGGTATTCTAGTTTTAAAGGTAGAAAAACAAATTTAAGGCAAAAAAACATTAACAATTTAGGTTCATGAGGAAGATCTAGTGTAGTAAATAAAATGTATTTAGGATTAGGTTTATAGATTCATGTCTTACTTCTAGTGATCATGGGATGCTGATTTACAGAATTCTGGATTACTAAAGAATTAGAATTTGTTAGTTAAGAGGAAATAGTTTCATTACTAGGAGAAGAATATGAATTCAAACCTTCTATTACCTCATGAGAACCTGCAGACACATTATATGAACCTTCTGAACTTGGTAAATAAGCATCTGATGCGGTAGGTATATCAAAAGACATTTCTAAAATAGAAGAAGTATTTTTTGGTATTGGTATAGATGACTGGTTTTGTATAGATTTAGACTGTGTTGAGAACCCCAGTTGTCATGCTTTTGTTATTGATGTGTCTGGAGCTAGATGTAGATGCTGATAACAATCCTAGAAAGGAAAATTATGTTAATCAAATGTAGCATGTCTAGTGATGAATACCTTACCTGTTAGAGGATAAAGACATCAATATCATTTGTATTTCTAACCTAGACCTAGAAATACACACTTTAAATATCTGGGTTCAAACTTGTTATGTGTGTATGGATGAAGGCATGAGTAACAACAACATCCTCTAAGAGAAAGAGATGAGTAATCCACTGGTCTTTTGAATAAGGTTGTATATGGTATGTCTTTGGATAATGAAGAAACTGGTAGTAAATTACTGATGTAATTTGTTGTATAGAATGCTTCCACCCAGTATTTGAAGGGTATTTTAGCTTGAAACATCATGGCTAAGCCTAACTCAGTAAGATGGCGATGCTTTCTTTCAGCCAATCCATTTTGTTCAGGTGTATGAGGATAAAACACAAGATGTTTAATTCCATGATGCTGAAGATGATTCTGGAACAAAAGAATACTAAACTCACCTCCTCCATCACTTTGAAAGAGCTTGATTTTGCAAGAAAATTGATTCTCCACCATCTTTTGAAAGGACACAAAAACATTGTAAAAATCTGATTTATGTATCAAGGGATACAACCATGTGAATCTAGAAAAATTGTCAATAAAAATAACATAAAACCTAAAACCTTGTACTGAAGTTGTAGATGCAGGACCCTATAAGTCATAATGAATTCTTTCTAAGGGTTCGTTAGCATGATAATCAGAATCAAGAAATGGTAATCTAGTACTCTTAGCAAGTTGACAAAATTCACAGAGACTAGAAGATGATTTACTAATTTTGATAAAATTGTTTTTACTGAGTTCTTGCATAACATTGTAGTTTGTATGCCCTAAACGATGATGCCATATATCATGTGTTGTTATACACTGTCTGATACAATAGAAGGTCTTGAAATTAGAAGACTACAACATGTAGATTCCTTCATGTTTAATTCCTTTGGCCAGAACCTTCTGTGACATTAGATCCTTAACATATACACCGTTAGCATCAAAATATAACCGCACAAGGATAATCTTGAGTAAGTTTAGATACTGATAATAAGGATTTGGTAATAGAAGGTACTACTAAAACATGGTTAATTGGTAAGGTGCCTTCAGTTGTGATACTGTCGTGGACCCAACGTGTGAGATTGGAAGAAATGAACCATCACCAATCATTACACTTTCTGGTCCAGTAAGTAGTTGAGTTCTGTAAATGGTGGGTAGAATTTGAAATATGAACAGATGCTCCAGAACCTGGAAACCAATTTGTCTGAGATTGTTGTTGAAAAGTAGTGAGAGCCTGATGTATATCTTTGCTTTGGAAAGCATTATCAAAACGATGCCAACAACGTAATGCATCATGTCCTATCTTACCACAAATTTGACATAGTGATCTTATAGCTGAATGTTGTAGATTGTTGTTACAAGACATATTATCATTTGAATTTTGTAATTTCAGTAAATGAGGAGAATAGACCTGTTGTGAAAAACCTCTTCCTTTGGTAGTGTAATTTCTATTACCTCTGAATGTTGATTTGCTTCCTCTGCTATTAAACTATCTTCTTCCATAACCTTGATTATGTGTATTAAAACCAGTTTGTGTATGGTTGATAGGAAAGGCCATATGGTGAGAGACATTAGTAGACTGAGTTGATGAACTGCCAAGAATTAGACTATTGAGCTGAGAAACTACATCCTCATATGTTGGTATTGGAGGTTTGTGCATCGACGTTTGAATTATTGTTGCAAAAGCCTCATATTCTTTGCCTAGACCATGCAGTAGTCAAAAGATCTTCATAAATTCTTGAACTGGATTTCCACCAGTTTGTCACATATGGATTTGAATTGGCTTAGATATTCAATCAAGGTTTTCTCTTCTTTGGTTAACAATTGAAGAGAAGCCAGTAAATCAAATTCCCTTGCAACTGATCTTTGAATGTAGTGATTTTTTAGACATGACCATACCTCCTTTGTTGAATTTTTGCCAACTACATGGCTGAACACATCTTCTGATAATGTGCCTATAATCCATGACATGATTAGTTGATCCGTTTGTAACCAAGAATCATGAGTTGGATTCTGTATTTCTGTCGTGACATCATCTTTGATTTCTTGAATTGTCTGAGATGGTTCTTGTATTGATCCGTCAATATAAGCAAGTAGTTTCTAACTCTGAAGAAAAGATTCGAACTGAGCTTTCCAGAAGAGATAGTTTGAATTAGTAAGTTTTATGGTCACAAAGTTTAATATGTTGATATGAATTGGAAAAGAAAATTGTGTTTGATTGGCAGTCGCAATCTGACTTGCTGCCATGATTATGAGTAAGAACTACTCTGGATCTTCAGAGTTCTGATACCATAAGAAATATAGAAAAATGAAATGAAGAAGACGAATTAAGAGAATGAAAATAAGATGTATTCATCAATCATATTTTTGTATATGAGTACAATCAGTATTTATAGAACTCATATACATTTGATCTAATAAAGAAATCAAGATTATAAAACTAAAGATCTTGAAAATAAAAACTCATGATATTGAAAACTGATCTTGAAAATAAAAACTCATGATATTGAAAACTGATCTTGAAAATAAAAATTCATGATATTGAAAACTGATCTTGAAAACATAATCTGTTATTCATTTGTTTTAGTGATCCACCAAGATTGTTGCTGATTTTTTTAAATGCATTTTCTGAATACGTTGTTGAATGTGACCAACATGATTACTTGGTGTATTTACTATTCTAAAACCTTCAAAATATATTGGTGATTTAATGTTTATTTGTTTGACTTCACGAATACGAAGATTTTCTGAAATTGTTAGTACATGTGAGACAAGAGTTAGAACCTTTTGAGAACACTGCTACGTAACTATGAGATACTCAATAAATTGAAATTCTAAAATATTTACAAATAATATTATTATTGTATGATATAATTCGACTATTTTTAATGAACAAAGAAAATACCGTACCATTTTTTTCCTTTTTGCAAAAAAGAAAACTAACTCGATTTCGCCACAATATGAAACACTGTGTACGTATTGCACACGCGCCGGCGACTTCATCCTGAGTTCGATCTCGGTTCCTCCACTCATTTTCCTTCTCCGGAGAATCTTTGGCGAGGTTCTGGTTGGAATCCAACCAGTCATATCGACCAACGAGGTTTGGTATCTTTGTTCTTTTATGGTTTTCCATTTCTCTCATCTCTTCGGTACATTCTTGTTTCTCTTATACATTCCCTTTTGCACACTCGGAACGGACGGCAGATCTCTGAGACGGTATGAATGCCAATTTGTTAACATATTTTTCGAATCTGTTCGTCGAAGTGACTGCAGAAATAGGGTGAATCCATTGTGGAGAATGCTGATGATGATAGTATCAGTTTTTTTCGTTCAGAAATGATTTTCAGTGATATGAAATAAGCTTCTTCACCGTAATTGCTTTAACTTTGTTCATCTTCTGAATGGTTTCATGATCTGCAGATTTTGTCATTTGAATTGCTAGATTTAAGATAAAAATATGAGTAATGTGAGGTATCTAGGGTTAGCATCCTATAATTTTGTCAAATTTTCCGGAACATTTGGATTACTAATAGTTGTATATTAAGATTTTAAAGCTCATGAATTCAGTAAACTATTCCATAAACACTTCAGAAGCTATGTAACTTTGTTCTTAATTCTCTACTCTAATCATTGTATTTCAGCAATGAATCCGGTGAACTTTCGTTCCCTACTCATCTTCTCCATGCTTTTACGGGTGTTTTTGATTATCTATGGAGAATGGCAAGATGCTCACATGGAGGTGCGGTACACGGATGTCGACTACATTGTTTTCTCTGATGCTGCAGCATTGATGGCATCGGGTGAATCTCCTTACAAGAGAACTACATACCGCTACTCACCTTTGCTCGCATTTCTATTGATCCCAAATTCAATCTTTCATCGCTCATGGGGAAAAATTATTTTCTCTGCTTCTGGTAGGAACTCACTTTTATACACATAATATGATCCTTTCTTTTGAGCTACTTGTTCTGGCATTTTGCTCATTGTGTTATAATATGTGCATAAGTGTAGAAATTACATCATTCTTATTGTTAATTAGTAGCTCTGGAACATCTCCTGACAAATTTTTGTATAAGAAAACATAGTGAATGGCATGCCGAGGCAACAAAATGATGCCTCTGAGATGCCTTGGGATCTGTTTAAAGATTTATTACTTGGTCTATGAGTTTTTGTTTTCTGTTTATTCACATATATGTTTCTTATGGCAGATTTATTGGTGGGCTTGTTTATTCGCACAATTTTGAAACGACGCAAGGTGCCTGAGGAGATATGTACATATTCTGTAATGGTATGGCTTCTCAATCCATTTACATTCACCATTGGAACCAGGGGGAACTGTGAACCCATTGTTTGTGCCATGATTCTGTGGATCATCATCTCTATTATGAAAGGTATACCCCTTATTTGGTGTTTAAATATGATCAAAACTATTGACCCTGGACTTAGGGCTGATTGCGTTGATACACTTAATCGAATTCTATGACTTCTTCTCACAGTTCTAATATATTTCTCTGGCGTTAGATGATAATAGCCTTATAAGAGTATATTGAAAAAGTGAAGGAATGATGCTATGTGTGGAAATTGATTCATTTCCCCTTGCAGAAGGAAACTGTCGAGTATTAGAAAAACTATGCAATTTTTTTTTTTGTTTATGTCAAAAGTTCTACTCTACAATTTTGAGAACTGTGAGGCAAGAGCAGTAAACTGACCAATTTAACATGGTCTTGTGTTGTGAAGGCAATTTGTTACAAGCTGCATTCTGGTATGGGCTTGTAGTGCACTTCAGAATCTATCCCATTATATATGCACTTCCGATTGTCCTGATTCTCGATTCCCAGATATTCCAATCTGATCGAAAGCCTCTGCTTCAGGATTGGAGTGCCAGTCAGGGGAAGGCACCTCCCGGTAATACAAAAGGAACATTTTGCTTTCGCCATTTGGCTTCCTTGAGAAATTTATTTTCTGCAGAGAGGATCACTTTTGCTTTGGTTTCTGGCGGCGTTTTTCTTGCTTGCAATGCTATTTCCTATTATTTTTATGGAGAAGAGTTCCTTCATGAGGCTTTACTTTATCATCTTACCCGAACTGATCCAAGGCACAACTTCTCCATCTACTTCTACCATATATATGTTCACTATGAGCATCAGTTTTCAGTTCTGGAGAAGCTCATCTCATTTTTACCGCAGTTTGTGGTTCAATTTGTTCTGGTTTTACGCTACGCTCAGGATCTGCTGTTCTGCCTATTTCTTCAGACCGTTGCGTTCGTGGCTTTCAATAAGGTAACACATCAATCTGTTTCACTTCTTGTCATCTGAGAGGTTTTCATTGCTCATTGTTGATTATGCATGTTTTTCTTTCCAATTTGGCTTGTCTTGATTCATCCATCCAAATCGGCTTAACTAGAAATGTTCATTTAGCTGAAATGGATTCAGTACCAAAAGCCTTTACTGAACCCAAATGCCTCATCTGGTTTCAGTCAACAGAACAGCACAAATAACTTGTTTGATCCGCTTATATTAGAAATCTTTATTGAAAAGGTTTGACTGGTGGAAACGCAGCGTTTACGCTTGCCTTTGGCGGCGTTACTGTCAACGATTGGCGGCATTTTGTTTCATTTTGTCTGAATGGTAATGGTAGAATTGCTATATTTGCGGGCGAGTGCGACTAGAAGCGAATGGTAGAAAACTGTTGCGATTGCGTTTTGAATAAAATTACCAAAATAAACAATTATTAAGAAAAGAATTTATTTAATTTTTTTTGTTTTTTAATTATAATTTTCAAATATTTGAAATAAATATATATATATATATATATATATATTTACGATTAATATAAATTATAATAGAAAGAGAGAAGAGAAAGACACGAGGTTATTTTAGTAATTTTATTCAAAACGTACCAAAATGCAAACGTAACGCAACATAATTTCAGATTTTTAAAATTTGCGTTTCGGTGCGTTTTCGGGCGAATGTGAATCCACCAGTCGGTTTTGGTGTCGCCCGAAAATGCAGTCGCCACATTTGCGTTTGGCTGTGAGTCCACCGGTCAGGGCCTAAGATCCGATACAATATATCAAGGGAATAGACCAATCTATTCATTGCGACTTGGTTTTGAGTTAGAAGCCTGTAGACCTCATCAGCTTTCACCTAATAATGTGATCTCGACCCATCCGTGCCTATTTCATATCCTTCTTTCTCACATACAGGTGATTACGGCGCAGTACTTTGTGTGGTTCTATTGCCTGCTCCCTCTCATACTGCCATGGAGCCGTATGAAGCTGAAATGGGAAGGCTTTTTATGCATCCTTCTCTGGATTGGAGCTCAGACTCATTGGCTATTGTGGGGGTACTTGCTTGAGTTCAAGGGCATAAATGTCTTTCTACAGCTATGGATGGCAAGTTTGTTGTTTCTGGCTGCAAACACTTTCGTCCTTGTCAGAATCATCAGGTCCCATCGGTTCTCTCATCTGTTTAAACAATTTGAATCCGCAAAACTTGATTGATGTATTATTGAAGACACCCTTAACAACGACGGGACGGGACACAACAAGAGATCAAAGAGCTGAAAGATTCAACGTCTCTCGGGCTAGCCTTCGAAATCCGACTTGAGTTCAAGGTACGCAGCTTTACTTAACTTCGGATCTCTTCTTGTTGGAAAAGTTTTTTAGTAGACTTGTGTATACGGTAGAACATAGGAAAAGAGACAAGATTTCTCAGAAGTTAAGGTTTATATTGACTATCCTTTATG
The DNA here is from genome assembly GCA_036759665.1 of Gynandropsis gynandra. Lineage (NCBI taxonomy): Eukaryota > Viridiplantae > Streptophyta > Magnoliopsida > Brassicales > Cleomaceae > Gynandropsis > Gynandropsis gynandra. Next base: position 37,848,529 of record CM071870.1, on the reverse strand, counting down.
ACTCATAATTTACGAATTATATCTTTAATTATATTCTTCTATAATTCCTTAAAATGTTACAAATCGTGGTTGAATGTACCCGGATTTTTCGGGTTTCGGTTCGGTTCGGGTTTCTCGGTTTTGAAAAACTGGACCCGAATGTTTTCGATTCGGGTTATTCCGGTTCAAAAGCATTGGATTCGAAATAATCATAATTTCATTTAGATGTTTGAGTTATTCGAATAGTTCGGGTTATTCGAGTTCGAGTTTTTCGGGTATTATACATAATTTGAGTTATTTCAATTAATATTATTTAGATAATTCGTTTTTTAATATAAATAAAATGAAAATATCAAATATAACATGAAACATATATAAAAAATATATCAGTATTTTAGTGTTCATATATATTTTTTAAATTTTTATTTTTTAAATTGAATTGTTCGGGTTTTTCGGATTTTACCCGAACCGGATTGATCCGTATCCGAACGAGTTTTGGAATTTGATGAATATTAAGGTAATTCATATTCCAAACGATTCGGACTCGGGTCGATTCGATAACCCGGATTGCAGACGCCTACTCACAGCACATTCAATTGATTTGGGTATTAACGTGGTTTATATACACATTTATATAATACCATTTTCATCATATGGATGTTGTGTTTATATATCTATTATCCTAGGATGCATTGATGTTTATCATCTTGATATTACAAATAGACAATGATAAATTCAAATTCTATTATGAACTACTAATTATGATGAATATATTTAAAAAGTTTCAATTAACTATTTTTTATCATCGTTCTTCCATTTTTTATATTTATTCTTACATATTAAGTTTAAGTATTATTTATTTGTCAATTATGAATAGATATAAAATGTATTATTTGCTCTGTTCTAAAAATCGGTCTAGGCGGTCGTCTAGGCGCTAGGCAGTGGCCGGGCGCCCCGATTAATCACTAATCGGAGGTTCTAGGCGGACCGGATGCCTGGGCGGTCTAGGCGGGCGCCTAGGCGGGCTAGGCGGTCTAGACGGATGTCTAGGCGGACGATTAATCGCTAGGCGGCCGTCCAGACGGGCTAGGCGGCCGCCTAGGCGGTATTCTAATTTCAAAGGTAGAAAATAAAATTTAAGACAAAAAAAACTTTAACAACTAGTTTATCAAGATGATAATGAAATTAGAATACTTTAGAATGAGTAAATGATTACAAAATTCATTTATTTAATTTTCATTATAGTTATATAAGTAATCATTTGTTTCTTGTGTAAGTAGGTAAGCACAAAAAGACGAAACCGACTTGATAGAAAAAGGTTGAATAATCTTGTTTATTTTTAATTCAATGTAAGGTTGATGGTTTAAAATAAAAATAAATGAACAAGACTTTGAATGCGTTTCTATCTAATCATCCGTATCATTTTCAAGATTGGATTCTTGATAATGGAAAAACGGACGATGAATCAATGGAAGAATATGAAGGATCAAACCAAAATATGTTGACGTATGAATGTTCAAGAAATCGAGCAAATGGATGATTTTCTTATAGATAGAGAGTTTGATGAATCATATTTTGATTCCGAAAAAGAAGAAATAAACATACAGTTTGAATTTGATTAACAACATTTCAATAAAGAATATAAAAAAAGTTGAATGATTATAAATGTTTTAAATTAAAAATTTGGATTAATATTACATTATATATATATATATATAAATCCGCCTAAACTGCCTAGACACCGTCTAGGCGCTAGGTGCGCTTTGTTGAACCTTGATTATTTGTGAGTAGATATAAAAAAATTTATGAATGATAATAAATTTCAATAGTCTCATATCTCAACTTTTTATATATCTTTTATCTTTAATATAATCTACATTGTGTCGCTCTATTTTCGGATTATAACATGGCCCCATATTAGAGAAGACGAAGTTAATTGTATTTTAGTTTTAATTATATTTTGTTTAATCAAATATTATACCAAATGTGATTACCGCTAAAGACTTAGTACTAGCCTACTAGGATAGGAACTGATAATCTCGGTTTAATCAAAATGTATACCAAATCCATTGAGATGTTTAACCGGAAAACGAGAACCGGAGATATACGGATTTTGACTCCAAAGCGATCCGGTTAACATTTTGGGGCTCTAAGTACGCAGGGGCATAGATGTCAATAATGTATACAGATACTCGGGATTAGGGTTTTTAATTTCCATTTCCCCCAATTTCTGGATTCCCTGAAGCGAATTTTCCCGCCCAAAAACATTCCATAGATTTGGAGGAACTAGGAAGACTCCGTTCGAATCCAAATATCGACGGAGAGAGAGAGAGAGAGAGTAAGTTCGACTGTAGCTTATCGATTCCACTCTTCACTCCAATGTTCAATCGTCATATACGTTCGAGGTCTGTATCCGACGAACTCGTCTGACATTTTTGGATTGTAAACGGTGCAGTGAAATCTTCCACAGTTGATGGAGAATCAGTTCGGAGAGTGGTGCATCTTTTGTTAGAAACTGATAATGTGACCGATGACACCGCCACAGCTGCTTCCGAGAGTGCTGCTTTGCGGGTTATTGACGCATTTCTTGTGCCCAAGTATCGATACGACGGTGTCAAGAAGCAGTTTATTGAGTACGTTTCTCATCTTCATACTTGTTTCTTTAGTCTATGGGTACTAAGCATATTGCAAGGCTATTAATTTGGAGTTTTAAACGGATTTTACAAAGGATCAAGTAGCATAAGTTAATGAATTAGGTAAAAATCAATTCACACTCTTTTATAGTATTAAACCGATTGATTGGGCAATTTGGTTTTACTCGCGATGAAGATAATGTTTTTCTGTTTAGGCCCCTTTGATGATGACGCGGGTTTAGTTTATTTGCTTTACTATTCTTCTTTGCTGGTGTTAATGAATTGACTGGTGCGAGTACTATGTTCCGATTTCAGGCATACAAGCAGTTTGCCTATTCATGGAGAGGCTTCTGCAAAAACAGCTTTATATAGAGACAGATATATGTTGCTGTTGCAAAGAGTATCTCGTGCAGAGCATTTCTCTAGACCCACATTTGACACCGAGTTGTCAGAGTTTGAGAGTTATGAGGTCGGTTCTCAAATTTTTAAAAAATAATTTTGCCCGTTTTTTGTTTCTGCTTGTGTATGTGTATTTGTAGTGAGATTGATGGTTCCATTTTGTGAAATGTCTAGTAGATATCTTCTATCCAGTCTCTAATCATTCAGAAGGGAAGAAGATGGGTGATGGGCGTGATATCACAGTTGGAAGACGGCCATTTCTATCTTGAAGACCTTTCAGCTTCTGTAGAAATCGACTTGTCGAAAGCAATATCCTTTTCTCTGGATTGGAACCATATAAAAGCTACAAAATATATAATATAATTCAAACGCATACTACAAATAGCTTTCTTTGACAATCACTACAAGATAACAACAGGGTTTTTCACAGAGAATAGTATAGTGTTGGCAGAAGGTGCGATGCAGATGAATGGTATCTTTCAGGTACATGTTTAAATTGTCATGTTCTCATTGAATTTTTCGGGAAATGTCTTGTTGTGTACCAAAATGCTGGGGAGATGCTTTTATCATTTGACTATTGTGTGCTTCTTTTTAAAGTTTTTATTCAAATGTACATATCAGTTATTTCAATCCAAGATATTGCCATAGGTAGGAAGGTGGAACTGACTTATCTGTTATCCTTATGTACATATTCAAATGCAAGCTACCAGTGAACACTTAGATTTGTGGAATAGGTTGTTTCCTTTATGGTGATTGTAAATTATTGTGAAATACAATCAAGCAATATTTCTAAAGGTATTACAGCATTATTTGAGCAAGTCTCTGGATGCTGACACTTTTGCACGTGTTTCTGATGAAGGTAATAACATGTGGGTTTCCACCATTAGAGGAGAGAGAAAAAACACTGAAGATACATGCTGGATTCGATTTCTTTGGTAGTGGCATGTTAACTAAAGAAGAGACTGTAAGCCCTCTTCCTATTGAAAAAGCTTTTTGTTTTATGGATTTTTATTCACAACGATATTAATCTTTCTTTTTGTTTATGTGAATAGCTTAGACTCACAGACCTAGAAAGAAACGCAGTGAATGACACATTTATTATATTATCTGATATATGGTTGGATGATGAAGAGGTGAGTCCCCGTGTTAACTCCTTTCTATTCGACATCATTTGTTTTGTTACCACATAAGTTCTGATAGCACTGCTTGATTGACGAAATGCCTTGTGCGTAGAGAAGGTTCTGGGGAAGCTGGAAATTGTCCTCGGTGGTTTTGAAAGTGTGGAGATTGTACCGTCCTTGTTTGTTTTCATGGGAAATTTTTGTTCCCGTCCATGCAACTTATCTTTTGGCTCTTATTCAAATCTTAGGTAAGAGTACATTGTAAATGATATGAACTTTTGGGATTTAATCAACATATTCTCCAAAGGAAAAACTTACGAATACAAAAATATGTTCCATATGCAGGCAGCAGTTCGGAAAATTAGGGAAATTGATTGGAAAGCATCCACGATTAAAAGAAAATAGTCGGTTTTTGTTCATCCCAGGTCCTGAAGATGCAGGTATCATCAAATTTACAATCTACATACTTTAGCTGGTCGATTAAACAATATGGCTCATGATAGTTGTACAACGGATTTGTTATAGGTCCATCAACAGTGTTGCCTAGATGTGGTTTACCAAATTATTTAACTGAAGAGCTTCGAGAAGTTATTCCAAATGCCATATTCTCCAGCAACCCCTGCAGGCAAGTTTCTCCTGTGGCTTATCAATATTCACTTAGTACCCATTAGTTGATGCCATTCCAATGGTGAAAATACAGAGTCAAGTTCTACACGCAGGAGATTGTGTTCTTTCGGCAGGATCTTCTTTATCGGATGCGTCGCTCCTGCTTGGTAACCCCTTCCACAGAAGAAACCGAGGACCCTTTTCAACACGTAAAGACGTTTTATTCAGTAATTCAGATTAATTTTACAGAGATACCATCTGTTTTATAATGTTGAACTGAAACTGGAGTTTTAATTTTACAGCTTGTGTACACTATAACACATCAAAGCCATCTCTGTCCTCTTCCTCTTATGGTGCAACCCATAATCTGGAACTACGATCACGCCCTTCGGCTATACCCAACTCCTCACACGGTATGATACCCTATTTTCCCTATGCCCTTTTCGTATTTAAACGACTTGAGAGAGGTTTTTCATATACGTTTTTGGGTGTGTAAAACAGATAGTATTAGGCGATAAGAGTGAGCAGAAGGTATGCAAATTCGGGGGAACGACGTGCTTCAATCCCGGCTCTTTCGCAACAGAAGGTACGTTTGTTGCATATAGGCCTTGCACACAAGAAGTAGAGTTGTCGGGTTTGTGAAAGTTGGTAAGGAATGTATCTTATATAGACAGAGAGATTCATCTGTATGGATGATAAGATAAAATAGCAGGCTAATCAAAGATGGTACAACATTATTTGTTCAATGCGTTTTGTTTACTTATGCTTTGACCATTTTTTCTTAATTATCATTACCATTAATCATATCTGATTAATCCTAATATTCATCAGAAAAAAATGGAAAATTCGTCTATTCTTGGACTATTGTGTAAAGAAAAAAAAAGCTTCTAAATACGAGGACAATAGAAAAACAAAGATAAAGGCAAAAACGAATATGAGATACGAATGTAAGGATAAGAGATTTAGATGGAGACAATAAAAGATAAACACATGGATATGTTTCATTGTTAGTTTTTTCTTTAAATACTAAACGATGTCATTTTCTTTTAGAAAAAAAATTATTTAGAAATTGATCGAACAATCAGGAAACGCTAACACCTAGATGAATGCTTAAAGCAATTTTTAGAACACTAAATATATATTCAAAAAAGAAGATTTGGAGTTTATTTGTTTAAGATTTTTTGAACTTGTGAACTTTGGTTGGTATCTTTCATATTAAGTCAATGATCGAAAACACAGTTAAATTTGTTATTAACCTGAGTTATCAAAATGTTTTTACAAGCAAACTAAAAGTACGCAATTTTCTAATTTTTTTTCAACATCACTATTTAAGAGGTTTTTTAAATGATAAAAAAGAGAGTTTGGAATTTCTAGTTTTTACACTAAAAAGCACATTTCTTTAACATTTTCCCCATAGATGGTAATAAAATTCTACAGCAAAATTTATCATGGTGACTCACAAGAGAACTCAAAAGGGATGATCATGACAACTTCCTTGAGAGGTTCTTCAAACCACTTCCTACGCATTTGAGTATCACCGTTCCTGTTGATGGATCGGCTTTTATCACAAACTTCACACCCAACATTTCCTTTATGATCCTCAGCGTCTCGACCCCATATGGCGATAGCGTCCCCACCCGAACCTTTGAAATGTCTTGTGGGCATAACGCACACAGCATAAACAACAAACCCTGTCACATCCAGTTTCGGGATACCCGTTAGGCAATTTACTTCTCACTTCAATAACCACCACAGCGGAAATCGCAACTGTCACTTACTTGGTGTGTTGAATCGACGACTCCACCTTTCTCAATCTCGTGAAGGAGCCAAGACGCTATTTGCACGCCCGTGTCCTCTGCAGGCATTCTTTCTTGCTTCTCTGCTTCAAGTTCACCCGTCTCATCCACTCTTCCACAAGAGACTGCGGTATCGGCAGAAATGTAACACCCGGAAGTGGTTTCTGCTACCACTGATATTCCATATCCAGGGGATCTGCAAATGTATTAATAATTTCGTAAGTCGGACGGAAGTCTCGTTGTTGTTTTAATATGCTGTTTAAATATGTTCATCTTACTTTCCGGCCTGTGGACCAGCTTTGTGATCGGAGAAAATATGAACATCGGGAAGGAGGTTATTAAAGATTCCACGAGCTGCGTATCTCATAGAATGTTCAAAGTCTGCGGAAACTTTTGTAGAGAAAGTTACACCTCGTATCCTCTTCACCATTCCTTCATCCATCCATTGGATCGCCTGCGGGAGAAAAATCACATAAGATATCTAATATGCTAAATACGAGAAAAAGAAAGAAATGACAAAGTCAACTCACAGTTAGACTCTGAACATTAGGAACTGTTAAGACAACTTCTCCACCCCCTTGGTGCTACTCTCCACGAGCTTCGATCTTAAGATCCAACCCTTCAGAAGAAACCGAGGACCCTTT
>CM071870.1:37819541-37831533 GCA_036759665.1 Gynandropsis gynandra | reverse complement strand
GATATGGTCTGCATTTCAATCCGGAAATTAGTGCGTGTTCCACTATAGAGTACCGGATGGGAATGTCGTTTATGACGAACCACAACTCTGTATTGTCCCGTATAATCACGGAGTGATTTAGTAGTACAGACATTTGAACCTTCGTCAATGTGGAGTCACATTGTAAGTGGAATAAATGCCTAAATTGTGACTCCTTCTCGAAGTAATGCAACTCGTGTTCATTTAAGATTCCTCTCAGCGTCCTTATTGTCTCGTGAGGATAACACTTGGTTGTGATCTTTGGCATTCTGTCCATGTGCTTGAATTCATACACAAATTTCGGCTTTGGCGCCACCTATAAAATGACCAATTACGAATACATTATACTTCTACTGACTTAAGCGACCCTTGCGACTCAACCGACCCGTGCGACCCATGCGACTCAAACGACCCATGCGACCCATGCGACTCAAACGACCCTCAGACACTCTGCGATACTCAACCGACTCACTAAGACTCAACCGACCCACGCCCCTCAAACGACCATTGCGACCCGTCCCACTCACTGAGACAACCGACTCACTGAATCGAATATGGTCATGCAACTCCTGCGACCCTTGCTACTCAACCGACTCACTGAGTCGAAAATGTTCATGCAACTCCTGTGACCCTTGCGACTTAACCGACTCACTGACACTGACACTCACCAATTTCAAATCAATAATATGAGTCGAAGATGCTCATGCAACTACTGCGACCCTTGCTACTCAACCGACTCACGGAGTCGAAGATGTTCATGCAACTCCTGCGACCCTTGCGACCTAACCGACTCACTAAAACTGACACTCACCCATTTCAAATCAATAAACCATTTTGTGACTCGAAAGCTTGCAAAACCCTAGAAATCGAACTACTTACACTTATTGACGCCATTGAAGATTGACTCGTGCTCTCTTCGCCAGTGATGCTGCTGATTCTAGCCATTTTCCTTCTCGCCAACTTCAAATCGATCCCTCTCAAGTTCGACATCACTTATTTCTTTCTTGCTATAAATTTTTGTTTCAGTTTCACGGCGAAAAACTGTTCGGCTTTCTCGTTTTTGGTAGTTTTTCACGTCGAAAAACTGCCGGACGTGGGTTTTTCCACACATTAAGGGTAAGGGCAAATTTGTCTTTTCTTCAGTTTTTTTACGTGGGCGTTCGAACGTTCGAACATTAAGGGCAAGTTTGTCTTTTCTTCAGTTTTTTTGGATTTAATAATTATTTTAGGGAAGGGTATTTTTGAAGTGGTTTAGCCCTAAGAGGGCATTTCTGATATTCTGCCTTGTAAACTCGTTATTTTCTAAAATCTTATATTACTACCATATTATACATATTATTTATATTTGCAATAAAATGAGGTTAATTATGGTGTTGAGAAAAAGAAAAAAAATATCAGGTTTATCTTTGAGTCAGAGTTAAGACTTAAAGTTATATTTTATGTTTATTTGGTTAATTTTATTTTAAAATCCAAATTCAAAGTCTCGATTTCGAGTCGTATGTTTTTATGTTAAAATTTTTAAAGTTCTGATTCGGATTTCGAGTCCAAATATATAAATTACTAAAATACTTTTAAAAATATCAAAATTGATATTTTTATGAATTTGTATAATTAATATTATATATGATTAATTTGTATTTTCTAAAATATATTAAATTATTTTAAATGTAACTTATAAATAATAATTATTATAATCATTATATTTTTTTAAGTGAAATTAATAAAATGATTAATAAATATAATTTATATATATGTAAAATGTATATTTTGGTAATTTTCTTACAAAAAATTTAACTCAACTCTAATTTTTATGAAAAACCAAACTAAACTTAAAATTTAGATCTAAAATTTAATTTTAAAAGTATCAAACAAACAACATAAAACTTGAACTCTAATTTTAAACTCAAACAAAAAGTTCTCTAAAAGAACTATAGTAAGAGATATAGTGTTTTGAAACTTAAAATTGGATCATTGACAGATCTAATCAATTATAATAAAGGAACTAACAAACAAAAATACGACTCTAATATTAAGATAATAATTTTATGTTAATATTATTCACCCCTTTTATTGTATAACTAAATTTTTAGTATTATCAACTAAATAATATATATATATGTATAGTTTATGGATTGAATGATAAACAAAATACTCGCAAACGATTTATATATTGCCCATTTACTTTCGAATGATACGTCAACGAAATGAATAATGTAACGTTCATTAAAATCTTCGAACATGAAATCTTTTTATTTTTTTAAAGCACCAATTTATTGGATTTTTAATAAGAATTTTCACATCATTAGAGTAAAGTAAATGTTAAGTTGTTTGTTTTATTGATGGATAATCAGAATTAAAAATGAACAAAATTTGAAAGAATTTTTATCTTCAATAAAATTTAATCTATATATTGTTAGATGGTTTAAAGGATTTAGAAATTGATTCTCAAAATAAATTATTTATTTATTTTGCATTTAAGTCCACTATTTAATCAGTTTTACATACTCCACCCAACTTTAAAAACTCACGGATTTACCTTTTCTTATACAGCTTTATCTTTTAACGATATATTGATTTAACATCCAACGAAGTATATACATACATATGATGTAACTTATTTTATATTCTATATATATATATGTATAATTTGCTTTCTAATTAGTCATTATTTGGAGCAATTAACGTAATATTATATAACTATTAAATGCATATGGAAAAGATAAAGAGAAGTAAATTTATAAATTTAAATTATTTTAAGGTGATTTATTATATTTATAACTCAAAGATTATTTTCAAAATAGTAGATAAAATCAATTTAATTTTGTATTGGAAGATAAACTTATAGCCACACACAAATATAACTACATGATAGAAATGCTTTTCCACTTTTGTTATATGCCTAGTTTTCAAGAATTAGTGCTCTATGCATCCATATTTCTTGTCGGCCATCATTTTTTATAAATAGATTTTGTTATGCAATATATATATATATATTAGTAAAATGTATTAAATTTGTTCGATATATCATTTCAAATATTTAGCTAATTAAGAACTAATTATCATTATGCGGAGAAAAAAAATATTATACTTAAGATCAGGGGCCTTTTTTGTTCTAAGTTGAATTGTTACGATAAATGACAAAATTGCTTCAATCAAATAAACAAAGATATCTCCTTTTTTAAAAATATAATTACTATAGATAACTGTTATATTTGTTATATGTCATTGAGTCTAAACAGAAAATGAATAATATATATATGTGTATTAAATCTTTGTAGATTAATAATAGTTAAATATATTTATCATTATTGAACGGTGGAGAGAGTGGAAATTGAAGCCAAAATATAATAAGATATGAAAGAGATGAAAAAGAATAAGAAAAAGAATGAAATTCCATTGAGGCTGTCCACCATATATACATCTATTTGTTGATCCTTGAGGATTAGTCACTTCAATGTTTGGTTCCTATACTTCCATTTTCTCCCACTAGAGCTTACCCGTATTGTGCATCGGTTGTTTAATATTATATTATTTATTTCATTATATTAGTAAGTAAATAAGTTATGTTAGAATCGAACGTGGATAAATAATTGTTAAACAATAAAACAGAGATGAAAAAAATATAAAAATAGAGTAATAGGATTTTATGTGGTTTGGTAAAGTGTCTACGTATATAGACGAATAATAAAAAGTCTTTATTCATTCTCAAGAAATTACAATATTTCTCTCAAATTGTAAGGAGAAAAAAATAATATTTATCTCTAACAATTTTGAAAAAAAATTATCTCAAATATCTAAAAAAAATACCCAACAAATTAAGAAAGAAAATTATATTTTTTCTAAACTTTTTTTTCCTCTTGTGTTTCTTCTGCCGCGTGGCATACCCTTCACAGGGGAAAAACACCTCGTATATATGGGGAAAATTTGAAAAGAAAAACAACACTTATAGGGCCCACAAAGTTAAATTTTCCTTCAAAACAGTGCTAATTTCATTATCTTTTTTTTGTTGGCAACTTAAAGTGGGTTTGCTCACTTTTCAAATTATGCATTTACATATATAGTATTTAACAATTTTTAAATTTCAAAATCAAGTTTTAGAGATATATATATAATAAATTCATATTTAATATGATATCATTCATTTTGATTTGAATATTTCGATGTTGGGTTTTTGATTACAATGTTTAAACTTTAGTACCCAATGTAGACATGACGAATAATATTATATTGTGTTGTCTCACATGGATTAAGACATGAAACATGAAATTATGTATATGATATTGAAAAACACTAAACTCGTAAGATAATTTTTAAAGATTTAGTTGGTTCCAAACCTAATTTTGACACTTAAAAATCTATAATATTGTAATGAATGTGTTGGCATCAATAAAATATAAAAAAGATACAACAAAAATACTATGTTACGATTGAGACATTTAGTTTATAAATTATGGACACACTTGTTTTGTCATACGTAACGCGAAAATTGAAGATGTTATGCATGCATCACATTTAATACACGAAAATAATATAAAGATAATGAACTGCAACACAATCCAAATATATATATTAAAAGTTCAAAATTTTGTTGGCTTCTCAGCCATTTTCGCTTCCTGTGCATCCACCTCAGCATCCTTTTTTTCGTTAATTTTTTACTTCTCCTCTTTACTCCTCCTCATTACTGCTCAATCTTTACTCCTCTTCATTCCTCTTCATTATTGCACAATTTCTCATTCGTCTATTCCTCTCCCACGTATTCCTTCGATTTCTTTTAGCCGACGAACTCTTCCTTTCCCACAAATCTCTTATATTTCTTCAACTAAACCTATAAATGGTGAAGACGTGTGGAACTAGGGAAACCGCTTGGCTACCAGGAGATCTGATGGCAGAAGAACCAACCACCATGGAAGCACGACGTGAACTTTCCTATGGAATCGGATGAATCGACGGTGGTTATGGCGTTTATAGAAGTAGTAGCGGCGATGAGGTCGTTGATGGAGGATATGACGAGAAATCAACAATCATTTCGTTGTAGCTACAATTGTTCTTTGTAGAGAAACTTGGAATTATGGAGTCGAACAATTTCAGAATTGAAATCGAGTTTCTGGAAGAACAGATTGCGAATCATGACGGCAATATGGAGCCGACGACGTGAGTGATTAACGGGTTCGTGGTGATCACACGCTACTGCAAATTTTTGTTGTTCGAGTTGGAAGAAAATGGATCGGAGTGGAGAATCGATAACCCGAAGAAGGCGAGGAAGGGTTTCATTGCACAGGAGATTGGAGACACATTTATAACGCTTCCAAAGGATTTTGTTTGCCCAGTTTCTCTTGATTTGATTAGGGATCCTGTTATCATTTCCACAGGAAAAATCATATGATCGAAGCTCAATAGTTAAATGGATTGAGGAAGGGCACAACACTTGTCCCAAAACTGGCCAATTGCTCCAAGACTCTCGTATAGTTCCCAATCGAGCTCTTAAAAACTTGATTCTACAATGGTGCATGGCCAGCGGTATATCTTCCGACTCTAAGAACATAGAGTCATTCAACGAGCCTTTTGCGTCTGCCCTTCCCACGTTTTCTTAAAAGATAGAACTATCTCAGTTGAGATTAATATATCTAATCTATTATTTTCATTCTATTGGTTATTTTGAACTTTATTGTTTTTTTATTTCAAAAGTTGTTATAGATCATACATAAATAATTATTATATTATACAATCTAATTTATTCATGCAATCTAATACTTTGTTTAGTAATACAATACGAAATCACCAACCCGCGCATCGCGCGAGAATATTCCTAATATAAGAAAAAGAAACAAATGAACTCTATTCTAAAGTTTTCTTAAATCTCTCTTTTATAGCTTTTGATGATATCAATTTTTGACAAATTTTTTGTTAAAATTCACAATATTTTTTTGTTAAATCAAGTCGTCTTTAACCAATTGGTTAACGTTTAATCAATATCTTGATTAGTGTACCAGAACTGAATTGTAAACATAGATACTACATAACTGTATATAATTAATTTAATCCTCAATTGAATTTTATTTCTAATCCATGGTATGATTAATGTTAGGTAGATTATGAGATTGATAACTAAAAGATAGGTAGGTGCAATTGGAAAGATGTGAGATGCTTTTCAACAAAAATAGGATTAAGAGGTTTCAATAATAATTGATTTTGGGTTCTTCGAGGTGTGTCAGAAAACTTGCAAGATGCAGTTAAAATTACTCCATTTGCAGAAAAATATTGTTGTTTCATTAATGACACCTTAACCAATAGAAGTGCTAAATAGTTAGCTATATATACTAATTGTTATTGAGTTTTATAAAGGGTAACGAGAGGAAAAACACATTAGAGAAGAACCGGATAACACACTGAAAAACACTTCTGAGGTTTCGAAGTGTACTTTGAGAGTGCTGGACCGAGCACAAAAGAGAAGTACTGAGGAAAATACTCAATGTATGTATGTGGCTTGGTGGTTTACTGGGAACTATTGACAATGGGATAGAATTGAGAGTGTAAGCAAGGGTGATAGGATGTAGATATCGAAAAACACAAGTGCATTAAGAGTGTAAGGTTTGAAAACACGAGTGAGTATTCCAACTACATTTGGATACATGTGAGGTGTATCTGGAAAGTCTTACTATAACTATTATAAAATTCTATCATTGTTATAGTGAATTTCCGGATTCTGATCCCGAAAGAGCCTTACGGTAACTCTTGTGTTCCTTTTACTTTCAGTCATTGATTGTTTATTCTTTTTTTTTATCAAATTATTTCATATTTGAAATCGAGAGGTTTGAGGTTGAATGATGTTTTTTCCGCTAAGGATTATCCTTGGAATAAAAATAATTAACAAAAAAAGTGTTACATGATACACAATTGGGTTATGAATTAACGACATAAAAAATAAAATTAGGAAAATCAATTACTAATTAGATAAAATTACAACTGAAATATTCTATAACAATGTTAAGTCTTTGTGAAAATTCTATGTATTCCAGAGAGTTTTATAGAGAATATATGTATAGAAAAGTGGGTAACCTAAATCTCTAAAAAAGTAAACTAAATCCATAATTCCTTGCGATGTGTTGATATCATTGAAACTCCTTGATTTCTTGTTATGAGCCTTAGTTTCCGTCAACATCCCTCTCAAGTTGGTGCGTGCAAGTTCCGAATGCCCAACTGACTCGTGAAGATCTCAAATTGTTCTCGTCCGCGTCTTTGGTGAAAATATCAGCGAGTTATAAGCGAGTAAAGGTGTGCTGGGTAGGGATCGTATCATCGAGAATAACATCGTGAATAATGTTAAGGTCCGTAAGAAGTGTTTTGAGCCAAATGAGTTCACATGTTGTCAAAGCCATGGCTCGGTATTCGGCCTCGGTGAACGAGTGGGAAACTACATTTTTCTTTGTCTTCCAAGAGATGGGTGATGACCCAAGTTGAACAAACCATCCCGTCAAGGATCATCGACTTACTAGACATCTGGCCCAATCTAAACCACGCTAACTGTAGATCTATAAGTTCGGATCTGATCTAAGTAAAAGGCCTTTTCCAGGATTGTCTTTAATGTATCTAACGACGCGTAGAGTTGCATCAAGTGTTTACAACGAGGATACTGCATAAATTGAGTAAGAACCTGTATCGAGTAAGAATACTATGAGCGAGTGACTACCAAATAGATAAGACGACCAACTAAATGTTAGTAGGGTACCAAATTGTCGAACAGATCTCCCTCAGATGACAAAAATTGATGATTCTAGTTCATTAGAATCGAGACTGACTTAACTCCAAGCAATCTCATCTCCGTGATAATATTGAGTGTGTATTTACATTGACAAAGGTAGATGTCAAACGAATTAAGAGAAATCTCAATACCCAAGAAGTATTTAAGCAAACCAAAGTGTTTCGTATGGAAGCAAGAGCTCAAATACTTCTTGAATGCTCGGATAGCTAATGTTGAATTTTGCATTATAATCAAAACATAGACATATACCAACATATGTAGTTTAGTTCCAGCAACAGAGAACGTAAACAAAGAATGATCAGATACCAACATATGACCTGGGAGAGTTTCTGAGCTTGTAAAGCCAACATCAATGAGCCTTTTTCAACCCATATAAGGACTATTGTAGCCGACACACCTATGCTGGATCAGGAGACGGAAACCCGGAGGACGATTCATGTAAACCTCCTCACATTATGTATATCCATTTGATGCACTTTCCAAGAATGAGAAGGAGGCAACAACGGGAAAGAGACATACCATAACCATCTTTGCAATCGGAGCGAAAGTTTGTTCATAATCAATCCGTTCAATTTAATTATTCCCAAGAACGATTAGTCGCGCTTTATATCGTTCTATCATATCATTTGAATGATGCTTGATTTTAAAAATCCATTTACTTCTGATTGCTCACATTCCCGGAGGCAAAGATTCCAGTTTCCAAGTCTCATTATCCTCGAGAGTTTGATTTTTAGCATTTATGGCATGTATCCAGCCTTTGTAGACCAAAGCTTCCTTGTATGATTTAGGTTCACGACCAGCCGTAATAGCAGCAAGAAAAGCACAATGCTTGGTAGCAACTTGTCATAGCTACTAAATCAGATAAAAACATGGCGAAGAAGGAGGTGAGTCTTTGAGAAACATGTATCCTGTTTGTGACAAAATAACGAAGCCGTGTGGATGGAATTCTTACTCGATCTTTTGTCGAGATTTGATTGTGACTAATCTGAAATTGGGACCGGTGTTGCAAATGCAATAGAAGTGGACGAATGCAAGGAGGCCAAGGGAAGTTCTGTTTTGTCTGAGATTGAACAAACCCCATGTCATTTAAGATGGAATCATCCGAGGGAATTGCTGAAATAGGCTGAGTTGGTATGGGCTGAACAGGATCCGAGGATACAAGAGATTCATCAGTGTCCAGTTCCGGCCATGTCCAGTCTGAGAGAGAAGGCGACATGGGATCTCACGGGTTTGTAGGAGAAAAATTTGTTATCGATGAGAATATGAACAAATATTATCGAAAAATTACATCTCTAGATACAAAGAAGAATTGCCTATTAAGGTGATACACATGCCAACCCTTTTTCCCAAATGGATAACTTACAAAAAACGCAGCGACAACTTCAACTAGAAAACTTATCACCCTTCGTCTCTTGGTTGTGAACGTAACAACATGAAACTAAAAGACGTAGGTGTGAGTAATTTGGTGTGAACTCGCGAAAGACTTCAAATAGAGTTTGGTTGCCAATGTCACGTGATGGTGTCCGATTGATGAGATGTGCAATGGTAAGAACACTACCATCCTAGAATTCAACATGCAACTTTGCTTGAAAGAGCAAAGATCGAGCAATGTTGATTATATGTCGGTGTTTGCGCTCGAGTCTTCTGTTTTTTTTGTGATGTACCCACACATGATGCTTGATGGAGAATTCCATGCTCTAAGAAAATATTCTGGAGACACATGAATTCTGTTCCATTGTCCGAGCGTATCATCTTTACTTTAGTATCAAGTTATCAATCCACCATGGCTAGAAACTGTTGAATATGAGTCCATACCTCGGTCTTAGTCCTCATCAAATATATCCATACTCCTCGAGAAAAATCATCAGCAATTGTAAAAAATATTTGGCATCCGAGAAAGATGGAGTCCGATAAGGTCTCCACACATCACAATGAATAAGCTAAAAAATTGATGTTATTTTATTCGAGCTATTCGGAAAACAATCTCGAGCTTGTTTAGTATGGATATTGACTTCACACACTTTATCCGAATGCTCAGAAGAGGAAAAATTCAAAGAAAAATCAAATCAAAAGTCTTAAAAGCTAGATGACCAAGTTGTTGTCTATCTCGGGAACAAAGATCAAATGTATTAACAACTGCATTTTTCTCCATACTTCATAAGTAATATAGTCTGTCGCATAGCTGACCCATTCCTATCAGTGTCTTGGTAATCTAGTCCTAAATTATGCAGACTTGATTAGCAAACTGCAATAGACAATCGTGTTGTTCTAATAAGTGATAGATGGAGATAATATTGAAACTGAATTCTGCAATAAAAAAATACATATGTTAACAACAGTTTCCTGCCAAATCGTATGTTCATTTTTTTTTGTTGCTATATACAATTGTCTATTAAATAAATATATCAAACATTGAGATATTTCGAAAACATCCGATAAACACGAGAAATCTCTTGTCATATAGTGAGAACCACATGATTCTAAAATCCAAGAGAGATAGGGCAATTTACCTGAATGATTTTTGTAGCTCCAATCTTAGAGGCATTTAGCAATGTCATGATAGTCTTCCCCGTTCTTCGCTTATAATGTTGATTGCCTAGCGATTAACACTGACGGCATGCTGAGAAGGTGCATACAAAGTGATTGGTGTGACTTGTGCCATGTTTACTCGTGCTGGATATGTTAAACCACATCTTTTGCCTGATGCCACTAGAGGAGACGCATACGAGCCACGACCCTTACCGGTGCGATTGCGAGGACGATCGTCCCACCACTCTAGAAAGCCTAACAACTGGAAACATCCATCCACAGAATGATTTGAGCGTCCGTAGTTCGAGCCCAATATTCTGGTTTTGTCTTCTGCAAAAATCATGGAGCTTTCATCATGTATTACAATATTATAGATAGTATCAAGATGAGGGAGAGGATCACAAGATAAGAGATTCGAACAAACAAATCTATAGATCGACTCATCGAGGCCCATAAGGAAATCCTGAACCCGTTTCTCGTTTCTGTCCTGCTCGGTTTGCTGGTTAAATCGCAAGTGCAGTGTCCATACTGGCATACACCAAAAAGCCTAGAATTCATGAGATCACGCCATAATTTGTTAAGTTTGCAAAAATAGGCACCGATACTCATTCCTTTCCACGAACAATTAGCCAATTTTGAGAATATACGTTGGAGACGGGGGTTATGTTTCACTGCGAAAGAAGTATGCAAATGGTTCTAGAGATCTGCAGCTCATCATGGTGAGTGATTTCTAATCTCATCCTCAGGTTGTGTGTTTTCTTGATCCATTAGGTGACCAAAGCATTGTTGGTATCCAAATCTTCAAAATCTTGTGATTCGGGTTCCAAACGAGGAATTTTTTCATATATAAACTGAATGTTGATGGCCCATTAATCGTAATTGTCTCCGCACAATAATGGTTATGAGAGGACAAGACCAAGGTTGTTACATGCGATAATGTTGTACGGAGTTATGGTGTGACTCTGAGTCGGAAGAGTTCCAATAGATGCACCATCGGTAGGAGTTGCAAGACTTTATGAGTGTGCCAATTGGCAACCTGGGTCTAAGTAGAAGGTATCCTCTTCAACTTCGACGTCTTAGAAATCGAGTGCGAATTTTCATAAAAAAAAGTGTGGAATCTGAAAAGAAGAAAAAAAGAACCGAAAAAAAGAAAAAAAGAAAAATAGTTGTCTTAAGAATGGTATCGAACTGTTTGTGCATTAGACCTAAATGAATGATTTTGGTATTTGATCATTTTCAGATTGATTGGTTGTTTTTAATGCTTTCGTTCTTGTACGCCACTCGAAAGAATGATTATAGAAGTCTAATGAATCTACACCAGAGGATTAAACTTTGGAACTTAGCCATGATTTAGGATTGAATCAATTTAGAATCAATGCTAGGTCGGTTGATTGAATCTAGGGATAAGGATAGCGGTCTTAATGCATCTAATGGGTGAGATTACATAATTGAAAGATTGGTAGTACGCACGCTAGGTAGTGGACAAGTCTACGCCAATCAGTTCCTATATTAGAGCTTGAATTCTCTGAACTCGTGATAATATCTAAGACCATAATCTTGTTAGAACTTCGTTGCATTATCGTGCATTTCTCGAAACTTGTGGTGTTTAGTTCATTGAGTTTAATCCGATAGTAGTTAGTTAGTTTATCTTTATTCATATTCCAACCATTTATTGATTTTACACGT
>CM071870.1:37806261-37819354 GCA_036759665.1 Gynandropsis gynandra | reverse complement strand
CGTGTAGGGTTCGATCGAATGTTGTTTTTTGGTCGAAGTTCGGGGATCAGAATGGTCGGATGAAAGCTTCTTTCGAAGTCATTTTGTGGTTAAATGTCGTTTTCTGGTCAAATCTGCATCAATTATTGGAAGTGTTCGAGTCGGGTCCTGTCAAAATTCAATTTTTGGTCAAAGGTTGGGGTTCAGAATGGTCAGACGAAAGCTTCGATCGAAGTCGGAAGGCCAAAGCTTCGGTCATCTATGTTTAGTAGTCGTTGGTGGGTTGTCAACGATTCGTTGATTTTTTGTTCGGTTGATCAAGGTTAGTTAAAGATGAACAATATTTTTTTCGAGATTGTGATACCATATAATGTTGAGTCGTTCAAATGGTGAAAAAATTGTATATTTCGGAGAGTTTTATGGAGAATATTGAAAGTTGAATGCATGTTATGTAATATTACATAGTCATAGGGTCAAAGGATAATTATTGAAAAGTTCAATAATATATATATGGAGAAAAAACAGTTTTTCTATAACGATTTCATATTCACGCAAATAAAAAACCTAGCCACCAAAAAAGAGAAAAAGAACGAAAAGAGTTTTTCATTCCCGACCAAAAATCCGCACCACAGGTTGATTGCAAATTCCGCTCTCGACATGGATACGAGTAGAAGACTTGTACGATCAAGTCTCACATACATTTGTCGTCATATTCAAAGAAATCGGTATCATAAGAATCGTTCCTAAATTCTGTTCTTTGTTAAAACCAATCGAAATTATTCTCGAACATGACTAGATCGATAAATTGGGTTGTAAAACACGTTTTCGCACACAATTAGCAATCCAACAGTGGTACCAGAGCGTCTGGTCGTCTGGTCTAGATTAGTTTTTTGATTTTTGATGAAGAAATGGATCGAATTCTGTCTTGGAATTTGCAAAAACGAGGTGGCGGCTGAAACCCGTGCGGTCGAACAATAGCCTGGACGACGGCCGAAACCCTAGCCGGCTGAGCGAGGGTCATTTGTCCTGGCGATGGTGAGCAGCGCATGACCCTGCACCACCGCGAGCGACGCACGATCGCGAGCGACGACGCACAGACAGTGTACGTCACTCGCATGTTAAGCTTTCAACACTCTAACTGGACACGAGCGAGCGAGCGAGTTAATGAGGTAGCCCGAGCGGGTAAGTGCGAACAGCCCAAGCGGGCAGGCGGCTAGGGAAACGGCGCTGCGGGAAAAAGGGAAGGAACCCTAGCCCGAGCAGGCGAGATTCCAAGCCCGAGCAGGCGTGCGTACCAAGCCCGAGCGGTGAACGCTGCCAGCCCCAAGCCCGAGCAGGTAAGGGTTTGGGCAGCAACGCTGTGTAGGGTTTCAAACCCTAGCTCGAGCGAGTGAATGAGGTAGCCCGAGCGGGTAAGTGCGAACAGCCCAAGCGGGCAGGCGGCTAGGGAAACGGCGCTGCGGGAAAAAGGGAAGGAACCCTAGCCCGAGCAGGCGAGATTCCAAGCCCGAGCAGGCGTGCGTACCAAGCCCGAGCGGTGAACGCTGCCAGCCCCAAGCCCGAGCAGGCGTGCGTACCAAGCCCGAGCGGTGAACGCTGCCAGCCCGAGCGGTGAATGCTGCCAGCCCGAGTGGGCAAGTGCAGCACCCCGAGCGGGCAACGTGCACGGTTTGTGTCGTGACTAGTCCGAGTCGTGCAATGATTTCTAGAAAATGCAGACCGCACACACTAATTTCACTACACGTGCGGGTCATGTAATTTCGGAAAAATAAAATAATTGAGTTTTTAAATGATAAAATTGTTTATCATTTGGCTTTTTCCTTTGTCGTAGACATATGAATAGACTCTTGTTTACATGGTACGGTCTGACTACCAGGAGGCATGAAGTTCAAGGATTTGATTCATACGTTTGTGACATTAGATGTCTAGTGGGAGGGAACAATTAGTTCTTTTAGACGCCTAGACTACCTGGGGGACATGAACTTAATTGTTATCCGACCATGAGTTGAAGGATGAACTCAACTATATCAATAGGGACGACCTGACTACTAGGTAACTATGTGATATAGAGCCACACTGAATTCACTATGAATTTTATGGGGATAAAATTTGTAAAGAATCTATTTTATATGGTTGGGAAACGTCTTAAGAATGTCTCAATTCAACATACGTCCTATTCTCGAGACCAACAAGCTAGTTGGAGAAAACTTCGATGAATGGCAGCGCAACTTGCGTCTGTGATGACCAATGAAAAGCTGATCTATGTGATCGATAAGCCAGCTCCTTCGACACCAGATCCAACAAATAATGAAGCTTTCAGTGACTTCACCAAGTATAAAGAGAAATGCATCATTTTGAAGTGCCTCACTTTAGCATCAATGAGTGGCGAACTCCACAAGAAACATGAGCATATGTATGCCAAGTAGATCATGGAACATCTTAAGAAGATGTTCGGAGAATAGAGTTGCACATCAAGGTCCAAATTGTTGGGGACTTTGTTCAAGTCCGCTCTGAGTGAGTGCTCTCCTATATGACCCAATGTTCTGAGGATGATAAGTCTGATAGAACAACTTGAGAAGCTGGGGTGCACCTTATGCAAGGAGATGCAACATGAGATGATCCCACATTCACTACCAGACTTCTTCTCCGTGTTCGTTGTTAACTACAATATGACCGATCAGATGCTGAGTGCTTCTTTTGCAAGAAGAAGTGACATTAGAAGAGGAACTGCAAGGAATACCTTCAGTCTCTCAAGGGCAAGAAACAAGGTAAGACTTTCATGGAAAATGTTTTCATGGTTTCCTTGACTACTATTGATTTATCTAGATGGGTATTGGATACCGGTAGCAGTTTTAACATCTGCAACATGTTGCAGGGGCTAAGGATCGTTAGGAGATTCAAGAAGGGAGAATCAGTCTCAAGGTTGGAAATGGCGCAAGTGTGGCTGCTCTAGCCGTAGGATCGATTTCACTTGTAATGCCTATGGTCAAGAATTTGTTGTTAGATGACTGTTATTATGTTCCAAAGTTTGTTTCGAACATAAGTTCAATTTCTATGCTTGATAGACGTGGATTTAGAACAGTTTTCAGTAATAACATGTGCTCTATTTATCATGGTGATGATTTATGTGTGAATGGTTATTTACAACAAGAAATTTATGTCTTACCTGATGTTAATGTTGAATTAATAAACATGCACGTTTCGAGCTAGAAGAGAAAGGTAGATGATCGTAAAAAATAGACGTATCTCTGGCATTGTAGAATTGGTTATATCGGTGAGAAGAGAATCAACAGGTTGCATCTAGGATGGCTTTCTAGACCATTTTGATTATGAATCATATGCAACTTTTGAGTCTTGTCTCACTGGTAAGATGACAAAATCTCCGTTTAGTGGAATCGGAGAAAGACATACAAAACTTCTAGGACTCATACATACTTATGTATGTGGACCTATGAGAGTTCAAGCCAAGGGTGGATATTCATATTTCATCACATTCACTAATGATATATCAAGATATGGATTTGTGTTCTTGATGAAACACAAATCCGAATTTTTTGAAATGTTCAAGAGATTCTATAGTGAAGTGGACAAACAAACCGGAAAGAGTATCAAGGTATTGAGATCAGACCGGAATGGCGAATATCTAAGTCATGAGTTTGTCGATTATCTAAGGAAAAATGGGATTTTGTCTTAGTATACTTCTCTTGGAATACCGCAACATAATGGTGTGTCCGAAAGGAGAAATCGGACTTTATTGGATATGGTCCAATCCATGATGGGGTTCCCAGATCTTTTAATCAACCTGTGGGGTTATGCTTTAGAAGCAGCTGCATACATTTTAAACAAAGTTCCCATTAAAGTAGTCTCTAAGACTCCATATGAGATATGGAAGGGATGGAAACATAACCTGAAACACATCTAGGTTTGGGGTTGTCCGGCTTTCGTTAAGAGACTTTAGCCAGACAAGCTAGATGCTAGGTCTTATAGGTGTAGATTCGTAGGTTATTCTAAGGAAACTATGTGATATTATTTCTACCACCCATCTGAGGACAAAGTGTTTGTGGCCAGAACTGCAACCTTTTCTTGAAAGGGATTTCCTTAAGGAAGTAATTCATGGTGGAGAAATAGTTCTTGACAAAATTCAAGAACCCGACGAACCAACACAAGCTCAGGGACATGAGATGTCAAATGAACGAACTTGGCTGGGTGATATGTTGTTAGGTTCCATGGCCTCATCTTCAAATGTTAAAGTGACAGTGCCCGTTCAGGAACATGTTCAAGAACAAGTTTAGGAACTAGTTCAAGAACCTGCTCATGACAAGTCCAACAAGATATTCCAGTGCAGGTTGGACCTGCTACATAGACTTCTTTGAGAAGGTCAACACATTCTCGACGTGCACCTGAAAGACTTAATCTAATGGTGCAAGAGGATGTGATCGGTCATAGAGATAACGACCCATTGAATTTCCAAGAAGCTATACAAGGTCTAACTTTGAGAAGTGGTGGAAAGCCATGGAATTCGAGATGGAATCTATGAAGATCAACGAAGTATGGACTTTGGTTGATCCTTTAGAGACTTCCAGACTGATTAGTTGTAAATGAGTTTACAAGAGAAAGATTGGAGCAGATGGGCAGGTAGAGACCTATAAAGCTCGTCTAGTTGCCAAGGGATATAGTCAACGAAAAGGGATTGACTATGAAGAAACGTTTTCCCCTGTGGTAATGCTCAAATCTATTCGGATTCTGCTTGCGATAATGGCATACTATGACTATGAGATTTGGCAAATAGACGTAAAAACAACTTTCCTTAATAGAGAGCTCCTGGAAGAGGTTTTCATGGCTCAACCTGAGGGTTACACGTTGCCAACTCAAAATCATATGGTATGCAAGCTTCAAAGGTCCATTTATGGACTCAAGCAAGCTTCTCGTAGCTGGAACATTTACTTTAACAAGGCAGTTGAAAAGTTCAACTTCGTTAAGTGCAATGAATAACCTTGTGTATATAAGAAGTTTAGTGGGAGTGCAGTTGTTTCCCTTGTGCTTTATGTGGATGACATATTGCTCATAAGGAATGACATTCATGCGTTGCAAGAGACAAAGTCATGGTTTTCTGATCAGTTCTCCGTGAAGGATCTGTCCTAAGACCCATGAAGAAGAGAGCGCATGAGTCGACTTCCCTATGCTAGCGCAGTGGGAGCCATCATGTATTCCATGACATATACCAGGCCTGACGTAGCCTACGCGTTAAGTGTAGTGAGTAGATATCAGGTAGATCCTGGTGAGGAATACTGGAAGGTTGTTAAGAATATCCTTAAGTACTAAAGAAGAACTAAAGACCAATTCCTCATTTATGGTAATTCTAACTTGGAGTTAGAAGGATTTACTGATGCGAGTTTCTTGATAGACAAGGATGATAGCCAATCCATTTCAGGCTATGTGTTTTGTCTGAATGGAGGAGCAGTAAGTTGGAAAAGTTTCCAAGAAGGCTACTATAGCCGATTCCGTGATTGAAGTCATTGCCATTGCGGCTTGTGAAGCAACTAAAGAAGCGGTTAGGATG
The DNA here is from genome assembly GCA_036759665.1 of Gynandropsis gynandra. Lineage (NCBI taxonomy): Eukaryota > Viridiplantae > Streptophyta > Magnoliopsida > Brassicales > Cleomaceae > Gynandropsis > Gynandropsis gynandra. The sequence continues at coordinate 37,813,815 of CM071870.1, read as the reverse complement.
AGAAAGTTCATAGATGAACTTGGTGTGGTGCCTTCGATAAAGGAATTCGTTCCTTTATTGTGTGATAACACCGAAGCTATTGCCCAGGCGAAGGAACCAAGGTCTTATAAAAAATCGAAACATGTTCTGCGCCTGATACGAGAGATCATTATGCATGGGGATCTGATGTGTTTTCTTTTCCTTATACATGTTTCGATTTTCAAAAGGTGAATGGAAAAGAAAACACATCAGATCCGTTCATGAAGGCGCTTGGGTCAAAGGAGTTTGACAAACATAAGATTAGGATCGGATTAAGAGACATGACGAGCTGGGATTAGTTTATACACTAGTAACGATTTATGTAATTTCGAAAATCGATTTTATTTATCAATATATATGGCATTATTTCTCATTTGATGAATTTCATAGATGTATGATAGAGTCTGAAATTGAAATTTAAAAATTTGACATTATGATAGAGACCATAATAAAGAGAGTCAAGTTTTGGTATGATTTAATCTGAAGCGTTCTTGTTCGTAGGATCACTATTCAGACTATAGTAATCCGGAAAGAACAACATATATATGATAAGTTTCTATGTGATAGAAATTAGTAGATATCTTTTACTATATCACATATGTGGGTGATACACATAGTGATGTGATCACTGAACTGACCTAAAGGGAGAAATGCTTAATGGTTAAATCACCAATGAACTGTCATTAAGATTTCTCCAGATAGTTAGATTGTTAGTTTTTCCTAAGACCTGAGATCAACATAGTAACTAGCATCCTATCTATTATTCTTTGATTCTGAACACCTAGTATCTTAGAGTACTAGTTGGATAGATATTGGGAATAATTAAATGTTTGCGTAGAGGGTGACTGATTAAGATGAGATCCATAAACTCTTGGTAAGAGTTTGAGCTCTATCTTGTCAGTTATCACAATGACTGTACGAATCTCTGGCCAGAGTACATTGAATGAAAGAATAAAGGTGTTTCTTAGGTTCATTCACCTGTCAGTTGTGATTGACATGAAACATAGTTGATGATCAGTAAGGTCGACAGTTATGAAAAAGCAGCTGTAAAGATGAAAGGAAATACTAATGTCAACTTCACCCTGGTTCGTTTTGAGTAAGATTGTTACTCAAATGAGTAAAGATATTGCTTCATGCTATCCGGTCGTCGAGAAGTGTTGCTATACGCCAACATCGATTAGTTAATTAGTGGAGACTAATTGGCTACGGTTTAGTGATGAACCTACGAGGTCACACGTTTACGAGTGTCTCGGTATCTGCTTGTGATTGTTTGATAGTCAGTGTGGAATACGATTGTATTCATCCGCTAGCACCGAAAAATATAATTGTACTTGGTTCTCTTTTGGGGTTTGTACATTAGATGTATGAGTATGTATGTGTATGGAGATACACGTACTTCAACTACTTGAGATATTACGTAAAGGCAAGTGGGAGATTGAAAGTTGAATGCATGTTATGTAATATTAAATAGTTATACGGTCAAAGTGTAATTATTGAAAAGTTCAATAATATATATACGAAAAAAACATTTTTCTATAACGATTCATATTCACGTAAATTGAAACCCTAGCCACCAAAAAAGAGAAAAAGAACGAAAACAGTTTTTCGTTCCCGACCAAAAATCCGCACCACATGTTGATTGCAGATTCGATCTCGGCGTGGATACAAGTAGAAGACTTGTACGATCAAGTCTCACATCCCTTTGTCGTCAAATTCAACGAAACATGTAACATCAGAATCGTTCCTAAATTCTGTTTTTCGTTGAAACCAATCGAAATTATTCTCGAACATAACTAGATCGATAAACTGGATTATAAAACATGTTTCCGCACCCGATGAGTAACCCAATATATATATATATATATAAAAGTTCTTAAAAAGTGAATCTCTAATTCTTTGTATAATAGAAAATCTCTGATTCAACCTTAATTACCACCAACATATTCAACAAAAATAAAATTATAAAAATGTGATGGTCCTACAGGATAATATAATGCATACAAGGAAAGTTAACCTGAAGAGATTTGTACGTGAAACTCTTCCATTATCTCTCTCGGTAAATTCATAAAATACGGTTCGTATAATTAATTTAATATAAAATGATTATAAAATACTTTATTAATCATCGGCATCTTACATAAATGGAAAAGAGGACATGAAATCGTGTGATGTATAATCCACGTGGCATATTTCAATTGAAGAATTTCTTGCTCCGAAAATGGAGGAATCGAATGCAGAAAATCCTCCTAAAAACAGAAAAGATTCTCTCCAAACTTAATTTTGCTTTTTTAAAATTAATTTAATTTGGTTTCCTTTTGGAATAAAAAAAATATGATTTGTGAGTGCCACCACCAGAATTCGCATCCAATTAATTCTCTTTCTCGTGGCAAAGAAACAAGATTGCTTTCGGACCTTTATTAATATTTTTATGTAACAACGGTTGGGTTCTCTTGAATTTATCTTTAATCTCTAAATATTAAAAATATGATTTATAATTATTTTTATTTTTAATGAATTAAAAAGAATGTTTATTATGATGTTGGATAATTTTATACCTTTGAATTAATTATTGCGATTAATTAGATTTTCATATCAAATATGATATCAAAATAGATTCAACCAGATTTTAATATATCACATTGACACGTATAACAAGTATTATAACGTGATGTTTCATATTCATGAGCACATAAACTATAAATTTCTAAATAGGGGTATAAAAAAATATTGGTTCGGGAGCCAATTCTAGCGCATATCATATTTGAGCGAAGCGAGCTGAGTCTTTTCTAGCTCGTTTAAATTTATGAAGAGAAGAAATCAATTAAAAAGTTATTTATGTGTCTACCTAAAAATTTCATACTCAGAAACCTACAATGAACATATCATTGAACACTAACCACACAAACTTCAAGGAAATAATATGAATATTGTTGCATATATATTGGAACTTCAATTTGAACAAAATTCAACAAAAAATGATCTACATAAAATGGATTGTTTTGCAAGCATTAGAAGAAAACATGAACATAAAAAATTTGGATAAAATATAGTCTTATTGACGAAAAAATTTGGAAAATTCATAAAAATGCGTTCTAAAATGGGGTGTACTATATTGAAGTACAATTGAAAAAGAAATAAGAAAGATATGATGTGCAATGAGACGATTGTAAAAAAATTTATGGTTAACCGATATGGCATATCATCATTTAGCTATCACAATTCTTTTTTCAGACATAAAAATCCGAATTCCCAGGGGTTCAGAAAAGAAAAAGTATGCTAAAAAAATTTCGAGAAATTTAATGTTACACAATTGCAAAGGTTTTTGTTATACAAAAATGAATGTGGAATTTCACATACGAGAAAAGCAAAGTCACCTGGCACGTTTAATATTTCAGAATCCGAGAATGATAGTGAAAATAAATCAATATTTTTTGTAGCTTTCATTGGAATTATTGAAAAAGATGATGAGAAATCTTTGGACGATTTTGATAGTGATGTTGACGATGTCAATGTTGAAACTATTTACAATGAGTGGTTTAAGATGAGCGAATTCAATATCAAACTTTTCAAGACTAATAACAAGTTAAAAACACAACTTCATGAGGCACATAGAAAATTTGATGCAAAAGAAAAGGAATTTGTACTAGTTCAAAGATAACTCAAAGAAACAAATAAGCAATTAATGATGCTCACAAATGGAATGAAGAAGCTTGATCATCTACTCACTATATGAGAAAGAAAGAATCAAATAATTTATTATTGGATATGTTGGAGATGAAAGAAAATCACAAATGAAATTTGTGTTTGGATGATTACTCACAGACGTTACACCTAGGACATAAGAATGATAAACATGTTTATGAAGGAACACTGACAATTGATACATTTGGACCATCACGAAGTACTCCATGTACAAAGATTGATTTGGAATAAATGAAGATCACAATATGTTGCTATTGTGGATAACATGGTCATAAACAAACTAAATGTTACCGGTCAAAGAGAAGACATGTTTTAGGTAAATATTCATAACCTAAAATAATTGGGGTTAAAAATGTGATATTCATTGTAATGTCGCATACATATCAATTCAAAATCATCATAAAAAAATAATTGATACATTGATAGTTGATGTTCTAAACATATGACATGAAATTGAGAACTAATCTCCAATTGGCTCGAGAGAAACAATGTTGAGAGTGTAATCTTTGGAGATGGAAACAATCTAATATCATGGTACCAAAAAAGCAGAATTCGACATATTTATTGTTTTAGAGAATTTTTTTATGCAATTGATATGGATGAATCAAAGGTTAGATGGCCACAATATAGATTCTAAAATTTATTGTGCATTTTGTGACAATACAAAACGCCATTGATATTTCAAAGAATCATGTGCTACATTACAGGACAAAGCATATAAAGATTAGATATTATTTTTAAAGAGAGGATGAAAGGAAAATAAAAGTTGAATATTTTTCTATTGAGCGTCAATTGACATATTTTTATAAACCCCTTAATTTGAATCATTATGTCTGTTTGAGAAAATCAATTGGAGCCTTTGAATTCTAAGCAATTATATCTATTATTCTTGACCGTTTGAAGTGATTTGAGATATATTAAGGACTAAATTTGAAAAGATTAACATAATTTTTGGAGATATTAATTTGTTCACTTGTATTTGATCTATAAAGGTCACTTAAGTTGTTATTAAAATACATTTGCGTTGCTTGATGTGAATAATTTTTTATAATGTTCTCTTACTTGTATAACAACTTGATGGTTCATAAAATGACTATATAAAAAAGAAGTTGTTATGAGTATATTATTCGGGTCAAAGTTGAGAGACATGTAAATTAAGTTTGTAAAAAACTAATTTTTGTTTAAATACTCTGTTATGATCCCACTAGAATATAAGAGTATATCTAATAGGTTAAAAGAAAAGGGGAGGAAAAACATGTGCATTTACTCATTTAAGGGATTTTTTAGTTTTTGAAATATTGGATGTTATAAGCATATTTTATTAATTGATTTCGGTTATCTTTTTAAACCCTAAAAGAAATGAGATTGCATTCTTCTCTAGTTTAAAGTTTCAGCATATCTATTAAAAAACGTCAAGAATTAATGCAAATTTAACCAAAGAGGTTTGGTCACTGATATCTATAGCAAGTTTGAAAAACTGAAATTTGAATGAAAGACATGTAAGAACGTCAAATAGCAGAATCTTTTTGCAAAAAACCAATGATTGCTATTTAAATTGGTTTATATTAATTGAGTGACTACTCTTTATTGTTTTGAATATTCGATTACACAAATATGTGAAGAGAATTGATATTTTAGCATTGGATATGGTGATCAAAGAATGAAGAAATAAATAACTTTCTTGAAAAACTTGTTATTTATGATTACACTCACATAATTTCTAAGCAAGTGCGCTTGCCGTTTGTTTGAGATTTGAGATGATTACTTGTGATGATTATGATTGATTATTGTTCTTATTTTTTGTGCACAAGTTTTTGTTTGTGTGGTTGGAAAATTCAAATAGGGAGATTGTTAATATTTGAATTATAATATATTATAAAAAATATTTTTGTGTTTGTTTTACGATGTTGAGAGTATTGGAGAACTAATTTGATCAAGAAGTTGTTGGAGTAAATGAGAATTGATTTGATCAAGAAATAAACCTGATATAATCCAAAAATTAGCAGTTAGAGATCATGGTGGGCTGAAATCCAAAAAATTTTGTTTTTTTATTATATACTAGAAAAAGAACCTGCGCAATATGCGGGATGTTAAAAATTTGTAAATATATAATAAAATTAATCTATTAAAAATAAATTGATATATTAGAAATACTAAAAATATTGGTTTATGAAATTGCGTAATATTATTTTATCGAATAATAGATAATAGATCCTAATAAAAATATCATAATGTTATAACATAAAATTGATATATTTTAATAATAAGATTAAGTGGAAAATATATTTTTAAATAAATAAATATGAAACTAATAGAATATCAATAGGGTGAAAATATATTGCGTTGAACTATGAATGTGAATATTTTGGTCTAAAATATAATTAATTATTATAATATTTATTTGATATCTTAAAATCATATTAAAAACAAAACAATTAAATCAATTGACTCATAGTTAGAGTGAAAAAAAATTAAAACATGTAACATAAATACTATATTATTATATGGTGATACATAGTATTTGGTGTTTATTTGTTAGAATTTTAATTAACTTTTCAATCTTTATTTTTGTCTTCCAAATTTTTTTTTCAAATTTTCTCTGTATTTTCTTTTATTATTCATATTTTTTACAATATAAAATATAATAAAAAAAATGAAATCAAAACTCCATCATGTTTTTTGTATGAGTAATGATAAAGAAATTTCAAAGGATTTATCGTATAATCCACATAAATAAACGAATCGTTTCCTCTTCTATCTTCTTCCTCTTCCATCCCCTCCTATCATTTCACCGAAAGCATACCTCATTAGCATAGTTAATTAGTTTAAATTTATAATTCACTCATCAACTATTATTCTTTATGTTCACAGCGTCTAAACTCCTATGAGATGTTATACATTTGATGTTGTTTATTTCTTTCCACCCCAATCTCTTCTTAACAACTTGAAAAACAAATTATTTACCATATAAAACCATAATTCTTAGTATCACATACAAAAAGCTTGAATCAAGAATAATTTTATACCGAGTAACATTTATTATTTTACTTTCACGTGGTGATTCTATGTTCAATCGAACTTTTGTCTCTACTTCTTTAAAGAGCCAAACAAACACCCTTATACTCATTTTTGTTCAGATTTATGCCACATCCAATCATTTTAGATAATAAGCGAATGAGAATTTCTCCAAACCATGATCTGCATAAGATATGATGTTGTTCGATGATAAAACATCCTTTGATGTGATACACATGATAATAGTTGTTGATTTATCATAGAGGAATCACAATATCAACAAAGTAACATATGAAAATAGTTTTAATGAACATACACTGTCTATTTAGTTGATATTTATATAGTATAGAACCCGCTCGATGAGCAGAGTTTATATCAATTGTTAATTATACAATTGGAATTTATATATCACGAATTAATAATTATATAAAAAGACAAAAAATTAAATGTTATGATATATTTTCTATATCATTTTACGAAAAATAGATAATATATTTATATTTTTGTTTAAAATTATAAAAGAATTGGAAGGATCTAATTATTATAACTCAATATATGATGGTGATATAATGCTATATAAAAAATATGTTATTTTTAAAACAAAAATTTTTAGATATAATATAATACTTGATTATCAATTTTATCATTTGTTTCATTTCAGTAGTCTCTAATATTTTTCATATTTTTATAAAACCAAACTCATCTAAGAACGCAAATTTATTATATAACTACACATCAAATATAAATTTTGAAATATTAATATATTTCATAGAATTCATGAATAAAAAAAATTATATGGATTTATACAACATATGTATA
>CM071870.1:37776161-37786945 GCA_036759665.1 Gynandropsis gynandra | reverse complement strand
GAAACCAAATCGTCCCCAATCCAGGGACTGTTTGGGGACTACTTATTCCGTCCCTAATTGGGGACGGATTGGGGACTGACATTTCCGTCCCTAATTAGGAACGGATTGGGGACGGATAGCATTTGGAGTCGCGTGATTGGGGACTACTGCTGGTCGTCCCTAATCCGTCCCTAAACTTGTATAGGGACGAATTAGGGACCGATTTTTCAGTCCTTAAAACCTGATTTTCTTGTAGTGTTAGAAACTGTCGGGGAATGGAATCAATCATCTACGATAGCCTACCTTCGATGAGAGAAAGATATTTTTGGTTGCCACTTATGCGACATCGGGCGAAGAAGTGGAAGAGTCGATTTTCCTGTAAGACACAGAATAAATTAATTATAAAAAATAAACTAAGGAAAAACCAAAAAAAAGTATCTCAATTTCAAAATCTATACCGGTTCTAAAAAAATTCAATTTATAACTCTATTTCAACCCTAACCAACTAAATTATTAACTCAATTTCAACTCTACACCTACTCAAATCCAAACTGAATTAAACAAGTCTTAACTTACATCGACTTAACTAGACCAAACCAACTTAACCGATCTAATTGAACTTAACTGGAAAAAATCCACCTTAATCATCAAAATACACATAATTTTATACACCAAAACATGATAATTCACAATAACTAATTAATCTAACGTATATTACACTTAAACATAATTTGAACCGAAATACATATGAAAACAAATACAATAAACCATACATAAACCTAACTACATTGATATATAAAATTGTAAGTGACTGAATATCTGATAAATATGCGATTTCCAATGCTAGCATGCAGAGGAGGTGATTTCCAATGGTGTTAAGAGTTTTTTCTCTCACAACTAAAAAATTATAGATAATGAATCGACAGTTCGAGTTTATAAACATTTGCAACACAATTGCATTGACCCCCATGTTAGTAAATGTACCTCAACTGAATTACCCCCTCAATGCAAATATGATAGTATGCCATGTCACCCTAGGGAACACAAATCTAACGATATTGTGTCACAATTTTTAATGCAATCGCATTACTCATATTGATTTTTGTAGTTCGATCGCAATAGCGTTTACGTACGTAACGAGATAACTATGTTAGACTTGTGTTATTAATATCACAACTACTACATGACTTTCTAACACAACTATGTTAGAATTGTGTTATTAATATCAAATCTATTACGTTAAAAATATTGGTTAATGCCATTGTATGACAAACTTTAACCTAGATAAAAAAAACTTAATAATTGTATTGAATGTTATACAATTACGTTATCAATCATCATGATCTTTTAATTCATTATATTCATCATCTATAGCATCTCATTCTTCATCATGATCGACATCTATGTCTGGCTCTATATCTAACTCGTTTGAAGTTACAAGCTTTTCGATGCAAGTTCAGCCACGAGCTCTCTGTTGTCTTGTTGCATTGTTTTATCTTTTGTATATTCGTCATCTAGTAAGATTGATACTCTAGGACACACTTTAACAACCACAACCCAATTCACATGTCGTTTTATGTTTCGATATCGGAGTAAAACCATTTGTCGGCATGCGAAGATATTATGGAAGGATCGTACTTTCAAAACTGATGTGATATCTTGACATCATAAACTCTACTCTTATTTCTTCTAATTGAAAAGTATCACCTTTAGCTCAAACAAATCTTTAATACTCGAACTATAAAATCTTTTGAAGAATACCATGAATAACATCAATTAGCTTCTTATACACAAGTACCAAATATTTGCCCTTATGTCTTAATTATGATTAAATGAGTGAAATATGTATCCATGGTAAATATTATAAGCAAAAATTTCACCATTCTTATAAAAGGTCGTAGTAAAAAAGTATAATTTGTGTTGCAATTATAGAACTGAAATAAATATGTTATATATATATGATTTTCATTATTTCTTCGGTAATATAAATATCTATATATATAAACCAATGGAATTACATATTTTTTGCAACTATAAAGCATATGATTGTTCTTTCATCGCCATTAGATCTTTATCCATTAAATATGGATTATTCTTTGTCCCTCGTTGTAAAAAAATTTATACATTTATACATAGAAGTTAAATATCTTATATATATAATAGTTTTTGTACTTGATCTTTCATATTGACGAAGCTCTTGACGATTTAATAAAATGTAAGTAAGTGCATGGTAAACATTTTTATCGGTTAGAAATCATTGCGTAACCTTCCCATTCAACTATCTAGTTTCGTTAAACATATCAAGAATATCGATAAATATTTCAACATTTTCGAAAAAAGGATTTTTATTCTAGCTCAGCAATGTGTTCTTGGATTTTGTCGCAATGTTAAATTTAAAATAGTATTCTATAAAATTTGTGATCTCATCATTGATTTTTTGCTTCACAATTTATCCCTTCGATCTACTTTTATTTCCATCTTCCTATTAGGATGAATAAAAATAATCGTTTCAATGGAGACATCTATCAAAACTGTACAAGATCCTCGAACTCGGCTTCATATGAAAGATGTATCGTTGAATGCTCCATAGCATAAAAAAAATAAAAGGAACAGTTTTAGAGATAAATTCTTCAATAGGAATCGGAAGAAGTTATTGAATAAAAACATGGAAATCATGATTTTGCATGTCTTGAAAAATTCAACCGTTGTGAGCTACACAACGAGCTATATTTGACGCAATACTGCTCGAGAATTTATCATCTTCTTCCATCCATCTTAGCATTACATTTTCTGCTACAACACTAAGTCTAAAAATGGGTACGGATGCATTAACTCTATTCAGTTAAAGTTCTTTCTATGCACATAAAATTTCTAATATCCAACCTTGATTTTGCATTATATTTCTAATTTCTAGACACATTCATTATTGTATTGATAATATTATCAAAGAATTTTTTTCTATATGCATCACATCAAAGTTATGACGAAAGAGATGGTGTCGCCAATAGAAAAGATCCTAAAAATATTATGTCTATACCAATTGTGGTAATCTCCAAACCCATCGCTTTTATCAAGCCAATTTACACCGTAGTCAACTTCCCATTGTAAACCATCAATGGATTCTAATGGATCAAATAATATATCATCTCTCGTCGACATACATGGTGTATATTTATCCACCGTCTTATTTTTGTTAATATTTCCTGTATTATGTCTTAATGGATGATCTAATGGAAAAGTGTGATGATGACAATCAAACCAATACGGTTTTTTATCGGGTTTTAGTAGAAATTTGTATCATCTATACATACGAAAGACGTTCGTATATGCTCCAACATCCCGTAAGCGGGAAAATTTTTTATTATCCACATCAACACGAATTTCATATAAAAAATTTGTTTCTTTGAAACATAACATGATTCAACATTGTATTTCAACAAATAATTCAACTCATCAATCAACAGTTATAAAAATATATCAAAGCTTTTTTTGGATTATTCGGGCTAGGTATGAGAATATTAAAAAACAAGAATTCTTCTTACAAATATATTGTGGTGGAAAATTATATGGTGATAAATTTATAGGTCATAACAAATATTTTTTACCATATGAACCATACATAGGGAAACCATTTGTTTATAACACTATGTAAATATTTTTTAGAAATAAATTTATGATATGCCTCGAGAAAATGATTTCATGTTGTCTCTCCTAATGGATGTTGCATTTCTCCATCTATGAAATGATCTTCTATATGCCATGTCATGTGTTGTGCTATATGTTGTGATTCGTATAATCATTTTGATTTTTCAACAATTGTCATATATAACATTCTTTTGTATGTAATTTTTTCCTTTAATTTGTATTTTTAGATTTAAACCTTTTACCCCACAAAAACAAAAATTCAAAAGATTTATATCGTCTTTCCAAAAGTTTTCTGCACACACGTCAATCTTCTCATATCGTATTTTGAGAGATCCAATGAGTTTTGACACATCATGCAACCTGTGCAACATTTGATATATGCAATATTATATGGTTTACAACTTGTCTCACTATAATCAATCTAGATGAAAGTGATAACTTTGAATGATCGTCGCAACCTTTATACAAAGTCTGCTTGGTTGCACCATGTAGCTTGTAAAATTTATTTCAGCATTTGGTACTTCTTCGCTCATATATCCATCATGCCTAATCTGATAAGCAGAAAAAGCATAAACATTTCCATATATTCATCATGACGAATACGAACATCATGAAAATTATTTTCATTTGTAATCACTTAGTAATTAGTATAAGTATCGTCTCGTTGTTCAATGTTAATGTGCATATGCCATTGTACACATATTTTTGACATGATAAACCTAGATATAATAGTTTTGCACAAAATTTTTCTTGTATAAGTGTTTTAGCACAACATTTTCACTAAACATTTTCTATTTCTACACCTAAAATAAGGAGAATATAAATTATCGCTCCTTACATATCCAACTTGATTTGTAGCAAATTTTAATAAAACTTTTGTAACCCACTTTCGAATTTACAGAAACATTGTTTGTTTCTGAGTCAAATCTTTCATACATATACCTTTGGAGTGACCAAATATCTAAATCGTTAGAAAACATTATATACGAGTGAATGAGAGAGTTTAGTGATTTTGTAGTTTTAGTTAAGAGTAAGTTTGTATGAGATCCAAAGCAATATATATACACACATAATTGTCAACACAATTGTGTTTCCCTTGTGTTACCATCAACACCATACTAACACAATTACGTTGATTATTATGAATGAGAGATTAGTGATTTTGTAGTTTTAGTTACGAGTAAGTTTGTATGAGATCCAAAGCAATATATATACACACATAATTGTCAACACAATTGTGTTTCCCTTGTGTTACCATCAACACCATACTAACACAATTACGTTGATTATTATTGTACCCGAGAACTATACTACATATGAACTTTGTGTCAACTTTGGAATGCAATAGCCTTATAAATATATACGAGTTCGCGTTATAATTTCTAACACCATTGTAACGACAATTGTGTTTAAAGACTAGTGTTACCTTTGCGTAATAAATAGTAACACAGTTGTAATGCAAAGGTACGCGTTAGTTTTATGTTGTAATTGACAATGCAATTATTGATGAGGTTTTAGCGATAAAAATCTATAGAATGTCGTTAGATTTTTGTTACAAATGACTACGCAATTCAAATGCAAAATTTGTGTTAACTCGACGTTACAATTGCGTAAAAATTGTGTTACAATTTGCAGCTACGTTGTAACACAAATATTGTGTGTCAATATCGTTAGAATTGTATTGAATTTGCATAGCAATTATTTGGCAACGCAGATTTGTGTTGAAATTTTTGTAAGATCTATCCGAAAAGTTTAGAAACAATTTTGAAACGGGCACCCGTATTTTTTCATAAATTTTTGGATCAGATATAGTTATGTTAAGGATATCATAATATTATAATAATGGCAACTCGTATTCTTCCCACACAAAATTCTACCAATTTAATATTGATATAACCAAACCTTTTCGTAATTAGTTGGCATCGATGAAAACAATTCTCTTTTGGGATATCTATAAACATGTAATATATATATTGATGTATTTTTTACTTATCGATATACTTAAGTGTCGTATAATGTGAGAATGAAAATATACAATATAACATGAGAAATATTATTTTAAACTTTTTTTGGTCGAACTTATTATCTTAATACGTGGTATGCGATATCTCTCCAATAAAGGATATAACAAAGAGAAAATCTAACCAGATAATGAACTATTGGTTCTAAATTTTTTATGTGAAATAATATAGAAAATGATATATCTATGTGTATATATATATACGGAGACCGTATATATATGTATAGAGTATATCCTTCTTATATACATTTTTGTCACACACGAATAGATATGCAGGAATCCAAATCCACCGAATAACCCTTTGTGCTGCTAACTTTAACGTGTTTGGTCTTTTCATTATCTATATCATCGTGTCTTCGTATTTAATATATATATATATATATATTAATTAATATTGTCGCATTATATGGCTCAATGACGTACGTTCAATTGATATAATTCCCCGTGGAAATATATACATACACAAATGATGCATGTATTGTAAGAACCAGTATAATCATTGATAAAAAAAACCCTTCAAATTATTGAAAGAATAAATAATTATGAGGTTATAAACTATTAAATAAATTTAAATTTAATTTAACTTAAAAATTAAAAAATTTATGGTTCTTCAATCATATATATAATTTTATGATTAATGTTTTATTGATTTAAAACAACATAATATAACACATTAATATCAGAATGAATGAAAAAGATTCTAATATTATAGTTTAATAAAAAAAGATTCTAATATTATATTACATGTGTATATATAATTCAATTTAAAATTAATTTTACAAATAAAGTTTTAATTATCTCATATATATATAATCAATTTTTTATTCTTAACCGACCGAAATAAGACCATATATAAGAATTGTATAAAATTTTTGAAGAAAAAGGGGTAGGGTGAGGTCATCCATTATAAATAAATGGATACGATTTTATTATTTTGGTAACATTGGTCCGTCCAATTATATTTGGTCCTTTAAGAAAGGCGATTCCTTTGCTTCCACCTTAAGCAATGTTTTGTCCACACAATCAGTGTCTCTCGTTATCTATCTGCCTTTTACCTAATCGGAAATGTTTCTTCTTCATGAATGTTTCCTTTCCATTTACTTCTTTTATTTCAAAATTGGAAAAAAAGAATTTAATTATTCCAATTTTGAAAAAATATTTTTTTGTGTGTGTTTCTAAACGTTTTATATACTATTTAAATTGAATATAAATCAAGACCATATACGAATTTAACTAATTAACATACATATTCATGCATGCATGCATCTTACGTGTTCCGTTGCCCCATCAGGCCCTAGGAGAGGCCGCAATAACGTTATGAAATTTGATAGACATGAACAGACACATGTACACACTCACACGCGCATAAGTGCGTAAACACATACACTAAACTAACACAGATGTTTCAACAGGATAAGGAAAACAAAATATTGATTTTTATTGATCACCAAAAGTTAAAATACAAAGTTTAGAATATTTTGTTATAAAATACATATTTATAACAAAATATTCTAACTAACCTACACCTAAGGTAAACACTAATCTAACTAATTGTTCAAGAAAATTAATAATTTTTGTATAATAAAGTTTAATACTCTCCCTCAAGATGGAGAGTGTATATTATGCACTCTCATCTTGAGAAGTAAGGAATTGAAATGTGTTGAAGATAAAGGTTTTGTAAATAAATCTGCTATTTGATTCGAGGACTGAACATGCATTGTCTTGAGGAATGATGATTGTAATATTTCTCGTACGACATGACAGTCGATTTCTATATGTTTCATTCGTTCATTGTATACTGGGTTACTGACAATGTGAATGGGTGATGTATTGTCACAAAACTAACAAACAGGAAACATTACCGGAAAACCTAATTCACAAAGAAGATTAGAAATCTATACCAGTTCACATGTAACATTCGTCATTGCTCGATATTCTGTTTCTACACTATTTATTGATATTGTTACATGGTTTTTAGATTTTCATGATACTAAAGATTCACCAATAAATACACAATAACCAGGTAATAGACCTACGTGAATCTATACAAACAGCCCAATCGGCATCTGCAAATACTTAATAATTTGTTACTAGGAACATATGGATAAAACAATCCTTGTCCAGGATTGTTTTTTAAGTACCTTAGAACACGTTTAGCAGCTGTAAGGTGCATCTGAGATGATGCAGACATATACTGAGACAATTTATTAACAACAAAACATATCTCGGGACGAGTAATAGTTAAGAATATTAACTTTCCAATTAATTTGCGATAGTAAATGGGGTCAGACAACAATTTACTATCTATAACATAAATTTCAGTTGTGACATCCATAGGTATAATTACCGGTTTAGATCCTAAAAGACTAACTTCTAACAATTCAAGTGTATATTTACGTTGATCTATAGAGATACTAGATTTTGCACGTGGAATTTCGAGACCGAGAAAATACTTACAATAAGAACCCATGTCTTTAACCTTAAAATGTGACTGTAAAAACTGATGGACAGATTGAATAACATTGTTACAATTTCCAAATATTAAAATATCATCAACATAAACAAGTAAAACAACAAAATAGTTATTATCAACCTTAAAGAAAAGAGAATTATCAGACATAGACTGCTTGAAACCAAAAGTAAATAAAAACAGAAGAAAATTATATGTGTCATTGTCTTGATGATTGTTTCAAACCATATATAGATTGATTAAGTTTGCAAACTGGTTTTAAAGGAAGTTGCTCCCCTTGATTGCATAAGTAACCATGAGGTAAATCCATAAAAATTTTCTTCGTCTTAATCTCCATTTAAGAAAACATTTGACACATCTATTTGATTTATAATCCAATTGTTAGCAGAAACAAGACATAATAAAATCCTAACTGTGATTATTTTTGCTACTGAATAAATGTTTCAACGTAATCTATTCCTTCATTTTGTGTGAAACCCTTAGCAACTAGCCTAGCCTTGTATTTATCTATTGTCTCATCTGTATTGTATTTAATTAGAAACAACCATTTGCAACCAACAGATTTTTTATCATTTGATAAAGAGCAAACATACCAATTATTGTTGTTTAATAACGCATTTAATTTATTATCCATAGTATTTTCCCATTTGGGGATCATAACGGCTTGTTTAAAACTTTTTTGTTCAGTTATAAAGCTTAAGTTTAAAATAAAATTTATGTAATTGTTGGACAGTTTTGAATAAGAAATGAAATTAGAAATCGAGTATGGAGTTTTAAAGTTATTATCAAGAGGTTTAAAAGCTAGTTAATAACAATGATAATCAGAGAGGTAATGAGGTGTTCTATGGGTTCGGCGGGGTCTACTTGAAGAAGTGATTATAGAATGTTGGTTGTTTGGCACAACAGATTCAAGTAGGTGTATAGAAGGAGGGTTGGATGTCGAAGGAATAAAGGGAATGTTATTTTCAGGAGAAGAAAAATCATTAACACTTAAAGGTAAAACATATTGTGGTAAAAAAAGTTTCAAAATCAAAAGAATTTTTTTGTTATGAAAAGGAAAAATGTGTTCATGAAAAATGATGTTTCCGAAATCATAATTTTATTTGATGTTAAATCAAGAACTTTGTACCCTTCGTATCCTTCAGGATATGCTAAAAAAAAAGCTCGATGGGCTCTAAGACTAAATTTGTGTCTATCATAATATGAGTACTAACAAAACATAGACATCCAAATACTTTAAGATGATCATATGATGGTGTTTTTCCATGTAATATTTCATAAGGAGATTTATATTTTAAGTTTAAGGCAGTCCAATTTATCAAATATGCAACAATGGATATACATTCAGGCATTATTCTATTGGAATGTTTGACTGAAATAATAAAACTCTAGCTAAGTTTAATAAATATTGGTGTTTGCTTTCTACTACTGAATTTTGTTCAGGAGTATATGTACACGAATGGTAGTGAATGATGTCGTTTTTGTTTAAAATTTGTGGAAAAGATCATTCTTTAGCATTGTCAGATCGTATAGCTTTAATACTTATTTTAAATTGATTTTCAACATATGTTATGAATGATGGAAAAACTATTTTAACATCAGATTTGTTATGTAAAAAATAAACCCATGTACTCCTCGAACAATCATCAACAATTGTTAGGAAAAATCTATATCCACCTACGGATTCTACTTGGAATGGACCCCATATATCTAAATGAATCAAGTAAAAAAATTCCGCAGATCTATTATATATTATGTGAAATAAATAGTATTTTTTTTGTTGGGCTTTCGGACAAATGGTACAAGGATGTGATGAATCAATAGAAGAAGAAGAAATGATATTTTTAGAATAGAGAAATTGAAATTTTGAGAAAGCAGGATGCACGAGTCTGTTGTGTCAGGTTGTAGAAGAGATGGAAGCTGTGAGGAGAGGAGTCAAAGGCAGATCCAAAATGTAGAGGTTATTGGATATTTTAGCTTTTCCAATCATCAAATCTCGAATAAGGTCATGTATAATACATGAAGAACAATCAAAAGAAAGGGTTATGGAAGAATTTTGTGTTAAAAGACTAACACTTAAAAGATTAAAATGAAAAGTTAGAATATAAAGAACTGATTGAAGGGTAAGAAAAGGAGACAAAATGATTATTCCTATATGAGAGACAGAAAGATTGTCCCCATTGGGAAGAACGACAAAAAAAAATTAGAGGATTGTATCAGTGAATAAATCAAGATTATTGCAAACATGACTATTGGCTCATGAATCTATAATCCAAGCATGCTTAGGTATATGCAAGTTTCTGTTTAAAGATAATGAAAAGGAGGTTGAGTTTATAGAAATACCTATACTCGGGGTGACATGATGAGATTGATTTGAATTTGCATTTGAAATAGAGGCTGTATCTTTTTGTAGTCCAGAAAGATTTTGGAGATGAGAAACGACTTGTTGTAACTGATCTTGAGATAACAGAGTTCCACTAGTCATGACAGTCGGATTACTTCGAAGAATAGGGTCAATAGGAGGTGCGGTAGTAGGCTGATTGAGGTTGTTGACTCGAGGGATAAAAGGTGGAGGGTTTGGATATCTAAGTCGAGGAAGACTAGGCGTAATGGTTTTGTAACCAGTAGGGTAACCATATAACCTATAGCACTTAGTCACCAAATGACCAT
>CM071870.1:37740192-37768576 GCA_036759665.1 Gynandropsis gynandra | reverse complement strand
ATTATTGCAAACATGACTATTGGCTCATGAATCTATAATCCAAGCATGCTTAGGTATATGCAAGTTTCTGTTTAAAGATAATGAAAAGGAGGTTGAGTTTATAGAAATACCTATACTTGGAGTGACATGATGAGATTGATTGGAATTTGTATTTGAAGTAGAGGTTGTATCTTTTTGTAGTCCAGAAAGATGTTAGAGGTGAGAAACAACTTGTTGTAATTGATCTTGAGATAACAGAGGTCCACTAGTGTTGACAGTCGGATTACTTCCAAGAATAGGAGCAATAGAAGGTGTGGTGTTGGGTTGATTGAGGTTGTTGACTCGAGGGATATAAGGTTGAGGATTTGGATATCTAGGTCGTGGAAAACTAGGGTTAAAAGTTTTATAGCCAGTAAGGTAATCATGTAACCAATAGCACTTAGTGATCAAATGACCATGAAGATCACAGTGACTACAAATGGGTTTGGATTTTGGTTGAAAGTTGGTTGCAAAAGAATTATTTGGCCTTAAAACAATATTGTTTTGTGGGTTATTGGGATGAGGATTGGAATTGGTTGAAGAGGATTGGAAAATTAAAACATCAGGTGGAGGCAAAATGCCACGTTGTTGTTTATCCTGAACTACAAGGTTGAATGCTTTTGATATTGAAGGTAANCAAAATGCCACGTTGTTGTTTATCCTGAACTACAAGGTTGAATGCTTTTGATATTGAAGGTAAAGGATCCAATAGAAAAATTTGACGCCTAACAAGAGTGAATGAGTCATTCAAGCCCATGAACATTTTTAATAGATACCGACGTTTCTCACGAACTGTCAAATGACCATTTAGGTGCAAAGTTTATAGGTATAAGATAATGTTTCATCTAAAGACTTTTATGAATTCAATTATCATGATAGGATAATTTATCCTAAAAAAACAACTTATCCTAGCATGATAATTGAATTCGACAAATTAAACTTAAAACTTAGTTAAAAATTATATATATATATATGTTTATATATATATATTTAATGGCGGATATGAAATAAGATTTTATTGAAATATAGTTATTTTATTTAAAAAATAAATATATATATTAATTTTAATTTTTATAAATAAACAACTAATATTTTAAAATTTTAATAAAAATATAAAATTCAAATTTTTGTCATATAATTAAAATTTATATTATGAATAACTTTTATGTGTGAAATTATGATAATTTTAAAAGTTTATGTTTTATTAATTTATTGAAATTATTATATTTTAGCAATATAAAGGTTCAGTGATTTATTTTTATCTAATTTTTCATATATTTTATAAAATTATAAAAAATATTTTCATTAATTATACACTGTGGATGAATTAATGGATTTATATAACCATATGAATCTAGAGTATCATGCTTTCAAAATTTGATATATATTCAAACCAATAGAGCTATATCACCGTATGAGTTATGCTGTATATATATAACCATCATGTTCTAGAGAGCATAACAATGTTACCAACACATGAACTTGTGTGCACACACACATATATATATATATTCCTATCATAAAGTGATATCTGTAGATTCTATGATGAAAACAATATATGGGTGCATACATATGTATATCTATGGACATGTATGTACGTACGTACGTGTACGCACCTGCCCTTTAGGATGTCTTCAGAATATTTTATCTTTTCCCAGTCATGAATTCATCATATGCAAGTGTGTCTTTGCATATATGTATATATACTACATAGATATATATAATATTGACATGTATGTATGTATGTATGTATGTATGTATGTATGTATGTATGTATGTATGTATGTATGTATGTATGTATGTATGTATGTATGTATGTATGTATGTATGTATGTATGTATGTATGTATGTATGTATGTATGTATGTATGTATGTATGTATGTATGTATGTACACACGTATATAAATATACACAAAAATACATTAGATACATCCACTTGAGGACAAGAATATTCAGTCTTGAAGTCGCCATGCACACGTCGCTTTCTCTTAGACTATACCTCACTGATTTACAGCGAAGCTATCAATTTGTATTTTTGCCATGCTCATATGTTTAAACTGCAAAGTAATATATATATATATATATATTAGATAAATGCTTTAATTTATTAAACATGTTTATTTTATGACAAAACTTCTCATTTATGGAAATTTCAAACAATATAGAAACTAAAATTTATTACACAATTAAAAAAATCAAATTTTGTCCCTATAGCACGTCAATGAAATACCCTTAACGTTCGTATATTTCTTCTATGTGATGTAAAGAAATTTTGAGACAAAATAATTTGGGAAAAAAATTCAAACATCTCTCCCTATTTTTCCTACGTATTATATATTTTCAATAGAAAAATACTTACAAAATCATTTTGAGGAAAAAAATTAATATGTTGAATACCTATTCTTTTAAGTATCAATTTTTATAATATGAATCAAATGCTCAAATCTTTCTATAATCATTTTAGTTTTTGGATTAAAATATATTCAAAACGAATTACATCTATAGTTTCTTTTTTAGTCTAAAGAATTTAAACTGGTTTAAAAAAAATAGAGGAGATTTATATGGAATATTAAATGCTTCATTATGTTTATTGGATTTGGATCCCGATTAATGTAAATAATCTTTCTAACGGTAGAACTTGAACGTAAAGTGATAAAGAGATTTATGTTTAATCTAATCACTCAAGTGGATCTATTGTAGACAATTTATATTGATTATATATAGAGAGATGAAAATGTTAAAATATATATGTTGTTAATAACAATAGAAAAAGCTTTCGATACATCCAAAACATCAATAACACAATTTAATTTAATTAACTAGCATATTTGAGATAAAATATTATAAAAATAATATCCCAATAATGGCATCCAGCTTTTTATGCATATTTTTTTGGAACATTCTCACCATTTTATCTTTAAGAACAAAATGTTAAGAAAAAAGGAAACTCGTGTCTTCCACAAACGTGCCACGTTATTTCTGCAACATGGTATCTATGCCAAAACCATTTTTTTGTAATGTTGTTCTTAAAAATAAAAATTAATTTCATTACTTTTGTTATTTACATCATTTAAAAAAAAGTTTAAAAAATGTTCTAACTTTTTCTAAAAGTGTAGACAAACGAATTATTTATCTTAATTTCAAAATAATCTAACACTGTATACACAATAAATTCTGTACCGAACCATCGTAATTTAAAGATCATACAGATGCATATGANCTGTATACACAATAAATTCTGTACCGAACCATCGTAATTTAAAGATCATACAGATGCATATGACATGAACACGTTTTAAATATATATTACCTAACTCAAAATTAATTGTAATTAATATATTTTTTCAGACAAGTTATATAGGGTGATATCAAAGTATATATAGATTGGTGATAATAATAAATTTGAACTCTTATGAGATATCGCATGAGTATATATATATACAGATAGATAATAAGCAAACATTATATAAACGAGAATTTGGTCGAAACTCTCAAAACTATATTTATATTTTTATATATAAATAATCATATATTTTCAAAATAATATATATTATAATAATTACTTTTAAATTAATCCATAAACATAATCATATAACATATACATTCACATAACGTATATGTGGTGTTTGTTGGCTTGGTTAAGGCCAAACCAGAAGCCAATATTGATCCAACCAGACACAATTTGAAGGAAACCAGAATTGGATTTGAGAAATATCAAAATGCATTGATTAAATAAGGACAATAATTTAATTTTGTTAATGATAATACCGAAGTCACCTATGTTTCTTCTCCTCCATCAAGGGTTATGGTGTGATCTTTAAAGATTATTACATTTTGTGAGTTCATACTAAAAGAATTTAGTTTTTTAATGATCTATCAAAATTATTATATTATAAATTCACTTTGATTGAATCAATTTCAACTGATTAACCCACTATGTTTTTCATTTTTGTAATGTATTTTTCTGCCAAAAAGAAAAAAGTTTTAACAAAAATAGAAGCTTTATATATGTTGAAAGGTTATAAACCTCACAATATATTTATATGTTAATTTTAAAATAATCTATATTATTTGTATATATTCTAATATAATTTGTATATTACAGTAATCTATTTACTTTTATAAAATTTCCCTTTTATATTCAATTTTCCAAGTTTGCACCGAAACGTTTTTACGAATAGTATTAGTTTATTTATTTATTTTGTGTAATTTAGGACCAAAGACAAATAGAGAAATAAAAGAATCATGAAGGGTCCCACAGTACATGGTTCCATATTGCAACACCTCCTACATATACACCCTTCACTCTCCCTTCCTCTTCTCATCGAAACACGTTTTTCTTCTTCTCATACAACACTCGTTGAAACCACAACCATTTCACCGCTCAGATCACACTGATCAGATCAGACAGAGCTTCTTTAGGGTTTGCTTTGGCTTTTGATCTTCTCATCTCCAGGTATGAATCATATCGAAATCGAATCTTCATCATCAAGAAAATCCCCAACAGAAAAAAAAAGAGTTGAAGCCATTAAAATGATTACCTGATTTTCGTTGATTAACGTCGTTTTCTTACGGGATTTGATGTGTTTGTGTAGGAAAGTGAAGGAATAACACTGAGTGTTACCTATTTTGAGATGGCTTGTGGCTTAAGCAAGAGCCTTGGCTTGTCTTCATCACTGAAGAAGCAGGGCATAGTGACAATTCTCGGCGGCGAATGTGACAGCAACCTTTCGTCGAACACCTCAGCTGCATCGCTCCGACGGACTTTTTCCGCCGACATGTCGTCCAAGAACTGGCTTAACCGAAATGTGTTTTGCCCGATGAAAACAATTTCGTCCTCAGAAGAGCTTCATGCAGACTCGCGGGGTTCATCTGACGAGGAATTCGAAGGAGGAGATGGAGAATCCAGATCTGGGTTTGCAATATGGGCTCAGATTCAGGAAGAGAAGAAGAACAAGAAGACCGACGAGGAAAGGCCAGGCCAATCCGGTGCATGGAGTTCTATTCTGTCACAAAAATCGGAGCCTATCAAGGTGGATCCTCCCCCTTACATTCATCCTATCGTGAAGCGAACATCGAGCTCTCTGACCGAGAAAAGCCTCGAGATATGCACTGAGAGTCTCGGATCGGAGACGGGTTCCGATGGATTCTCGTTGTATCCGTCACCGGAGATCGGAAATGCCTCAGGAATGAAGGAAAGCAAATACGAAGAGATTCAGAAAACGGTGGTCGAAAAAGAACCGGAGGCTGAACAAGAGACATGGGTTGCGAATTGCAACAGCAACACAGAGATTTGCATGAAAAAATGTCATGGAGGATCGTTTCCTCCACCGATTCCATCACTTTCTAGCCAATCTGGTAAGTCCTTGCACATGAAAACTCGCCGGAACAACGGTAGATTGGTTCTCGAGGCTGTTTCCGTACCTTCACAGAACAATTTCTGCGCCAACCGAAAAGACGGCCGTCTTGTCCTCACTTTTGCAGACCCAAAGGAAGAAACCCATGACTGGAACGAGAGAGGAGAAGAAGAAGAAGAGAGAAACTCGGAGATTCTCTGGTTCAACGAGGAGGAAGAAGAAGCGGAAGAAGAAGAGCAAAAGCCACCGAATGGGCTTGTGGATGTTTATAATTGGGCCCAAAAGCCCAATGGGTTTTTGAGTGTTCATAGGTTGGCCCATAAACCCATTGGGATATCCAACAAAAACCCGAGATGGTCTACTAAAGATGAACCCGTCGGAAAATCTGAAATCCTCACTCCGGTGGCGCAATCTCTGCCGCCGAGGCCAAGAGTGGCTCAGCTCGCTCGGGCGAAGCAACCTCCGTCCACGGTGGACGATACCGTGGGGGCCGCATGCTTCAACACTTATGATTACTATTGGAGACCTAATAAACCCATTATAGAAAACAAACCCTTGGCTCAATATCAATCCCAAGACTCACTTAAGAATTCCGCCGTCTCCGCCGTGATCTCCGGCGGTGGAGGAAATGATGGTTGGTTAAATAGTTGCAAGGAACAAAGGAGATCTCTTCTATTCTTTGAGCCTTTCTGCATTGCCACTTCATGAGAACACTTAAAAAGAAAAAAAAAAGATAAGCATATGATATATGTATATATACCAACATATACATTATATCAACCCCAATAATTGTTATTGTTGTTGTTTTTTCTCCCCTCTTTTTCATCTCTTATGGTTTTTTCCCACTTGCCTCTATTAAACGAGGAAATTGTGGAGTGGAAAAATAAAAAGAAAAGGAGAAATAAAGGTTAAAAAAAAGGAGAGAGGAAAGTCGAAAGTGTAATTTAGTTTTTCATGAGGTTTGAAACCTCGTTGAAGTATGAAATATCATGGATGTTATGTTTGTACAAAATTATGTTATTCCTCTAATCTAAATATGTGAGAACCCTTTCTTGCAATTGTTTCAAATCAATAAATATAATTCGACTTTCTTTTAATGATTTTACTTATGGTAAATCTACAATATTCAACAAAATAATGGTGAATTTGTAATCAGATTTTAATTCTTAAATTTTGATTATTTTAAATTTGGTCCTAAATTTGAACTTTTTATATCTTTGTGCTAAATAAATGTGATAATATGATTTTTTTAACATATCAATAACGACACTAGACTATCTAATCATTTTTAGACCTAACATAAAAATAGTCTTTGAACTTCTCCTAAACAAATTCTATAATGTTCCTTTATGGTTGCACTTTATTTTTATATATTCCAACAAATTTTTGTTTTTATATCATCATATAAAAGTTAAAACTATACACAGTTAGTGCAATTAACAAAAAATAATATATTTTTCATTTTAGATTTCTATCTTTATCTTCGAATCAAAAATTTAAATAAGAACAAAACGTAATAAATCATAAAATCTATAAAATTCTTAATACAGCTAGATCACATTTTTTTATATTGTCATAGCTTTTAACTCTTTATAATTAATTGTTTTTCATGAATATTTTATGACATCCTTCAATTGATATAGGTTAATAGTAGATAATTTAACAAATATAGTGTGTAGTATTTGTCCTCCCCTCTATACCATGCAACAGTTTTTGAAAGATGTCTAAATGTTTTCCCAATGATTTTTTCCTCCATTTTAAGGAAACAATGTTTGTAATCAAAATATTTAATTTAAAATATTCATACATGGTTATCAAATGTCAAGAACAAATAAAATATTAAAAACTAAAGAAATAACATATAAAAATAGTTTATCTAACTATCTAATTCTATTTCTCCATATTCTTATTGAAATATTCTTCATCGAACTCAAAATCAATCTTAACTTCTTCTTCAGAATCAAAATCAATTTAATCAAGCTCTAACAACAATCAAGACATCCTCTTGATCTCTTAAATTCTAGCACACTACCGTATCTTCTCTAGATCATTTGCATTCTTCATTTGATTTGTTTCCTACTTTTCCATTATTCACGCTCGAATCTTGAACATAACATGCATTACTAGCTAAAAATACATCTAAAACCAATTTTTTTATTTTATTCCTTTCAGTAATTTCACACTAAATTGAACATAAACAAGATTGTTGAATATTTTTATATCAAATTATTTTCAATTTTCTGGTGTACCCACAAAAGAAGATAGGTTGACTATTTATTCATATATAGAACTAAATTGGAGGATAATCATTCACTCTTCAAAATTACTATAACTCCATTCAATTGATGCACACCGTTTTGCAATGAACTGCAATCATTAAAATAAAATTAAAACTCTAGATATAAACATTTATAAGAATGAAAGAGATATATTTAATTAAAGAAACATACATGGATCATATCTTTCACCATTTTTCTCACATTGTTTGTTGCATATGTTTTGCCAAAGGCACATATGTTTTCCTTTTGTACTTTGAAAATTCGACGTTGATTACGAAACACTGAGCATCAATATCATTTGAAAAAAAACTTAGCATCTATGATATTGTTATCCACTTAGATCACCAAATCTTTAGTGTAGTAAATATTCGAAAGATGTGCGATTAAATGTGGAAGGCTATCAAATTAAGCTTTTATCTTTCATTAATAATGTAATCGGTTGATAATTATTCTCGATATTTTTATATATTGCATATATCTTTTTTGCGACTTATAAATATCCATACCCAAAATCACATTGATGGATTCAAATCTCTATCAACTAATTGAAGAACTCTAACCAAACACATAACACCTTCATGTGCAGAGTTACTCTATTTCAAAACAAAAATCTCATCTCCGTGGCATATGTTGCGTCCCCTTAGGATGTTTGGAATATTTGCAATTTGCCCATTATTTCTAATAAAAAACATATTCAATATTTCTTGTTTTGCATCCAAACTTTGCAAAGTAGCATAAACATGCACAAATCTAGTAACCCTAGGTAAAGGTGAGAAAATTACCCGTAAAACTCAAACCTTTACCAAAAATTGGAGTACTTGCTAGTTCGTGTTTGGTTTCACCTACCAAAATCATGAATATTGTGGGTTTAGAGTTGCCTCACATTTTTAAAATTATTGAGTCTTTCTAAGAGAGGCTTATCCCTTCTTGTCTTGTCGCCGTCTATTCTCCTCTTTCGCATTGTTCGCCTCATTATCGGTTGTCCTCCTCCTTTACATCGCTTGTCTTGCCATCTATTATCATCATCCTTTGTGTTTTTTTATTTTCCATTGATTTTCCTCTTCATTCTCATGTTCACCAAGTCATCGATTACCTTTCTATCTTATTGTTAGTAAGTATTATGTTTTTGTCTTTTGTTTTCATAGACTTCAATCTTAGAGTTACCTAATAAGTTACGATTTTGGTATGTATTCAGGAAGGTTTATAAGTATATTAACATAAATTTCGGTAAGCTTGAACACCATTTTGAATCATGTTTATATGTGATATATATATATATATATGTTTTGGTATGTTTGTAGAAATGTTTGATTGTTTGTTTTGTTGGATGTGATCATGTATTGTTTCCGTTGTTTGAATATGTTTATGAATTCAAAGTTTTGTTTAAATGTTTCATGTCTTCCAACTAAAATTCCAAGATGCATAATCTCTATCTCAAATGTTGTTTTTTATTGATGATTTATTACACTAAGTAATATGTTAATATCCAGGATCAGATACAAAGCAAAATTTTAAAAACCTACATATAAAAAGGAGAATATATGGTAGTTTTGGTGAAACCATCTCAATATTTTAAAAATTAATTAAAAATATAAAATTACAATTTTTACAGATATGATCTAAGAATGACGTTATTGCCAAAAAACAAATACAAGCAACATCAACAATTAAACATAAACCATTTACAATATACAATTACAATTTAAAATAATGATCAAAATTAATAATGTAATAATTGTTAGTTTAATATAAATATCTCCCATTCTTGATCTCAACCCAACAACTTTAGACTTGATTGGTGGAAACACAACGTTTGCGTTTGCGTTTGACGGTGTTTCTATCAGCGATTGGCCGCGTTTTGTTTCATTTTGTCTGACTAGTCGAATCGTTGAGTTTGCGGACGACTGCGCCTAGAAATGAATGGCAGAAAACTGTTGCAATTACGTTTTTGAGAAAAATTACCAAAATAGACAATTATTAATAAAATAATTTATTTAAATTTTGTTATTTAGTGTATATTTTTTAATTATAATTTTCAAATATTTGAAATAATTTAAAATTTAAAAATTATTAATATATATAAATATACAATATATATATATATGATTAATATAAATTATTATAGAAACTTAAAATAATTTATCAAAGCATAATCAAATATTTTCATACATCTATATATATACATATTTATATATACGATACATATAAACTATAATAAATCACTTAAACAAAATTTGAAATACATATAAGCATAAAACATAATATCTAAAAAATATCCAAATACATATAAACCATAAACATAATATCTAACGAATCAAATACATATAAACCATAAAAAATAATATCTAAAAAACGTTTTGAGTACATATAAACCATAAAATATAATTATATCTCTAACATCAGCGCTCTGTCCCATATTTCCCGTGCTATTCTATTTCTAACATTTGACATATAAACATCAGCAGTTGAATCATAAAATCTATTAATAGCAATATCCTCATGTGATGGAGACGTGTTTCCAGTGAGTTCCGTTGTGTAATCCTCAGTATTCTCAGCAAAATTAACATCAATATCTTCTTCACTAAAATCTCGAATGAAATTCTGAAGTGTCATGGTAGCCGCAACAATCTTTTCTTGTATCTTTATACTATAACGAGGTGGACCTTTCAAAATCTTTCATTTACCTTTCCAAACTCCAAACGTCCTCTCAATCACTAAACGTAATGAATAATGTCTCTGAGTAAATATCACAAGCATAGTCCTCGACGTCTAGAAAACTGATTAGAGTGATATGGTTCACCTTGGTAAGGAGCCATAAAACCCTTTCGATCAGGATAGTCAGAGTCTATCTGAATCTGGAAAAGGAAAGAACTCATCATGTCGTGCACATTCTGTTAGTATCTTCGTGTTGTGTGCACGTCCCGGAACTCCAATCCATGTGTAAATAAATCTCATATTGAAATCACATACAGCCAAGATGTTCATCGATGTATATTCTTTACGATTCCAATATGTGATCTTGTCTTTAACACTAGCGAGTACAAGAATATGAGTTTCGTCCAATGCTCCAATAAAATCCCTGAAATATGGAAAATATCTTCTATCATGTCGAATCATCGGAGATATAAAAAAAAATCTTCTTGCTTCCATGAAACATTATCCGCATGTAGTCGACATAAGGTAGCAAGTACTTCAACCTCATTTGTCACGGTCCACTGAAAAACTTAAAAATCCAATGCTACGACTCTCTGTGATATGTTACGTCCTAATATCTTTAAATTCATACCCAAAGCCACCGCAAAACCCAATTTGTGAAATTCTTGGAGTCCAAGCTCCTTTAGTTTTTTCAAAGCCTGTGAAACACCGATTTTCTCATGCGTCAAAAATAAAGACATTGTTCATCACTCTCATGCATCAGTTGATACATAATCCATACTCCTCGCTCTAGTTCAGTTCAATTTTTTTCTTTTAATCAATATCTCATGGGATTTATACCAATCAACGCATTAAGTGCTCCATCGTCTCCATTAATGATTTCTACAATTGTCTGCAAATCTTCATTTTCTTCTTCCTAAGGTATATTTAAATTTCAAAAGTAAATCCAAAAATGAAATATTATATAATAAACGTCTTAAAACTCGAAAATAATATATCCAAAATTCAAACTCATACGTAAAACCAAATATGATAAATGTCTTAAGCATAAAAACAACTTTATCAAAATCTAATATATAATAAAGAGGATGTTTCTATTCCTTCGTATTTCAAGACTCTTTGGTTTGGATCATAATAAATGGCAACTCAACCGGAAGGAAAAGGAGAAATAAAGGTTAAAAAAAAGGAGAGACACCCCTCATAGTTTCATCTGTCGTTACGAGATTAAGCGATGCCCAATAAAGAGGACTCATAGGGACCAATTCAGGTACAGCCTTGATAGCAGCCACGACATTGGCCATACGCTCTTCAATTCAAAGCCCTTATTGTATTACATGTCTCGATGTCAATTGCCCTATATACTCATTACAATCCTCCATTATTACTGCAATACGTTCTATTGTAGTCTCCATAGGTGTGCGCTTACGTTTTTTCTTTTGACCCACATTTCGTATTATATTTGACCTAAAAGATGGTTGGGTTAGTCTGTCATATGGTCTGATCTGTGTGAATAATTTGCCCTCTCCGACAGGGACTCTTCCTCATGTGTATCTGTAGGACCTTGTGTAGAACCTTGCATCGTAAATTTGCATACCATTTCCTTCATTATCTTCTTCATTTTCACTAATTTCAACAGGTAGAACATAATCAATTACACTGCGTCATGTTTGCCATGATTTTTTAACCACTATGGTTACATCCCCACAAACCACATCTAAGAGTGGAATGAACTTTGAAGGGTTGTTCGCAATTTTTCAACCTCCGGATAAACCTTGAAAAGGAAAAAACACAAAAATATTCAATAAAATATAAAATATGTGAACTTTAGTACATATAAACAAAAATTTATAAATATACCTGAATTTTGTTTTCCACCAATGGTCGGGGACTTGATGAGTTCCATTTATAGGATCAAATCCTAGACCAGTAACCACATAAGTCATCTTATGGTAAATGTAATAGTCTCTCTTCAGACTATCAAACTTATTCTTAATTTTCCCATAAGTCAAATTCATTCCAAATATTTTATTAAACTCTGTAATTATGTTCTCCTTGTCAATGTCACTTAAGTTACCTTCTTTTTATATGACCGACTTGTTTCTCTAATATATAGAGATCTAGTATAACACGAGTCATCCAATCCGACCAAAATATTTTCTAAAAATTATGAATCCCAAATTGAATCAATATCACAACAAATTGTAATTCAAATAACAAAATTAATGCACATATGAAAAAATTTGTATTAAAATTGTATTTACCTTCTCGCATTCACCAATTTTCGAGGTCATGTGTCCTTGTTGCAACAAAAAAGAATATGACTTAATGAGCGAAACAAATTCAAAACCAAAATTTCGATCAATATACAAGTCAGTTGTCCACCTTTCAAACACATAAATCACAATACAAAGCCAAACAAACTTGAGGATTGATCAATATACAAGTCGGAGAAAGAGTCAAATATAAGTTGGAGAAAGAGTCACTAGTAAAGCCAAATCATACTAGCAGAGACCAAAGGCAAAATCATGAACAATGAAGTAGTCTTGAGGGCTAGAGAGATTCTAAAGAAACAAGGGTATATTTCCAGATATTAGAATGATTAACAGCTGGAAAAGCTGTGTTATGCCTATGCCCTCCATCGTTTGCACAAACACCTCGGTGAATTCCTCTCCACTGCTTCCATTACTTCTAAACAAGCCTCTTTCTTCAACCATCAGCTTAGATCCTTGTTCTCTCTGGTTCGTTTTAATGTAATTATTTCCCTATGCTTACAACATTTTGTCTAAGAAAAGAAAACAACATCATCCTTGGCTTTCTCTCTCTCTTTATCTCTCTCTTAGATTTGTCCTAACGTGGTTGCATTAGTTGACGCCTTTAACTACGCGGACCACTATCTGGGCTCAATCCTCGACCGTTACGAAGGCAACATCTACCCGAAGCTGTTGGAAGAAGCATGGAAATATCCTCTCAATGACTCTGTCGTCCCTGATGGCTACCATCACTATATTCGCCTTCTCAACACTACATTCGCCCTCTCATTCTAAAGAAACAAGGGTATTTTTCTATATTCAAATTGATTGACGGATTTCTTTAGCAACCCATCCTCAACAACCGATTGACAGATTTCTTCAGCAACCCATCTCATCAATTTCCAAACACGAGACTCGAACTAGACCAAAAACCAAAACACAACCAAAACCGTAAAAGAATCACTGCGAGCTAATTATACACGAAACCAAGCTCGGTGCAAAATCCTAAGTGGAACCTCAAAATGTAACTGGATTCCCCAGAGAGAGAGAGGCTTACCTAGAGGAGAAGAACAAAGCGGCGAAACAGAAGAGAAATGACGAAGTTCTAAGCGGCCAAATAGAAGAGAAAGGAGAAATGGCGAACAAAAATGAGAAACGATGAAATTCTAAGACAGTAGGGATATTTTAGTAGTTTTATAAAAAAACGTATTAAAACGTAAACGTAACGCACCAAAATATTAGATTTTTAAATTTTACTTTTCGACGTGTTTACGGACGACTGCGATTCCGTAAAACACAATTAATGCATTTACATTTGCCTATAACTCCACCAACCACCAACCAGGGCCATACTCTTCATACATCACTCTTATTTTTCACTGTGCTCTTGATACGCAAGTACATGTTTACCTTCATAGTGTTCTATATTGTTTATAATCGGCTTTATAAATAAAATACCAAAATATATATTTCGACGGCCCACGTGCACAAAGCCCAACCATAAAGAAAAGAAAACATCAGGCAGAGAGATAAACAGAAACTTCTTTTCTTCCCCAAATATCCAAAGCATCGTATTCGTAACCCTCTGAGAAGATTTCACATTTTTGGCTTCCTTCGTCCTCACTTATGAAACCCATTTCTTCATTGCAGTTGTCTTTCTGTTTCCTGCGAACCCTTCTTCTGAGTGTTCTTCATGGTTGATGTTCTCCTCTCGCCATGGGAGCTCAGAAGAGCATCCACGCCGGAAAAGGTCGCTATATGTTCAATCATATGCATCTATCTCTGTCTATATACGCATTCCCACGCGCTTATATTCATCTCTCTGTGTGTTCGTGTATAAATAATTCAGTGTTGTAGATGTCGGCATTGGCTCTTTCACTACAAGAGTTTTGATTGTTGTTTCTGATGTTTGGTATTGTTAAGTAATAATTGGATATGGTAGTGTTGTGTTTATAGGAAGAAATAGCGAACTCTGAATGGATTATTGTTGAACTTGCATTGCCTAATGGGACTAGCTCTCTATTTGGTCTCTAAGACAAGTTTGATGGCCACTTCACGAGTGAACTTGTGATAGGTCAAGATTTCAAGCAATGGATGACTGATCTTACGTGCCAATTGTTAGGATTCCACATCGCTTAGAAATGGGACTAAGTGATGCCTTATAAGGCCATGGGCGGCCATGGGCACCCTCATAAGCTAGCTTTTCGGATGAGATCCGTAGGTATTTGCGGGATTGGTTTGGGCCTATTATGGGATGAAAAAGAGCGACCTAGGAAGGGGTGACCTGGGTTAGGCTAGAGTGGGCCCTCTAGAGTAAATGGGATGGGTTCTTTGCGGTATTGGTTTGGGCCTATTATGGGATGAAAATGGGCGACCTGGGTTAGCCAGAGTGGGGCCCTCTTGCCCACACCTTTGGCCCGACTCCGTGGAAGGGATGACCCAAATGGAACGTCCTATGAAGGGGCGACCTGGGTTAGGTCAGAGTGGGGCCCTCTAGAGTAAATGGGACTAAGTGATGCCTTATAAGGCCATGGCACCCTCACCCCATAAGCTAGCTCTTGGGGAAGAGATCCGTGGGTCGGGATTGTGTTTGGGCCTATTATGAGATGGTTTCTTATCACCAATGGACCATATTTAGCTTTTTCAACCAAATTATGTATTTCCTGTTTGTATAAACTCTAAGCTCATTATCTTTGTAAATGTATATATCCCCGTATGATGAATTAGAATCTTCTATGGTGTTAGGTTATTATTTGTGTTGTTTCCTATCATGAGGGATACATTTTTCTTGCATATAAATGTTCATTTCTTGATGATGGATTCTGAGTTTCTTGTTTTGTTGATTGCAGCCAAGATTGATGTCAATGTTGATTTCACTCACAAGCTTTGTGCTTCTCTAATGCTTCCTTCTTTCAGGTTTTCCACTTTCGCACATTCTCTACACTTGCTTACAATATCTGTATCTACATATGGAAATCATCTCTTCGGGGACATATTCGTTAAGATTCTTTTTTTTAAAATCTTTTAGGGACACTGGCAGTCCTCTTTCTCTAGTGATCGGCAGGTAAAGCCCACGATTTATGCCTACAACGTCTTTAGTTTCAAGTTTCATCTGTTAAACATAATCTCATGTTGTCCTCGTATTGTCAGAGGAACTGAAAAATGGCAAATTTTTTTTATCATTTGAAGATGAGAATATCTTAAGAGTTCATTTGTGTCTGTTTCATGCAGTCTCTGTGTCAAACATCCGAATCTTTTTGGAGGAAGTGAGAAGCTTGATGTTTCGTGGGATAAGGGACTGTATGATTCAAATGTATTGGTAGCTTTTAGGAGACCTAGACCTGAATGGCGTCCGCAACAGTGTTTCTTTATTCAGGTATGAATAAAACGGGAGAAATGTGGATATACTCGTTTTCATTTTCTGCGCGGAAATCGTTTTTTTTTCGTATATTCATCATGGAATATTCTTGTAAAAGGTTTGAATAATTTCTAACTTGTTAACCTTTTTTTTTCGTATATTCATCATGGAATATACAGCATTCTTTTTCACCTGAGGTCGGGGTCCATGGCACTCCGATTGAAAATTTCTCCCGTTCAGGGAGTGTTGGTGTAAATTTGTCCAAATTATCTGTCGGAGTAGACTTAAGTGAACCAGCAAACTCAAGATGGAGCAGCACAACGAGTATAAAGTTTGAGGTATCCACAAACTCTCATGAATACTTGCCTCGGGAGATGCCTATGATATCTGCAACTCATATCACAACATACAATTTCTTTTTCGTTTATGAATTTCTTGTCGTGTAGCATGTCCGTCCAATAAATGATGATGGGCGTTCGATAACGAGAGATCAGGATGGATTTCCTCTAACTTGCAGGTAATAAATGAAACTCTTGCATTGTTTTTTTAATGATATTTGGCAGAAACTGATATTTACATGGTGTAGAAATTTTTGTTATGCAGTGGCAATGCCCATGACAGTATGGTTGTCCTAAAGCAAGAATCCCGTTTTGCAAAAGCGAACGATCAGGGGCTTTCTCATGTAAGATATTCCTCATCGCTTCCGCATAAAAATCCGGGAGAAACACGGTATTACTGTGCTCGTAATGTTTCCAATGTATTCTCAGACTGGCTTCTCATGTTTTCAGTTCAGCATGCAAATAGAACAGGGTATTCCAGTCATGTCGAAGTGGCTAATCTTCAACCGTTTTAAGTTTGTCGCATCAAAGGGTATCAAATTGGGACCCGCATTTCTCTTAGCAAGGTAATCACAAAGCCCGAATCTTCAAGGTTTGCGTGGAACGCTGTCTCTTAACCTTAACAAGACTTTGATCTGACAAGTCACATAAGCCTTAAGAGCAATATGCCATATAATGTGCAGTACTCACATCTTTCCTGACAGCCTGACAGGTGGTTCCATTGTAGGAGACATGGCTCCTTATCAAGCATTTGCTATTGGCGGGCTAGGCAGTGTTCGTGGATATGGTGAGGGCGCTGTAGGATCAGGGCGGTCATGCCTTATTGCAAATACTGAATTGGCTTTGCCTTTGGTATGTATGATGATGCCTAGTTATTGTTATTCTCGGATTTTGAGATAACTTCATATAACTATTGATCTTTGCTGCATTAAGTTTCCATTGTTTTATTTGTTTTCAGAACAAGATGACAGAAGGAACCATCTTCTTGGATGGTGGAACTGACTTAGGTTCCGCTTGTCTAGTCCCTGGTAAGCTTACGATATTCAACCCGCCTGTTTTCATCCGTGACATCGATCCATGTTACTCTCTGATCTACGCCATTACATCTTTAGTAAAACTGTGATGCTCGTGGGCGTGTGATTTCAGGAAATCCATCCTCAAGAATGGGAAAACCAGGATTTGGGTTTGGATTTGGTTATGGCCTTCGATTCAAGTCTCCATTAGGTCACCTCCAGGTTGATTACGCCACCAACGCATTCAATCAAAAGACTCTCTACTTCGGCGTAACTAACCTTACTTCATGACCATATGAGCAATGGTATCGGCTTCTGATACTCATGTTCTGACAATTATCATCATTTACAATCGCGGGTCAAGT
This sequence comes from Gynandropsis gynandra, assembly GCA_036759665.1. Lineage (NCBI taxonomy): Eukaryota > Viridiplantae > Streptophyta > Magnoliopsida > Brassicales > Cleomaceae > Gynandropsis > Gynandropsis gynandra. The sequence continues at coordinate 37,750,944 of CM071870.1, read as the reverse complement.
CTGTTTACAATATCGCATTGGTGCGATTGAGATCTGATTGTTTCCTTCCATTTCGTGCGAAAACAGACATGACAATACGAGGAAACATGACCTAATGGAACAGCTATTGCCTGAAATGATGTAATTGTAGAGTGAAAAAAAAGTCAGTTGAAGGTTCTTTGGAAAACAAAAACTGATTGATAAAATGGAGATATAGTTGGATCTGATTTTGTTTCTTTTTTGTTACACTTGTGTAGTTTCTTTCACACTTTTTGAGTTGACTTTTAACCCATTTGAAATGTGGTTATGAATCGACCAAGATTACACACACCCGGTTCGATTGCAAAATTTGGACCATATCTTTATCAATGGTTTAGATTAGTTGTGTTATCCAACGGTGAGGATAAATTAAGTAAATCAATTGTTCGGATTAGTTCGGAGGATCTAATGGTTTAGACTTGATATCATTATTTGACGGTGGAGATCTAATGTTCCCCATTACGCGATCCAGATTATTTTGACAATACCTATAATACCCTCTTCAAATTCTACTAATTCACTTGCCATTACTTCATCAAGACTTAATTGTCGGTTCAGATTAGTTTCAAAACTCTATAGTAATGATTAATATGTGCAATCAACGTTTCATGTTTGGTATCACTATCAACGACTGAGATCTAATTTTCAAAATTGTACGGTCCATATGGTTTTTTAATATTGATGGTTCATCATTAGTATCCAACTGCTAGATTAGTTTAACCGATGATTGAGATCTAGTTTCACCATTTATATGAATAAATAAATTCACATTATATGACAATTGAGATTGGTGGTTTATATCTAACAATTTGGATCCATAAATAAGTGAAAACCCATTTTCAGTCTATATATGTAGGAGGAAGCGGAAGGAAGAGAAACATATCGATTGATTGGAAGAGAGACGAACGTCACGTGGTTTTTCAAGAGCAAAGAATAACAAGTAGTTTTAGATAGAGTCATTTTGTAATCGGTTAGTTATAGGAGTCTGTTAGCCAGCTGAAAGTTTGTTTCCAAACTGGTTTATATAGATGGGAAAGGGGAAGGGAAATAGTATGCAATCAGTAGCATCATTCTTGTACGGGGAGCTCACACAAGAATCACAGGCTTTCAAGTTGTTCTTTTGATTTGAATCAATTAAGCTGGTCAGATCTTCTAGAATTCATAAAAATGGTATCAGAGCATAGATCTAAGAGGGAAATGACGAGAAACACAAGTCAGTTGAGCGAAACTGTCGATTCCCTCAATGAGAGAATGGCTGTGCAATAGGAATTCAATGAAAATCAGTCGAAGGAGATGATTGTTCTTAAGAATAAACTTGATGGAATGCAGAGAACGATGATGGAATTCATGAAGATGATGTCTACTCAAATGAAGCTGCTGGAAAAAGAGAAGTTACCGGCAATAACCACAACAGCAGAAACTGTTATTCCACCGGAAAGACAACTTCATGCTCCTGTGGAAAATCAGGCTGCAAAATTGTTTCCAGTTCATCGTGGCTTACATAATATGGAATCTAACTGTAAGAAAGTGGAGATGCCAGGTTTTGGTGGCACTGAAGTGGTGGGTTGGTTAGCTCGTGTTGAGAGGTACTTTGAGGTTAGAAATTACAGTGAAGAAGAGAAGATGTTATAAGCTATAATGAGTCTCGAAGGAATAGCTCTTTGTTGGTTCAATTGGCAGAAGACTAGACGAAAGTTTATGGAATGGGAGGAATTTAAGGTGAGTATATTTGGCAGGTTTGGTGGATTTAGAGTTGGAACCGCCAGTGATAGATTATTTTCGTTTACATAAAATTTTTCGGTGTATGAATATCTTAATGAGTTTGAAGAACTCGTTTCTCATATTAACCATAAGAGGTGATGAGAAACACTTTTAAGAGTAGACTAAAACCTTGCCTGAGAAGGATGCTGAAACTGTTGAATCTGCAACTGCAAGCCGTAATCGAAACGATGATAAGGCTTGAAGATTGTATGAAGCAGATTCGACAGACTTGATTCATTTAGAAGTAGATCCGAAGGCTGTGAACTTCGCGAAACGCAGTCTGGTCTTGTTCGCGAGAGGATTGGGGAATCAACTCACCAATCGCATCGGAGCTTCAAGAAAATCGGTAGCCGGCATCGAAAACTCAGAAATCAACTCACCAACCGCGTCAATTCTTCACAAAAATCGGTCATTGGAATCGGAAACCCTAAGTTTTACCTTGGAAACCGACGAATCGTGACAGATTCACTGAAGCATGCGTACCTCCTCAGTGGAGAAATTTCAGGTGATTAACCGATGTTGAAGCCGAGGAGAAGCGCCATAAAGGATTGTGTTTCAGATGCGATGAAAGGTATTCATATAATCACCAGTGTAAACAAAGAGAATTGCAAGTGATTCTGGTCAATGAGGAAGATGAACTGAACGACAGAGAAGAAAATGTCATAACAGAGGAGCAAGAAGAAGATAATGGTGAGTTCACTGAATTAACTGAATTATCCTCCAATTATGTTGTAGGAATTTCATCACCTACAACACTGAAATTACGGGGATTCATCGGATAACAAGAAGTTGTGGTCATGGTAGACAGTGGTGCGACACACAACTTCATTGTTGAAAATATAGTGAAGGATCTGAGAATAATAGCCGAGAAAACAAATCAATAAGGAGTATCGCTTGGTATATGTTTGATAGTGAAGACAATGAGATTATGTAGAGCTGTACAGATTCAGATTCATGAGAATATGATATTGTGTAATTGCTTACCGCTTCAGCTCAAAAACGCAGATATGATCGTGAGGGTACATTGGCTGCAAACTTTGGGAAAAATTCAGTTTGATTTTCGTAAGTTGGAGATGTCTTACCATCTTGAAGGAGTGGATGTTACATTAAGAGGTGATTCCACTCTCCAAAACATGATGGTCACTTTTAAACAACTAATCAAATTAGTTATAAGGAGGAACGAGGATTTTGGGTGGAGTTGTTGAGTTTAGACAAGAAAGAAGACAAACAAAATCGAATTCCAAAAGTGATTAAAGAGACATTATCGCAGTTTGAAGAAGTATTTGTGGATCTCGTAGGAAGACCTCCAATAAATGGACACGAGCACAAAATCGTCCTAAAAGAATATGCAGGCCGTGTGAATATTACACCATACAGATATTCCCATGCTTACAAGGAGGAGATTAAAAACTAGTGAAAGAAATGTTGGCAGTAGGGATCATACAGCCCACCCAGAGTGCGTTTTAAGCCCTGTCCTCTTGGTAAAGAAAAAATATGGAAGTTGGAGGTTTTGCGTCGATTATAGAGCATCAAGCCGAGCACCATACAAGATAAGTTTCCTATTCCTATGATTAATTAACTATTGGATAAACTTTATAGTGTTGTATGGTTTTCTAAGTTGGATCTACGAGCTGGTTATCATCAAATTTTGATGAGAAAGGAAGATATTCATAAACGACTTTTAGAACACATGATAGGCTCTATGAGTTTTTTGGTGATGCCCTTTAGATTAATTAATGCACCAACTACATTTCAAGCTCTTATGAATGAAGTGTTTCAGCCATTTTTGCGGAAGTTTGTGTTAGTTTTCTTTGATGATATTTTGGTATTCAGCAAAACCCTCCAAGATCATCAATATCATCTGCATCAAGTACTTTTATTGTTGCAGAAATACAAATTATTTGCTAACTTGAAGAAATGTTCTTTCAGCTCTAAGATGGTGGAATACTTGGATCATTTGATGTCAAAAGAGGGTGTGGCCACCAATCCGAAGAAGACAGGATCAATGAGTAATTGGTCATCTCCAAGAAATGTCAAGGAGTTACGAGGATTCTTGGGATTGACAGGGTATTACAAGAGATTCGTAAGGAATTGTAGGATTATCGTGCAATCCCTTACAAATTTACTTAAAAAAGAGGCTTTATGTCGGTGGGATGAAATAGAAGAAGCTTTCAGAGCATTGAAACAGGCTATGGTAACAGCTCCCGTCCTAATTTTACCGGATTTTGATTATGTATTTGTGGTAGAAATGGATGCTTCAGGCAATGGTTTAGGATCTGTGTTGATGCATAAGAAGTGACCATTGGCTTATTTCAGGAGGAGTCTTTCGCCGCGAGAGAAAACGAAACAAGTGTATGAGAGAGAATTGATGGCGATTGTGTTCTCAGTTCAAAAGTGGAGGCACTACCCGTTGGGATGGAAGTTCACGGTTTGCACAGATCAAAGGAGTCTGAAATTTTTATTGGAACAAAAAATGGTTAAAAATGGAGTTTTCCGAAAAAACTGGTATCAAAAGTGGTTAACAAAACTATTGAGGTTTGACTTTGACATCTTGTACAAATCTAGAAGAGACAACAAAGTGACTGATGGATTATCACGGATGTTAAGTGAGCTTAGGGTTCCGACCAATTTACAGCTACATGACTTGCATGAGGAGATAATTTTGCATACTACATTAATAAGAGAAGAAATAGAAAGTCAGCGAAAGAAACATGAAGGTTATACCATCTGTAACGATATGTTGTGCTATAAAGGTAAAATTCTGGTGCCGGAGGATTCCCACCTCATTAAGGGGATATTATATGAGTTCCATGACAACAAAATAGGGGATCACTCAAGAGTGTTGAAGACTTTGAAAATAATACAAGCAGTTTTTTATTAGAAGAGAATTACGAAACAAATTCAGAATTATGTGGCTCAATGTCCGGTTTGTCAAATTTAGAAATACTCAAACTCTATCACCGACTCGTTTATTACAACCTCTAGAGATTCCGAGACAGGTATGAGAGGATCTCTCTATGGATTTCATTGAAGGGTTACCAAAATATTTAGGATATAATGTGATAATGGAGGTGGTTGATAGACTCAGTAAGTTTTGTTATTTTCTTCGATTGAAACATCTATTTACAGCAGAAGAAGTGACTAATCTCTTTGTTAAAGAGATTGTTCGTCTACATTTCCTAAATCGATTATTTCGGACATAGACAATATATTTGTAAGTGGCTTTTGGAAAGAGTTGTTTAAGCTGTCAGACATAAAATTGCGATTTAGCACTACTTTCTACCTGCAAACCAACGGACAAACTGAGGTCGTAATCGATGTTTAAAGACTTATTTGTATTGTTTTGCAAGATCATATCCAAAGAAATGGGAGACTTTTCTAACTGGACGAAGTTTTGGTTTGATTCCACCTTTCACTCCTCTCTCTAAGGTACCCGTTACTAGTAATCTATGGTTGTGATCATCCTGTTGTTATTCCTTTCGAGAAAAGATCCACTAATAACTTTGTTTTGGAACAGACGTTGAAACAGGATCAAATGTTGGAACAAGACGATCAAATGATAAATATATTTGAAGCAATGTGTAAGTTAATTTAGTGAATCCCTGATATTCCCCTCGATCAACAATCGCCATGTTCCCGTAACAATTGGAGGACCTTTTAAACACCATTATGTAGATACAAGCACCGTCTCCACCAATGCAGTGCCCAAAAGTGAAGAAGGAAACTTTCTCCACAGATCAAATTCACAACAACGAATACTAATACAAGCCCCGCATTGTGGGGGGAAATATCACTCCTATCCTATGTACAGTACCCGCTTCAAAGGAGCAACCATCAAAGGGCACTTCGACATCAAAAACTACAACTTTTGAATTCTTCTCTGACCTCTAAAAATCAAATTCAGCCATCCCCACAACATCTTTTATTTGTGTATAATCTCTTCTTCTTTTTTGCTCCCTTTGAAGCTTCAAAAAGATTGCAAATTTGCCTCTTCCTTGGTCGCGGAACTGAAGGGTTCGTGTTAAAAGACATTTGTTCTCAATTCTCTGCTCTTCACCCCTCTTCGCTTGCAGAGAAGAAAATACCAAATCCTTCCCCTGAAAAAGAGAGACACATAAGCAATAAGGAAGAAAATGGATTTAGAATTGGTTCAATGGAGACTTCCACAAACTGAGCCCAACATTGAAACAAAAATCTAAGCAACATCCAATCGCAAGTAGCTCTAACTCAACCAAAGTGGAGTCAGTAATGACTAAGTCAGACAGAGCCAAGACAGTGCCCAGAAGAAGTCTACGAGAAAGAAATAGACTTAGGGACGTACCAGGAAAGAAACAAGCTCTTTAATCTCTCAAAATCACCGAGTCTACAAGGGCCAACAAGGGTTTCAAGCAATCCGGCGCAAACTTACGCGCGAAAAGGTAAGAACTTGAGTGGTTTGATCTCCGGAGCCGGTGAATCAGCTCCGGCGAAACTTCCTTCCGTTTGTAGGTGTACGGATGCCCCTTCACAGTACCCGTCCAGTTGACTCGGGTCAAGGTATAGCCGGTACACCCATCAGGGTCCTTCATGTTCAACAATGTTGGAAAATAATGCTCTTCAGGGTAACATTCATCTGCTCGATAACATGGCAGTTTGAATTTCCGCCACAAGGTTCGATCTTTGATAGTTAACAGAGCATGTCTCCGTGTCATGACGAAGAACTGCGAACCCACCCGGAACTTCTCGAAAGGGACCTCTGGCATCATCGCATACCTTCCCCGAGCGATGTAACGTTTCCAAAGCCGAGGTTCTTCAGCTACGATCTCGATGAAGCTCCGGAACCAGACCCGTATCCCTCTCGAAGTCGGGTCTGGGTTGGATTTATCGAAAGTTGAAGACTCGAAGAGGGAGTGGTAAACGTAGCGGAAGCTGTGGAGAGGAACGCAGTACTGAGAGAGCACAGCGAAGTAGGAGTTCGCCGGGTCGTCGATGAGAGCGATGGCGAGGAGGCGCCGGGTGGCAGAGATGAGGGTTGGGGAGGCGCGAGCGGTTCGCTTGGCGTAAGAGATGAAAGTGTTCTCGAACACGGAGCCATTGCCGGGTCTGGTGATGTTCACCGACGGATCTGCGTGAACGTAGACGTTGAAGAGCGACCGTGATTGGCCCGAGAAGAAGCGATCCCAAATTGGCGCGAAATGGAGGTCGGAGTTGGTGAGGAAGAGGAAAGCGATCTTGAACTTAGGTTTAGAGTTCCCGGAGGAGAGGTGGGAACGGGAGGAGGATACGGCGGCGGCACGGCGGAAGAGACTCTGGTCATCGATCTCATCGGAGGCCGGGATGAGGGAGTCGCCGGGAGGAGGAGGGAAGACATGAGGCGCAACGAGGAAGAAGACGATCGGGAGGCAGAGGAGGAGAGAGAAGGAGATAACGAATTGGTTCGTCAACATTTGAGAAATCAGAAAACTCCAAAATCAGAAACCCTAATCAATGAACCTCAGATCGCGTCTCCTCTGCTCACGCTGAAGATCGTAAATCTACGGGAATGTACGTAGATTTTCCAACGATTTAGGGTTCCTCGACTTCTGGGTTTCACGGATTCGGAGAAATTAGGGATTCTCCGCAAATGAATCGCCGGTAATTCCCATCTCAAGAACACGAATTTCAGGAACAAACTTCAGCAGATTCAATCTCTACAACAACATTTTGGTGATCAAACGGTGTAATCGAGAGCTCAAACCCGTGGGTTTTAGAGATTTCTGGGGAATTTCTCGAGATTGAGAAAGAAAATTTTCAGATTATGATCTAAAATAGGAAGAAATCTTCTGGGGGTTATCTTCTCTCACAGTTACTGATGAATACAAGATGCAGATGCGGAGGAAGAATTTTTTTTTTTCATTTGACGCCACCACTCACTTGTAAATTTATGCAAGAACAAGGGCATCTTCGTCATTTGCTACACACGAGCGTTAGTCTGTGACGCCGTCAGGTAATGTCTGTGAAATCGTCGTCGGATTGACGGTAAAGATAACGCCGCTGTTTCCGTTTCCTTCGGCGATAACGGCAAGCGATATGCAGATAAAAACGAGTAAATTGTTAAAAATTAATTATTAATAGATATAAATATTAGGGTTAGGTAAAATATGTGAAGTATACGTATCCGATTCGTATTCGAATCGTATTCGATCTGGAAAAATAAATATTTATAGAAACAAATATAAATATCAGGATTTAGATATTCGACAAATAAAAATACAAATTGTATAGTTAATTATTCGTAAGTATTCGTATCTGTATATATTAAATAGATAATTTATTTAATATATAGATATATATAATAAAATTAATTTTAAAGATCAAATTATAAATAAAAAACATTATTATCATTGATTTTCAGATCAAATATAAAATATATAAAGAAATAGTTATTATATTTAAAATTTAAGGACTAAAATGTAAATTATAAAAGTTTTTATTAATTTTTTTTTTTAAAAATTGATTTTGTTACGAATACGGATATCCGACGAATATCCGAATATTTGCGGATATTCGAATTTAAGAATATCCGTATTTACGAATACGAATACGAATAGTAAAATCGAATATTCGACGAATACGAATACGAATACGAATAGTCGAATATTTACGGATATTCGCTATTTGCCCACCCCTAATAAATATATATTAAAAATATATAATATATATTATATAAATAATATTAATAAGATATATATATATATATAATTAAATACATATTATTATATGATTTGAAATATATATGTAAACCTATGTATATTAATAATATGTATTGTATATTATATAAATATAGATATATTTATATGCATATATATATATATAATATTCTAAGTGATATTTATATATATTATAATATATAAATAATAAAGTACCATGTAAGTTAAAAAGGAAGAAAGAGAAGAGTGAAGGAGAGAGATGTGAGAGAGAGAGATACCAGAGAGAGAAGAATTACTAATAAGAATGTTTTTTGTTTTTATTGTGTGTATTTTTACATATGAGGTTGTCTATTTATAGGCAAACCTCTCTTAATTATTAATATTAAATATAGTATATGGGTTGTTGTTTATGAGACATTTATAATTTAGCACTCTTTCTTAAATGTCTATTGACTGCCTCGTTAAAAACCTTATCATGGAAAAACCCTTTGGGATAAAAACCATGTGATGCGTATCAGAGTTAAATATAACCTAATCTACCCGCAAGTGCACGGCACGTGTGTAGTATTTTAGGTGTCGATCCCACAGAAACTATGCAACGCTACCTAAACCCGAACTATGAATCAAACTTGCTAACGAAAGAATGTGAATAAGGAATGAAATACTGAAATTAACTAAACTACCTGGGTTCTAACGATGAGATAAACGTCCTAGGAAACCGGTTTCACCACAAGACTACCGAAACCAACGATCAACCTATCTATCATGCAATCCCAGTTAAAGCTATCTAAGGCGGACGATCCTAACATGATATCTACCCTCTCTCAAGGCATAGACACGTGATCTAGACAAGCTGCCCCCTACTTTCGTGGTTGACAACATGAACTAAACCCATAAACTCTGTGATTCGCCCGTTCACCCTCAACCGTTGCTACCCTACTTTCGTGGCCTAACCTCGGTTGTTCTAAACCTGATCTTCCAAGACTAGAATTCTCCTTTCGGTCCTTCTCCTAACCCCTAACACATGCATCTACGTGGCCAGCGCAAACACAAGTAAATTGAAGCACTCAGATAAAGAATAGATAAACTAAAACGGGAAGATGCATTCAAAATAGATCAAAAGAGGTCTCGTTATAGCCAAGGGCTAATCGCTTCTCCTAGAACAAACAAACTACTCGCTCATGCGCCTGTAAAGAAACATAAACATAGTAGAGAGTCTAAGGAACATAAAAACCAAACAAAACCGAAGTGGCGGTGCTTGATCTCCAATGCTCCTCGCTTATCTCCTCGCAAGAATCTGCGCTGTCTTCGCTGAATTGTTCTCCTCTCTAAGCTTCCTGTAATGACGTCTTTTTGCCTCCTTTTAAGCCTCCTAAGTCGGTCCAATTGTTGCCCTAATTGCCCCACGAGTTCCCTTATGTTTTAAGTTAAGTTTACTTAAGTTTTGAGCAGTTTCGGGCCGCTACCCGCTCGGGTAGTGACTGTACCCGCTCGGGTGCGGCTAGGGCAGTTCGTGCGCGTCCTGTGGTGCTGGAATGGTGCCCGATCGGGCATGGCATGTGTGCCCGCTCGGGCACAAGGCAAAATGGTCCTAAATGCTTGCCCGAGTCGTGCTAAATGGTCCACACAATTGGCCGTAGGTTTTGCCCGATCGTGCAAGGGTTGTGCCCGACCGGGTGAGGCTTTTCCATGCTCAATCTCGTCCCGTTTGTCCCGTGATGATCCCCAAAGTTGCTCCTTAGCTCCGTGCATGTTCCTTTAGCTCCAAAATAGTCCAAATACGCGTAAAAACCTGTAAGAACATGAAAAGCACGAAAGCAAGTAAAACGGATACGGAATCATACGTAAAACATCACATATGTATCAAAAACGTCTCCTAAATCGTGCAAGAAATACGTATGAAAACGAGATGATCAAAATCCCCCAGACTTGAATGTTTGCTTGTCCCTAAGCAAACGTAAACGTGGAATACATGGGGTGTGAAAAATACGAGAATTCCCCTTCTCCTAGAAACACCGCTAAAGCGAACCTAACCGATCAACTAGCAAATCGAGAGCAAATTCGGCCTAATCGAGTTTTCAGCCTTAATCCTAGGTCCACCACGGTTACCCATAAGAAAGTAAATCAAAGGAGACTAGACACACTACCGTAACTCCCTCCACCAGAAAAGACTTCAGACTATGCTAAACCTAGGTCAACCGAGGATACTTGTTTCTTTCTTTCCGAGCTTCTTTCTTTCTTTTTCTTTTCTTTTTCTTTTTCTTCTTTTTCTTTGCATACTATGACTTTTTCTTCTTCTTTTTTT
>CM071870.1:37717209-37732665 GCA_036759665.1 Gynandropsis gynandra | reverse complement strand
GAAGCTTCAGTCGCTCTTCATCCATTGCTAAAATTTCTTCCACTGTTGGTTCCTTGTATATATCTGGATCGTGATGCTGTACTTGATCTGGTGGTGGTTTCATTTGTAGATAATACGACATATATTGCCCCGATTGTGTCGATCCAGTGTTTCGGAAGAAATTTGGATTCATGTAATCATCAAACCCTGAATTGGAATATCGGGAATGAGATAAAAGGTTGCCATTTTCCTCGGACTGAGGGCGGTTTCTCGTTTTACCGCCTCTTCCGACGCGGCGCGACATACTGAAATGTGAAATTAAAATATTACGACATTATAAATTTCAACGTACATTTCTAAATTTCGTAACTTCTAACATCAACACATAAATAAACAGCTAAATTCCATGCTCTTACCTTAAAATTCCAGCTAATTTAGAACCAATTCCAGCGAAATTCTATGCTCCTACCAAGATTTTTTTCAACTAATCCATGAAATTGACGGTTCAACACGAGACTGGAGGCGGCGAACGGGGCGGCGACGGAGGAGGGGAGGGCGGTGGCGAGGGGAGGGGCGACACAAGGGAACGCGGCGGCCGGTGGGAACGTAGGCGACGAGAGGGGAGATGTAGGCGTTCGAACGTAGGCGACGGCAGAAACGTAGGCGTTCGAACGTAGGCGACGGCAGAAACGTAGGCGTTCGAACGTAGGCGACGCGGCGGCGACGACGAGAGAAGCGAATGCGGCGGCGACTGAGGAGGAAGGGAACGCGGCGGCGACAGAGGAGGAAGGGGAATGGATTCGAGCGTGAAGAGTCTGAGAATGGATTCGAGAATTTATAATAATTTGGGGACGGGGGGACAAAATCCGTCTCCAATTGGAGACGGGTGGATAAAATCCGTCTCCAATTGGAGATAGAGGGATAAAATCCGTCTCCAATTGGAGACGAGGGGATAAAGTCCGTCTCCCATTGGAGACGGGGGGATAAAATCCGTCTCCAATTGGAGACGGCTGAAGCCCGTCCCTAATTGAGATCGGCTCATCCGTCCCTAATTGGGGACGGTTCAATCTTCTGTCCCCAATTCTGGGATCGGTGATTGATCGGGACGATTGACCAGGACCGGGATCAAGACAATTGACCGGGACCGGGATTGGGACGATTGACCGGGGATCGGGCCCGAGATGATAGAACGGGATCGGGACGATAGATCGGGACGATAATCATAAAAAACGTATAATCATTGAGAAAACAATTCGTAAACATATAATTATTAAGAAATAGAAACAATCATTAAAAAGTATATAAAAACAATCCGTAAACATTTTAACATGATTCATCATCAGAGTCACACAAATTATTCCGTCGAATCTTCTGTATCTGATTCAAATTCCACATCTTCTTTTTCTTCTATATCTTCATGAAGATCATCTTCATTTCTTTTGATTTTGTGTAAGTTCTTCAACGCGTACATCGTCAATGGCAATAATCTCGGTCATTTGTTGTTGCATTGGCAATTGTTGTTGTTCTGTGTTGTCGATAAATTTGTCCCTCGGAAGTATCTTCATTGCGACACGCCACCCTGAAGATCTTCTAATATGCGGATAGGAAACGTAACAAGCTTGATCAGCTTGTGACGCAAGAATAAAAGGCTCGTATTGTGCATATCTTCATGTGGAGTTAACTTCTACAACGCCTAGTTTGTTTACTCTTGTTCCGCGACCAATTATTGGATCAAACCAATCACATCGAAATAACATCACTTTTAAACCGACATAACCTACAAAAAAAATCAAAATCTGAGTCAATATCCAAAATGACATACGTGGTAAGGATAACATTGTTTTAAAGTTGTTTTCTATACCTGGATATTCCAATTGCAAAATTTCCTTTTAAATCCCATAAAAATCTGGTTCATCGACCGATGCACAATAGCTTTCACCTTTCACACATACACCATAATTCATCGTCGACTTCAATTTCCCATGATCGTAAGTGTGAAAATGATAACCACGTGTAAAATACATAGGCCAACTCATAACTTTCACAATCGGTCCTTTGACAAGATCTCATAGCCACAACGGGTGATTGCCCATCTCAACCTGCATTACATGTACAAACTTAGACACATCGTCAGAATATTATAAAAGTTATTTATGTAAAATTTCATTACTTACATATTGTTTGATCCATGTGGAGAAATCTTTTTTTTAAGTTCTTGGAGTTGAGAATCATCAATGTTCGTATATGTATTCTTCAATATATCCTCAAATGTCCTATAAAAAGAAACAAAATTCTATAAATATTACAACAATAAACAAAATTGTCATTGTGATAACCATAGTTAATTATGAGATTTTATCTTTCAAAAGGCTGTAGATATTTGCAGTTTAATAAAACATATATATGTGCGATATGGAGATCTCGTTGTGATAACCATATATCTTTCGCCTTACCAGCAGATCGACCAATTCCGCAAAATATGTCCGGAACATCTGGTACTGGATATGAATACGTCACACCATCATCAAAATATCTGTCTGAATTTCTAGTCCGCGTTTGAACATGTGGTTTGAAGTAGTATGAAGTGAAGAACAATATTTCCTCATTGACGTATTGTTCCACAATTGAACCCTTCGGTCGAGTTTTTTGTTTGGTTTTTTTTTTCAGATGAAACATAAATCGCTCGAACGGATACATCCAACGAAATTGAGCTGGACCTCCTAGTGTTGCTTCGTGCGGTAAATGAACTGTCAAGTGCTCCATAACTTCGAAGAATGATGGTGGAAAAATCTTATCCAAGTTACATAGTACAATAACTATGTTATTTTGCAGTCGACAAACCACATCCATACTCAGATTTCTCGAACATAAATCTCGGAAGAATAGGCCAATACCTATAACATTAAAGTATTATTAGTGTATTTAACAAATATTCACACTACATATTAATATAAAATCAACCACATACCTCCAATTGCTTCGTGTGCATGTTTGTTCATCAATTCAGAAAAACATATCGGAAGAAGTCTTTGCATGAATACATGACAATCGTGACTTTTCATCCCTAATAACTTTCCTCCTTGAATGTCAACGCACCTTCCAATGTTAGACGCATAGCCATCGGGAAATTTCACATCTTCTTTCAACCATTTCAACAATTTATATTTCGTATCATTTGACAATCTGAATATCGGGACTGGCGCTTTACCGTCGTCACTTATATGTAACTCCCTTCGTGAGCAATATTCTTCTAGATCTTTGCGTAATTTAATATTGTCTTTTGTCTTCCTCGTGACATTCAGTACTGTATTGATGATGTTATCAAAAAAATTCTTCTCTATGTGCATCACATCAAGATTATGTCGAAGTTTCAAATTTTTCCAATACGGCAAATCCCATAATATGCTCTTCTTGTACCAGTTATGAGTAATTCCATAACCACCAATTCTCGGATGATTGTTTCCTCCGCAATCTATACTCCTCGGAATACCCAAAGCAAGAAGTCGTTCATATAAAATCTCTTCGCCGGTCAAAACTGGAGGAGGATATTTCCGCACAACTACATTCCTTTTGAAATTTCTCTTGTTGCATCGTAATGCATCATCAACAGGAAGAAAACGACGATGACAATCAAACCATCTCGTCTTTCTTTCGTGTTTCAACTGAAAAGCATCTGTATGCAATATGGACAAGCCAATCGACCATGCGTTGTCCATCCAGATAACATACTATAAGCTGGAAAATCACTTATTGTCCACATGAGAGCACCTCGTAACATAAAATTTTGTTGCCTCGACACATCGTACGCTTGAACTCCATTCCATAATTCTTTTAATTCTTCAATAAGTGGTTGAAGAAATATATCCAAACTTCTTTTCGGATGATTAGGCCCGAGAATCATTATTGTTAAGAACAAAAATTCCCGTTTCATGCACATATCCGGTGGTAATTTGTAAGGTGTCTCTATAACTGGCCACAATGAATAATTCTTTCCAGACATCCCAAATGGATTAAAACCGTCGGTACAAAGGCCTAAATAGACATTTCGACTCTCAGCCGCAAAATCAGGATATACCTTGTTAAAGTGTTTCCACGCCTTACCATCTGAAGGATGACACATCTCTTCTTCACGACTTGAATGCTCAGCATGCCATCTCATGTCGCTTGCGGTCTCCACAGATTGATACAATCTTTTTAATCTGTATGTAATTGGTAAATACCACATACGACGATATGTAACCGATTTTCCATTCTTTGTTAAATAAAACCGATCTTTTCCACAAAATAAACAATTACTCATCTCCGATGTCTCTCTCCAAAAAATCATGCAATGGTCTTGAAAAACATCAATCTTTTAATATGGCAATAAACCCAAAGATCGCATCATCTTCTTTGTCTCATAATAGGAGTCTACTACATTATTATCTTCTGGCAAATAATCTCTTACTAATTGCAATATCGAATCCATGCAATTCTCAGACAAATTATTTTCAGTCTTCAAATTCATCAAACGTGCAGACAGAGATAACTGTGATAAACCACTCCTACAACCATCATAAAGTGGATTCCTAACACTTTCTAGCATTTCAAAAAAACTTTTTGCTTCTTCATTCGGATCTTCTTCAATATTTTCATTTCTTTCACGGAATACATTTTGCACCATTTCCACATAGGGGTTCATTTCTACATCTTGAGAAGACTCAAATTCATCATGATGTATAGTGCCCCTAAAGTTTTCCACAACATTACTAGATCGTGGTGCAAATTTTTCTCCATGACATAACCACATGAAATAATTCGGGGTAAATCCTCTTAAATAAAGATGCTTCCAAACAGTTCTCTCATTAACAAATTTTTCATTCTTGCATTTCACACATGGACAAACCAACGTACCCGTTTCTTTGTAAACTTGTTGATTCGTCGCCATTGTCATAAACTGTGTGACGCCTTCTATAAACTCTTTCGATACGCTTTGAGATTCTGGATCAATTCTTCTGTACATCCATTGTCTAGAATCGAAAATGTTCGATCTTGATGAAGATGCCATTATATCGCAAACACTATAGAATATATGCGGTGAAAAATATATGAGAGTTGCTTATGAAAAACGGATCAATGGTTGAGGGGTTAAATAGATTATTTATACACGAATTAGGGACGTATTAGGGACTAAGAGATTAATTTTCCGAAAATTCGTCCCGAAACCGTCCCTAAAACGGTTTCTAAAGTCCTAAATTTAGGGACGGTCCCAAATCCGTCTCCAAATTTGGAGACAGATGACCTGCCCGTCTCCAAATTTGGAGACGGATGACCTGCCGTCTCCAATTTAGAGACGACTTACTATTCCGTCCCTAATTGGTCTGCATTTAGGGACGGATTAGGCACGACTCTTCTGTACCCAAATTTGGGGACAGATTAGGGACGGATTTCATTTTCCGTCCCTAATCCGTGTATAATCCGTTCCTAAATTTAGGGACGGAAATGTCGGTCCCCAAATTCCGTCCCTAATCTTGAATTTTCTAGTAGTGATTATACCACATACATCCAGATTGTTTCAATCCATATAAAGATTGTTGCAATTTGATTGCACACATTTCTTTAGGTTTGAGTTTGATGTTTTAGGCATTTTTAGTCCTTCAGGGATTTTCATGTATATATCATTATCCAAAGATCCATATAGATATATCGCAACCATATCCATAAGGTACATATCTAAGTTATTGGATGTTGTTAAACTCATCAAATATCTAAATGTGATTGCATCCATAACAGGAGAATATGTTTCCTCATAATCAATTCAGGTCTCTGGGAAAACCCTTGTGCGGCAAGGCATGCCTTATATCTCGTGAACTCATTATTTTCATTTCATTTTCGTACAAAAACCCATTTGCATCCAACCGATTTAACACCATTTGGAGTTTGAACGATGGGTCCAAATACTTTTCTTTTATTTAATGAGTCTAATTCTATTTGTATAGCTTCTTTCATTTGATCCAATCATGTCTCTTTTGACATTCTAACACTGACATTGGTTCTAGATCTTCACTATCATTTTCAATTTCTTTGGATACAGAGAAAGAGAATATTCCATCATTGTCATTTATTTCATCTCTTCTTATAATCTTTTCATCATAGATATAATTGATGGAAATTTCATTGTTCTCTATATGTTCATGATTATTTTCACGATTTTCATTTTGAAGATCATCTTCATCATTTATTTCCTTTTGAATGTTCTCTATGATTTGAGAATTATCATTATTATCAAACTTCTTTCTCTTTCGAGGATTTTTATCTTTAGAACCAAGTGGTCGTCCGCGCTTTAAGCGTGTTGTAGACTCGTTTGAAATTCTTTCACCTCTATGCCCTTTTGGTATTTCTATACGAGCAGGTGCATTTGCAACCGGTATATATGATTTTGTAACCCGAGTTGTATCATTGAACCCATCTGGAAGTCTATTCGCAATATTTTGCAAAAGTATTATCTTTTGTACTTCCATATTACATTGTTTTGTAGGAGGATCAAGATATAACAATGATTGTGTTTTTCATGTTAGATCTTGTGAGGCTTGTTTTATTCCTCCTCCTAACGGTGGGAATTCATTCTCATTAAAATCTCAATACCAATCGATGTATAATAGTCATTGAAAGCTTGAGAAGTGAATTCACCAGCGTTATCAATCCTCACCTTCTTAATAGGGTGATCGGAGAATTGAGCTCGTAATTTTGTTATTTGAGCAATAAATCTCGCAAATGCAACATTGCGAGTTGATAATAAGTAAACGTGTGACCATCTGCTAGAAGCATCGATCAATACCATAAAGTATCGAAATGGTCCACTTGGTGGATGTGTAGGTCCACATATATCCCCATGTAATCGTTCTAAAAACGATAGTGATTCATGTCCAACTTTGACAGACGATGGTCTTATTATTAATTTTCCTTGAGAACAAGCACTACATGCGATTTCATGAGATTGAAATATCTTCTCATGTTTTAATGGATGACCATTGGAATTTTGGATAATTTTTCGCATCATTATTGAACCAAGGTGACCCAATCGATCATGCCAAATCTTAAACATGTCTTCATATCTTGGGTTTAATATGGCATATGTTTCCACCATTCTTATCTTTGTGAAATATAATCCAGAGGATAAAGCTGGTAATTCCACAATATGTTTCTTTTTGGAAACCATTATCGTGATATAAAGATATTCACGATTTTCATCATTCATGGTCTCAACATGATAGCCATTTTGGCGAATATCTTTGAAACTTAATAAGTTTCTTTGGGATTGTGGAGAGAATAATGCATCTTGTATGATAAATTTTGTCCCTTCGGACATTATAAAATTTGCTTCTCCACATCCCTTAATTATTTTTGCATTTTCAGATATTGTATTGACGCTGGATTCATGTATTCTCAACTTGGAGAAATATTTTCTATCTTTCAATATTGTATGTGTCGTAGCACAATCGGCTAGACATATGTCTCCATCATTGATGTTTGATCGTGACATATTTTGTATTACTTTGATGCGATAAAGATATAGATGAACCTGAAAAATATGAAGTAAACATTGCATATAATATATAACAATGTAACAAAATATTACAACAAAAGATAATCTAATAAAACTTTTAAAAACTAAATAATGAAAGGAAAAATACATTCGAAAATAACAAGCTAAGTCTTAAAAATGAGATAATGATAACAAAGAAATTCATATCGAAATCTCATTTTCTTTTCTCATCTTCATTATCAGGTTGTACATAAAGTCCGCAATGTCAAGGTGCATTCCAACCTTGTCGTTATCCATGAGATCATCGAGATCATCTGAGACATAATTCGTTTGAACATTTTGGCTTTATCCGTCAGTGACTTCTGGTATAAATCAACAAAATGTCTTGGTGTTCGGCGCACTTGGGACCAATGTCCATTCATACCACATCGATGACATATTGTATTTTTTCGCCTTTTAGTCACACATTTTCATTTTCATTCACTCGATTATCTTTCCTTTTATTTTCTCCATGACGGAAATTATTTGGTGGATTACTCCGACCTCTTTCTCTACCATATCCATATCCATTTCCACGACCGCGACCACGTCCACGGCCTCGACCACGACCACGTATATATCCATGCCCACGGTCATGCTAGTGGTTATAATTTGATGAAGTCACATTACTTTCATAAAATGATGCAGAACCAGAGAGACGAGCATGATGATTTTTCTGCAACGAGGAGAAACTGTAACAATTCGCGATAGGTCTTAAAATCCTTCGCGCGATATTGTTGTTGTAAAATTACATTATCAGCATGGAACGTCGATAATGTTTTTCCAGCTTATCATAATCACTTATTTTTTCTCCATATAATTTCATTCTGGAGATTATTTCGAACATTGTAGAATGATATTCATCGACGGATTTATAATCTTGGAATCTTATATTCAACCAATCATTCTTTGTATTTGGGAGTATCACATATTTTTGGTGATCAAATCGATCTTTAAGAGATTCCCTCAAATCTGCGGGATCTTCTTTTGTTCGATACTCATTTTTTAATCCATCGGCAATATGATGACGTAAAAATATCATGGCTTTTGTCTTTTCCTCTTCTGATGAATTATTATCTTTATCGATCGTGGCAATAAGCTTTTTGCCTTTTAGATGCATTTTAGCATCAAATGCCAATGTCATATAGTTTTTTCCAAAGACATCTAGTGCTGTGATTTTAAGAATCACCAAGTTCGACATGAAGATCTATTATCATTGAAGAGAAAAAAATAAAGAAATATAAGTTATGACATTGAAAACAAAATTAAATAAATTATTATATAACAATTCATGTGTTAGGTGCGTTTATATTTATAGATAATTTATTTTTAGATTTATTTAACCAATTAACAATTAAATAATGATAAACATAATTTAAATAAATTATGGGGTGAAATTGTTTTTCATCCTCCACATAAATAAATAAAATAATTAATAAAAATAAAATATAACCAAAAATTGGTGGCTCAGCCATCCGTATAACAACAATAAGTTAAATAAATTATGGGGTGAATTTTTTCATCCTCCACATAAATATAATAATTAACAAAATAAAATATGACGTAAAAAATGGCGGCATAGCCATCCTTATAACAAGAATATTCATAAAATCTTAATATTATTGATTGGTGGCTGAGCCCGCAAAATCATATAGCATAAGATATATTATGACCGGGATATATATTCTTCAAGGTCTCTATATAATTTTTTTTACTTAAAAATCGAATCCAAATCAAATCCAACATCGATTGGAAATCGAGATCGTAAAAAATTGAAATTAAAAATAATATATGTAACGTATAATATTGTATTTTCTTAATTAATTAGAACGCTCGTGCTAATAACGTGTTAAAAATTAATCATTAATAGATATGAATGTATATTAAAAATATATAATATATATTATATGAATAATATTAACAAGACATATATATAATTAAATATATATAATAATATGATTTGATTTATATATGTATATGTATGTATATTAATAAAATGTATTGTATATTATATAAATATAGATATATTTATACGCATACGTATATATATAATATTCTAAGAGTTATAAATATGTATATATATTATAATATATAAATAATAAAGTATTATATATATGTATATACCTTACCGTGTAAGTTAAAAAGGTATGTTAAAAAGGAAGAAAGAGAGGAGTGAACGAGAGAGACGCGAGAGAGAGAATCATATATATAAAAAGGAGGTTTTTTCCTCCGTTCTCATGCTGCCACGTCAGCTGGAGGAAAAAACCTCCTTTCATACCGTGTGAAAAAATGCAGTTCCTCATTTACTCCTGTACGTCTTCAATGGGTTCTCTGAAATTAAACACGCTCTCAGGGGAATACCGAGAGGGCGATGGTTTGCTTCTCCCTCTTGCCTAATCGGCCAGCACCGACGGGAACCGCGACGCCTTGGAGAGCACTGATTCGATTCCCAACGGTTCAGGCATGGGCGAGCGATTCACTGCTCAGGTTAGGTCGGCCTCCAATGGAACACCCATTTTGCTATCGCTTACTTCTTCCTCTTGTCTGATCATGCAGCACCGATAGTAGCAGCGGCGCCAGAACAAACGGGAGCGGCGGATGCGCTGCGCATGAGACAGCGATTTCCCATGGTTCAGGCATGAGACAACGATGCACTGCACAGGTTAGGTCGCCCATTTTGCTAATTTTTTTTAAAATTCGCCTCTCCCAACAACAGGAGCCGTCGGTTGGGAAAAGAAGGATGCGAGTCGACGACCTTTCGTCTTCTTCTTCTAAATTAACCAGCTACGCAGGGGGGCAGCGTTCAATTTCCAGTTGTTGGGGCATCGTCGATCGCCTCGTCGACCTTTCGTCTTCTTCTTCTAAATTAACCGGCTACGCAGGGGGAATGGCGGAGCAGCGTTCTGATTTCCAGTTGTTGGGGCATCGTCGATCGCCTCCGCTACTAAGGGCATTGGGTTAAATGATCTTGATTGCATCTGTGACAAAACCTGGTAACAGATTATGCCTTTTTATGCAACTTCTTTTTATTCTGCTACATCGTCTTATAGGATCGCAATGTTGGAGAGGCATTCAACAAGGAAGCCATTGCGCGTTATGAGAGGCGTTTAACTGAATTGGATAGATGAACTTTGGAAATATTTGTACTTGCTCAGATATTCAGGTAACATGTCGTAATCTTTCCAAGTTTTAAATGAATAACTTGTCTACAACCTTGGTCATTTTTAGTTCCAGTACACAATAAAGGGTTGACATGTTTGTTTTATATCCTTAGAAGTTCTAGCAGCCATCTGTAAAAGGTTATGCAGTGAGAAGATGTTATGTATGGAACTATACCCTGCTACTCTCTTTAAATTCTTGTGATATTGCATGTCGTGTTCCTTCAATCTGTGTCTCATGTACTTTATTGGAATCTTTGTGAAAAATACAGGAATGTTAGCAGCTGAAGCTGCATTCAGTGCAATTCATGAGCGTTTGAAAATGAATACTTATTGGGACAACTTGAGGTATTAGTGGGTGTGGAAAGAACTTTACGCAGCTCGGAACTATCGTCCGGTTTGTAACATTCTTTATCATATTATTCATATGTACTCTTCAACCATTATGTTAAATGATCTTGATTGCATCATGATAAATCAGATTTTTTTCTATCAGCTTCATCATCTCTATAAACCAATTGATTTGCCAGATCCTCGTCACTTTATACACTGATATAATGAAGCGTTCCTTCACAGATAAGTTGTTCTCTTGTCTGAATTAATTCATGTATGCTGTTGCAGGACATCTTACACAAATATCTTAGCTTAATGATGGTCGTCCATGGTGCATTCTGAGATATATCAAGTGTCCTACTGACGGTACCAACTTTTCTATCCGAGCTCTCTTCACTTCATGCGAGAGCCGAGCAGCTAGAAGCTGCATCATCTAAGGTATTTGGCGGTGACAACTCAAAAAATAAAAAAATAGAAGAGTTAAAAGAAACCATCAAGGCCACTTAGGATGCCAAACATGTAGCCATTAGAGAGTATGAACGGATCAAGGTATTTAGTCGTGATTGTGCATACCTTTGTATATCGAAAAAATCTGGAGTTCCTTTTCATTACCCGATCATGCCAATTTCTAAAATCAATGATTGCAGGAAAACAATCGATGAGAGATTGGAGAGCGAAAGGCGGGAAGACCTTCATCTCTTCTATTCAGACTTCAACAGTTTTCTCTTTTTTATTCCTCATTTAGATGGTATTCTCTACCTAGGCTTTGGCTCATTCCGATGTTCTTTGGTATTTTCAACATGCTGGTGTCGCACTGTCAAAGTCAAAACTGCCCGTGCGATACCAGTTGACATAGTACATTGAATGCTTAAATTTTGGATGCCCGCTTAGTTGACTTTAAACTTTTTTATTAAAGCAAAAAATTGTGAACATTGCTTAACTGGAGTTTTGTTTCTTCAGGATCCAAATGCTCCAACCATTGGTTTCTTGCTTGATTGAATGGATCGGCTCTGCTGTTTAGTGCGGAAGTATATTGCAGGTTGTTCACTTTGACATACTCTAATATAGGTTGTAGGATGACCTGTGATAGCAGATTGGAATCTCAACGTCTCCATTTCCTATCAGAATCATTCATTGATCATCACACAAGCTATTAGTTATTTAATCTTTACGGCACATGATATTTGAAATGCAGCTGTTCGAGGTGCATTCTCAGATATATCAAGTGTCCTACTGATGGTACAGACTTTGCTATCAGACCTCTCTTCACTTTGCTATCAGACTTTGCTAGAAGCTGCATCATCTAAGGTATTTGGCGGTGACAACTCAAAAAATTCGAAAAATAGAAGAGTTAGAAAAAACCATCAAGGCCACTTAGGATGCCAAACATGTAGCCATTAGAGAGTCTGAACGGATCAAGGTATTTAGTCATGATTGTGCATACCTTTGTATATCGAAAAAATCTGAAGTTCCTTTTCATTACCCGATCATGGTGATTTCTAAAATCAATGATTGCAGGAAAACAATCGTTGTGAGATTGAGAGGTTGGAAAGCGAAAGGCGGGAAGAGTTCTTGAACCGTGGTATTTGTTACTGTGCACGAATTCCGAAAGGATTGGTTGTCTATTTTTTATGATTGTGACTTCTTCTTGATCATCAATACATATCAGACATTTAGAAAACGCTATCATCTCTACAGGGAATGAGGGCTTGCTATCAGATGGAAATGCTGCATATAACTGGTCCAGGTACTATTCCCGCCTTACATAAACTTACTAGCCTATCTTCTGTTATTGTGAGTTGAATAATGATGAAATCTTGTGTTATTGTGGTTTAGATATAATGGGAACAGGTGGGATATGCGAAGAAAATGGCCAATGTGAGGGCGAAAGTTGCAGAGGAGACCGGCAGCAGGCAGCCAATATGAGGGGAGGGAGTATGAGATTTGTTGTTCATTTATATAATTACGTTTTGAGGACTGACTTTGCGTAATGATAATAAATGTTGTGTGTATAACTGTTTCGTTATTTTACCATTGAAAATTCAGATGATGTCACATTGGCAGATCGATTGGCTGAGTGTTATAGAGGGTTCTTCATCCAACCGAGGCCAGACAAGAGTGTAGTAGCGAGCCAAATTGTGCAGAAGCAAGAGTTTGTGGAGCAGAGAAGTGTTGCTTTGGGGAAATATTTGCGTAGGCTTGCTGCACATCCTGTGATCAGGATATCGATGAATTAAAGGTGTTTCTTCGGGTGCAACTCTTCTCTGCCGCTACCTGCAACCACGGATGTGGTCTCAAGGGTGTTGGATGGGCTAGTGAAGCTCTCGAAGCAACTGTTTGGAGAATGTGGAGCCTCTGCAGTAGCGCGACATGATGTGGTTCAGCCAGCCAAGGGAGGTAAGTATCTGTTGAGATTGTTTAAAGAACTGAAGCAGTCAGTAACATTGGCTAGGGTGGAACGAAACCACCTGTGGTCGAAGAAGATAAAGAATTCTTGGAAAAGACAGAAAAGATCCAGGACCTTGAGAAGCAAATCATCAATGCTTTCCAGCTGGCAAATTCTTATCTGTATTAGTTAATCTATACATCATTAGGGCTCCATATTCACGTTATATGTAGTTTAGACTGAATTTTTTTTGTTGTGGAAATGTGTTCCTAGGCTGAATGCCTGGTGAAAGCCTAGCAAGACATGGGGGAGACTATGGGGGAACTCATATATCCATTGTAAAAAAAAGGTACATGTAAAATTGAAGATAGGATGACTGATTTGTCTCAGTTGTTCAAGAATCAGGTCAGATTTGATGTTCATTCATACTTGAATCTACAAGAAATCGACATGAAAGTTCATTCTGAAGCTATAGAGGAGGCAATCACCTTTGAAGAAGCTCAAAAACTTTTTGACAGCGCAGCTGCTCAAGGAAAAGATTAAGCCTCCCTCAAGGTATTTTCGAGGATTCTATATCAGATTATTTTGGGTCATTGGGAATGATTTTCTCCATTTTTTGAGTTTTGTGATTGAATTTTAAGGCTAATAAGATGGATTCGGTGGAAACTTATGGTAACACTAGAAGCTTTTTTTTTTATTTTCTTTCTTGGTAGAGTCGCTTGAGTCAATTAATCCGAAAGAAAAAGGACAACTTGCAGACACAAGTAAATCTACAGAAATACAACCTGCTCTACAAGATCCATGACCCGGCGACCATTTGTGTGAGCTGAATATCTCCTACCATTCCTAGAAAAGCTTATGTCGGAAGTGTCGTACGTTATGATTTTGTATATCAAAGCAATGTCTTGAGGTCATAATGGTATGTATATAATTAAGTAGGACTCTCATTTTTGGTATTAGTGAAAGGGAAAAAGTCATAAATTTTAAATCTCCTTTTAATTTGGTAAAAAACGAAAGAAAAATATAGTTTGATATTTTAGTTTTCCAAGAGAAAGAGAGAAGCTATCTTCATTTACCCAGAGATTTGTTTCTTTGCCTTAGTCATGTCTCTGTTTCTATCACATAACAAAGACACGAGAATAATAGTTGTTGTATGAACTCATGAAACAGGATTTAAACAAATCTTATGAGGAGGAGAATGGAGATAAGAGTTTTTATAAATTTAAAAAGGAACAAGTAAAAAGCAAATGAGTCTATTAGTTCCTCTTTATTATTCCCTTATTTGATTTTTGATATTATTATATTATTCATGTTATACATATATTGTTATTTTGCTTCTTGAAATAAATAATTTTTTTAAGCGGAGAGTTTGTGATCATTTAATAAGTTCTAAAAAGTCAAATCATTATACTTTTATGTGATGATGTGTTCGTTTTGTTACTAATTTTATGTAACTTATTTAAATGTAAAAATTATTCAAAACATGCAATCACTTCTTCTGACAAATTACGTTTTGAAATATCAAAGATATTATGAAGAAATCGCAATGTTTGTTTATATTAAATTATATAAATTTCTTTTTAAAACTTTTACACTGAAAATAACATTGTATTTGTATTGATTGATTTATATCTCAAATATCACACTAATGTTTGAATTAATGATATTATGTACAACATTTAAAAAATTTCCAATTTAATTATCTCAAAACCGCGGACGCCATTTCAGTAAATAGTTCTGTTACTGTATTTGTGTATTCCATATTATATCAATATCTTCCATCGTGTTTCTAAATACAACCAACATATAAAGGGAACTGTCACTGAAGGACAGATCTCTCGCCGGTGTTTCTAAATACAACCAACATATAAAGGAAGGAGATAAATTTACTCTAAAAAATTTAACAATACTTTCGAATGTTGGTCACTACAAGTTAACCGAAAATACTATGCGCATATCTTTTAGAAAGGATACAGTTGTTAAAAAAGTGACAGACGTGATTCATACAATTCCGACATACAAATTCAGGCTGTTTT
>CM071870.1:37677213-37714518 GCA_036759665.1 Gynandropsis gynandra | reverse complement strand
TTTTAATGTAATTGTTATGAATTTCATTTAAATTGCATAAATATTACTAACTTTATATTTTGTTATGCAGGTTTGATGAGAGTGATGTCTTAAGACACACTAATAACAACATGATTTGGGGATCGATGCAAGACGATCTCTTTTACTCATGGCAAGTTACGCCAGAAGTTGTGCGCCAGCGATGGTGGTGCACTTTTGTGGTAATTTTTAGTAATTATATTTGAATTTTATAATTACATATATATATATATTTGAAAACTACTAATTATATAACTTTGTTTGCAGCGTTCATACAGATGGCGTCGAATTAATACAACGCGCATCTTCAATGCATGGGTGCGCGACATGCAGATTCGGATGCACATCATGATGAATGGTGCGAAGCGGAACTACTACGCCAACAACAGCAGACCGAAATGGGCAACCGAAACGGTCTTCAACAAATTGATTGGGCATTGGGAGTCCGCGTCGTTCAAGGCCAAGAGCGAGAAGGCCAAACAAAATCGCTACGGTGAGAAGGTTCCCGGAGATGGTCCCCATCGCCATACTTCGGGATCAAAATCATTCGCGAAAAGAAAAAAAGAATTGGTAAATTTTAAATTATTTAGATTTTTTATTCATTTAAATATTTATCCCGTGAGAGTTGTGACGGAGAAGATCACACAGCAATCTCAGGCTTGCGGTTCAAGCCCCGACGACCTCAGTCCTTTACAAAAGGACCAGATTTATTTAGAGGTAATAATTTATTATTTTGTTTCTAAATTATTAATATAATTTGTTAAATTCTAACGTTACGTTTATTTGTTTTGTAGTCGGTGAAACCGTATAAGGGACGCCTGTACGATCTCGGAGCGCTTCAAAAGGACATCCTCGAAGACGTAACGTCGGTACCTCCATCGGTCCAAGAGAGTTTTTCTCAACAACGGCAGATCGAAGAACTCGAAGCACAACTTCGAGAACAACGAGCTGAAATGGCGCAACATTCATCTAAAATACAACATTTGGAGAGCATCATTGAGTTATTGTCAGGCCAGGTGAGGGGATCAACACCGCAGCAAGAACCAGGACTCGATTCGGATGCAACTCCGTCTCGAGAGGATGGTGGTGATGATGGTGGGGATGATAACGACGCAACCGACCTAAACGATTTGTAATAGGAAATAGTTTTAATTTAGGTGGTTTGTAATATAATTTTAATATTTTTATTAAAAACATTTTAGTTTTAATTTTTTTTATTTTTTTATTTTTTTTCAAAAATTCCAACGGGCATCCGTTGGAAAGTGTAACGGTCATCCGTTGGAAATGCTTTCCCGCCAAATCATTTCCCAACCGTTTGCAACGGACATCCGTTGCCATTGATAACGGGATTCCGTTGAAACATTTTTCCCGCCAAATCTTCCCCGCCAGTTTGCAACGGTCGTCCGTTGCAAGTTCCCGCCAGTTTGCAACGGTCATCCGTTGCAAGTTCCCGCCACGTGGCAACGGATGTCCGTTGCAAAGCATTCCTTATTTTGCAACGGACCGCCGTTGCACTCCAACGGACGTCCGTTGAAAGTATGCAACGGTGATCCGTCACAATGGTTTCCAACGGTCGTCCGTTACTTCTTTTCCAACGGCCTAGTCCGTTGCTACTCCGTTGCCATTTTGTAACGGATATTGTCCGTTGGAATGCCGTCACAAATTGCAACGGATCCTCATTTGCAACGAACTTTTCGCAACGGACTGAATTCCGTTGGTGTCCGTTGGAAACGGCTGTTTCCAACGGATTTTGGGCGATTTCCAACGGATACGTCCGTTGGAAATCGCCAGTTTTTTGTAGTGATTTAAGGACAACTCGTTTTAAAGAAGGAGATGATGATGAGGATGAGGCTCCGTCTAACATATCGATACCATGAGGATTGGTCACCAAAAAGTGAACGAGGTCGAGGGGAAAAAAGCTAGGAGAGTTGGAGCCGCTCGATCTGAGCAACATACAGCTTGACCCGAGCGAACCCACTAGACAGAGAAGGCCGATGCACTCGGCCTGAGCAGAGGCATGCTCAACCTAAGCAAAATTACACCACCATGGGGCATGCAGAAGGATTAACCACTTAGCCCGAGGCAAAATGACTCGACCGAGAGTTGGGGAGCTCGCTCGAGCATTGTTGTTGCTCGATCAAACGTACTTTAATTTTTGCAGATTTAGCTGAATTTAGTAAAGTTATCTTATTTTATTAAGCTTCTATTATTGTTTGGTCCTATAAATAGATAACCCTTTGTATCATATACTTACCTAAGTTTTTATCAATAAAGATTTTTTTAGCGTCAATTGTTCTCTTCCCTTGGTCTATTGATGGATCGCACTTGCTAATCTTTGAGATTTATCCATCGAACTCCTGGAGGAACTCTCTTAGAGGGATTCCAACTTTTTCTCTGACTTATCAACACTAGATTACAAGTTTTGTGGCGTCATTTGAAACATTGTAGGTTCTCTAGTCCAGTTGTAGTCTGGGTTTAGGACATCCTTTCTTCGGTGAGACAAGTTCTAGGTTGAACTATCGGGTTGCTAGTGAGTTTCATTTCAATTCTATCCTCTCTTTTTTTATCTAGGATCGTATCAAAACAAGAATACCTCTACTTAGTCTAGACATCCAGTCATCAGTAGCTCGATCATCTTTATCAAACTCGAGATCTGTCTGTACGTGATCTTAGATCCGTTGGGATGATGATATTTTTTATGTCTTAAAAATGAAGAAGAAAAAGTGTTACACGAGCATAAGGCACGTTGTACTACACATTATACAGTCGTGTGACATGTTGTGTCACATATTGTACATGTGCCAAACATTGTATCACACATTGTACACGTTATTCCATACGTTGTACCACATATTGTTCATGTTGCACAATAACATTACATAACATGTTGGTACAATGTTATGACATAAAGTGTGGCACAATGTATGATACAATGTTATTAAAAATTGATAAATGTTACGAGTAAACTAACCTTGTTATCCACAAGTTCTTTACTTAAATTATGTAAATTATACTTGTGTATAACCTTTGGTTTGTACCTCATCTTACACATTTTTAGGCATTCAGAAAATTCCTCATCCATAGAGATCACTCAGAATGTGGCCTCGAATATCGGAATGGTTTTCAAATTTTAGTCACAAATATTATTAAGTCACAAACAAAGTTAAATTACTGAAAGAATTTTAATTTATGGTCACCTCTTAAAGCGAATATAAACCCATAAGATGTCTAAGTTTTCTTCACATCGCCATCAAAATTGTTGAGCATATGATAATCTCATGAAGAGCGTGAAAAACATGTACCTTCTCCAAGAAAAATTGGTGCAACCTTCCAGATCATCATTGATTCACATCAAGAAGGCCATCAAACCTATTCTTTCCTCTAATTACCAAGTGAAAAAAGTACAACACAACCAACTTCAACTGGTCTTCGCTTATGGACATTAAGAACATGTTCTTTTTCATCATTTTTATATAAATAAATGCTTCAATTGAGGATGTTCTACGAACCATTTCAACTCTTCTATGTCCAAGACTTCATGTAATTCTTCGAACGTCTTGAACATATAACACTTCATCGCAATTTTACTAGGTTACAAAAACTTGTTAGGTTGGAAATAGAATCGTCTTAAATATAAATGTTCACTTGTTAATGCTTTCCAAAAAATAGGAAAAAAAGAAAATATAATTAATACACTATAAAACGTGGTGCAACAACGTTGAAGAAACAACACTATAAAACAATATACGACACAACATATTTCACAACATGTACAACGTTGTGGATCAACATGGTGGTTTGTATATGTTGTGCCGCAATGTCGAAAAATAACATAATATTGCCCCAGAATGTAGAACAAAAAAGTCCACTAGGTTAAGTTGGTTGATGGATCGAAGAACAAAAGGATTATGGTGAATATGAAAAAATTTTCAGAAAAGTAATGAAAGATGTAAACGTTTTGAAGGAAAATGACGAAACCTTAATAATGAACTTACCCCATAACATTTTTCGACTATACAACATAAATATCATTCCGATGATGGGATTTCAGATATTTTTTTACAGTTTGAAAATTTCAAAGATTTTTCATTATAGAAAATGAAAAACTAGAAGTTTAACAATTTTTTTCAAAGAATATGAAAAATGAAAGTTTTTTCATTTAAAAACTTCAAAGTCAAATTAAAAATGTGTGATGACATTCTTGGAGTATTTATGTATGATAGAGGTATTGAATTTAATAATGATTTTTAGAAAAAAGTAAATATTTATTAACATAATTTTTTAAAACTAGGTTAATATTTTACCAATGTCACTTAAAATTGAAGCATGTATGATTAGGGAAGGAGTCAAAAATCTTGTATTTACTTAAAATTAATTAATGTATATTTATAAAAAAATATGTACATAGATAAAATAAATCTAAAGTAAGTATTGCATTTCATATGTTATTTTAAAAATTAATAATCATCATGTATGAAAATGGCAAAACTAATTGATATATAGTCCAAAACCAACCTATCCAGAATTATGGTTTAGTTTGATTTTTAATGATTTTGATCTTCATCTTATTTTCTCCTTAATTTTTAATTCTAATCATATTTTCCATCGAAAACATACTTTAATTTGATTCCCTCGATTGAATTTGATCTCACTCAATTCATCCATTTAAATTAATATTTAATCTTATTTTCACCCAAAATTTTCAAATTTCGTTAAAACTGTGTATGTTACTAAATATTAACACGTTAACTTTATAAAACTATAAATACTCAATTTTATAAAAAATATTAATTTTTTAATCATTACTAGAAATTAACCATTTAGGGAACGCAGACACAGGCCGCCAACTAAAAAAGTCCGCAATCCGTCTGTAAATACGGACGGAAAAGTGAGTTTGCAAATTGACGGGAAAAACGATGAATTACGTACGAAAAAATCGTCAGAAAGATATCGGAAATTTGCGAACGTCCGCGAACCGTCCGCAAACTTTAAGGATGGTAGCACTTCGTCCGCAATTTTGCGGATGGTGTCCAAAACTTTTTTAAAAAGAACAAAAAATAAAAATTTATTTAAAAGATAAAATTAATTAATTAATGTTTATACGTATTTAACGTATATTACAAATTTGTAGGCGTATTTCTGAATTATCGTCATTGGAATCAGTGTTCAAACACGCATCCCACTTAATAGAAGGCATTTGTTCTTTTAGCATACTCATCAATCGTTTATGTCGTCTTTCTGATGATTGACGTTCTATTTCGTGTTGTTGTTGCAATTGAGATATGGTATTTTATATCTCGTGGTCTATTGCTTTTCTCTTGCCTTTCAAGGAACTTGCATGTTGTAATGCTATTCCTCCAAGACAAAAAAATACGACCTTTATATAGTGTAACTTGCTATAAAAGTTATCGAAATTTAATTATAATTATAATTAACAAAATTATATTAAATTGTGATAAATTTACCTCAAGATATACCTCGTTAGAATTTGGGATACTTGTTCTGATGCCATGTTCTGAACATCTTCATGAACACGTTTCGCTCTAACATCTACCCACAAAACGTCAAATTTATTCGTGCGTATACGTTCGAGTAATTACGTATGATAGTTCAGATATCTTGTTTTTCATCTAAAATAAATTTCAATATTAATCAAATTTCAATTGTATAAAATCATAAACAAAATTAAAAATTTGACCAAATCTTCGTAAACATCCGCAAAATAATGAGAACTAGTGGTATGTGCACTCATCTCATATCTTTCTCTATCAGAACGACGAGATTGACTTGAGCGCTCGCTTCTTTGCTTAATTGGGTCATCCCAATAAGCGCACATTTGTTCCCACACATTATCTGCCATCCAAAAGGATTTCCCTTTCTTCTCTCGACCTTTTTTGTAATCATTTACAAGAGCTTTGAGACAAACTCCCACAACCCGTTTAAATTCAGACTATACTGGTCCGATAATCTCGGGATTCCAATAAATATTTTGCTTTAATAATGAAATGATTATTTTATTTAAACTATTATTTTAATTTTTATATTAAAATAAATATTATTAAAAACATACCACAAAAGATTTCGACAATTGTTCCTTAATATCGGGGTCGGTCTTCATCCAATAATAATATGGACGATCATAATCAACTTTCATCGTCTTTGTTATATGACGACAAAATTGATTGTAACCAAATCTATAAATCAAAATCAAGATTAATTAACACTCAATTAACTAACTATTTACAAATTTACATTTGAATTTAGTGATGCGTACCACTGTGTGTCGTTTTCACAACTCGAGTCTAAACGAGGAAGTTTACGCCTTTCCTCATCCATGGATACAATTTCTTCCACCGTTGGTTTGTGGTGCATCTAAGAGTCGTGATGCATCATTGGCTCGACTGATGGTTGTATCTGTTGATAATAAGGACACCACATATATTGTGTCGATCTAGTATTTGGAAATAAATTGAATTCATAAAATCCGAAAATAGCATATCAGATTATCGCGTGTGTTGTGGAGGAGATAGACCATTAGCACTTTCCTCCAAAGTAGAATGGTTTCTCGTGTTATCACCTCTTCCAACGCGACGAGACATACTAAAATTTTATATTAAAATATTATAATTGTGTTAATTTCAAGTTTTAATCTAAATCTAAATCTAACTAAATATTTAAATCTAACTAAAATTTAACAAATCTTAGCAAATAATGTTTAAATTAACCTTTCGGATGGTGACAGATGGAAGATGGGGACTGTGACAGACGAACGGCCTACTAGATGAATCGTTGGACGGATGGATGGACAGAAGGCTGGAGGAATGGAGGGCTAGTGGACGAAGGGATGCGACTCGGCGGGTGGTAAAAGAGATTTCGGCAATGGTAAGCGAGGGGAAGATAAAGGAGCAGACAAATTTATAGAAAATTGCGGACGGGCAAGAAAATCCATCCACAAACCATTCCAAGTCACGGACGATAACACATTATGTCTGAAAGCCATCTCTATTTGTTGATAGCTTGCAGGCGGGCGTCCGTAAATTACGAACGCTTTGCGGACGTCTCGAGATAGTTGTCTGTAATTACGGACGATTATGAGATATTCGTCTGTAATTACGGATGGCTATGAGATGTACGTCTGCAATTACAGACAATGCTAAATAGACCGTCTGTAATTATAGAAACTCTGACACGACCGTCCGTAAATATAATTCATCCGTAATCTTGACAGACGAATCGAGGTACGTACCGAGGGATTGGGATGGACCAAGGGATGAGGACGGAGAGGAAAGGGAACCGACCAAGGGACAAGGATAAATCAAGGTACAGACCGGGGGACGGGGACAAATCAAGGGATAAGGATGGATCGAAAGATGGGGATGGAGCGAGGGACGACTTATTTCTGAATTAAAAATTCAATAAGAAATAGAAATAATTCTTTTTTTATTTTGAACATCTAATAACAAGTTAACATGAACCATTTTCAAAGTCACATAATTCTTCTATCGATTCTTGTGTTTCTGAATTTGATTCAAATTCTTCTTCTTCTTCACATAGATCATCTTCATTTGTTCCGGTTTCTTCAATTTTACCATACGCCAGTGCTTCAACAGTAACTTAAACAATAGCAACAATCTCGGTGGTTTGTTGTTGCATTGTCAATTGTTGATTTTTTGTGTTATCGATAAATTTACCCCTTAGAAGTATCTACAGTATGACACGCCAATCTTAAGACCGTCTAATATGTAGATGGAAAACGTAACAAACTTGATCGACTTGTGATGCAAGAATAAAAGGCTCGTATTTTATATATTTTCGTGTCGAGTTAATTTCTACAACACCTAATTTATTTGTTCTTTTTCCACGATCACTTATTGGATCGAACCAATTACATCGAAATAACAACACTCTTAAACCGACGTAACCTACAAAAAATATCAAATATAAGTCAATATAATCCAAAATATCATATGTGTATATATAACATTGTTTTGAAGTAGTAATGAAACATTGATACTCCGATTGCAAAATTTCTTTCAAAATCCCATAAAAATTTGGTTTGTTGCTCGATTCAAAATAGCTTTCACCTTTCACACATACACCATATTTCATAGTTGACTTTAATTTCTTGTATTCATAAGTATGAAAGTTGTAACCACATGTAAAATACATAACTTTCACTATCACTATCGGTCCTTTAACAAGATTTTGTAGCGACAATGGGTGGTTACTGATCTTAGTTTGCATTACGGAGGAAACTATCATCGACAAAACGTTGAAATATTATATTAAAGTAATTTATTTATCTGTAAAATATTATTTACTTACATATTATCTAATCCATGTGAAGAAATCTCTTTCTTTAAGTTCCTGTAGTTGAGATTCATCAATGTTCACATATGTATTCTTAATATATCATTAAACATGCACATAAATCTCGAAAAAATATGTCAATATCCAAAATATGCTATTCTTATACCAATTATGAGTAATTCCATAACCAGCAATTCTCGGATGATTGTATCCTCCGCAAATCTATACTCCTAGGAATACCCAAAACAATCATACATTCATACAAAATCGCTTCGCCGGTCAAAACTGGAGGAGGAGATTTCTGAAAAATTATATTCCTTTTAAAATTTCTCTTGTTGCGCCATATTATACAATGAACAAGAAAAAAATGATGATGACAATCAAACCAACTCGTCTTTTGTCCATATTTCAACTAAAAATCATATGTTTCCCCAGGTAAATCAATCCAGATAGCATGCAATAAGCTAGAAAATCATTTATTATTTATATAAGAGCACCTCGTAATATAAAATTTTATCACCTCGAAATGTAGTACGCTGGAACTCCCTTCCATAATTCTTTCAATTCTTCAATCTGTAGTTGAAGAAATATATCCAAACTTCTTTGCAGATGATTAGGCCCGAGAATCAATACTGTTAAGAATAAAAACTCCATTTTCATGCACATATCAGGTGGTAAATTGTACGGTGTCATAATAACGAGCCACAACGCATAATTTCTCTCAGATATCCCAAATGGATTAAAACCATTAGTGACGTAAATAAATATTTCGACTCTTAGCTGCAAAATCAGGATATACCTTGTTAAAGTGTTTCCAGGTCTCACCATCTGAGAGATGACACATTTCTCTTGCACGACTTGAATGCTCAGCATGTCATCTCATGTCGTTTGTGATATTCTCTGATAGACACAACCTTTTTTCTGTTTGTAATTGGTAAATACCACATACGACGATAAGAAACTGATTTTCCATTTCTTGTAAAAAAAACCGATCTTTTTTTTTTCACAAAATCGACAGTTACTCAAATCCGATGTCTCTTTCCAAAAATACAATTGTCTTGACAAACATCAATCTTTTGATATGACAATAAACCTAATGATCTCATCATCTTCTTTGTCTCGTAATATGACTCTATTGCATTATTATCTTTAGACAAATAATCTCTTACTAATTGCAATATAGAATCCATGCAATTCTCAGAAAGATTATTTTCAGTCTTCAAAAGCATCAAACGCATAGATAGAGATAACCGTGAAAGATACATTCTACAACCATCATAAAGTGGATGCCTAACACTTTCTACCATTTCAAAAAAAAAAAAACTTTTCACTTCTTCATTCGGATCTTCTTCAATATTTTCACCTTCGTTTCTTACACCGAATACATTTTACACCATTTCCACGTAAGGATTCATTTCTACATCTTGAGAAGTCTCAAACACTACATGATGTATAATATCCGTACTAAAATCTTCCACAACATTACTAGGTCGTGGTGCAAAATTCTCTCCGTGAGATAACCACATGAAATAATTCGAAGTAAAACCTCTTAAATAAAGATGATTCAAACGGTTCTCTCGTTAACGAATTTTTCATTTTTGCCTTTGACGCATGGACAAACCAACATACATGTTTTTTATTTATAAATTTGTTGATTTATCTCCATCGTCATAAACTGTGTAACGCCTTCAATAAACTTCTTCGATACACCTTGAGTTTCTGGATCAATTCTTCAGTACATCCATTATCTAGAAACGAAAATATCCGATCTCGAAGATGATGCCATTATAATCAGAAACAATAACAAGATATGTAGTGAAATATTTGAGAATTGTGTATGAGAAACAGATAAAAGTATGATGAGTTAAATAGATCATTTCTAGACTGATTAAGGACAAATTACGGACTAAGAAAAAATATTTACCGACGAGGCATCCCAAAAACGTCCTTAAATCCAAACAGTATCCCCGCAACCGTCTGAAAATGTCCTTAAACCATCTTTAAATTTTGCGTACGATTGTGTTGACCGTCCGCAAATTTACGGACGGTCTTGGATACCGTTCCTAATCCGTAATGTCCACTGAATTCGTCTCCACTCCGTCCGTAAATACGAATCCCTTGTGGACTGTTTTTTCGTCCGAAAATTTATGGACAGATTTGTCTTCCAGCCCCAATGTCGTCCCGAATCCATCCGAAAATTTTCGAATGGATTCATCCGTCCACAAATTTTATTTGGAAATATTAAATTTCTAATAGTGAATCCAACAATAATAAACTAAATAAATTAAAATGAACCGTAGGAAAAAATATGTATAAAATTCTAACATTATCTCAAGCTATATGCAATTTATATTATTTGATAATGCTAAGATTTTATGTAATTTTATTGTAATTTTTTTTAAATTATTTAGTTTATAGTTTTTTGTTACAAACTATTTTTTTTAAATTTAAATAGAATTATACTAGTTGTTAACGTAGAGGATGTTTTTAGAATTTAAATAATTCGAAAAAAATTAGAATTATGATCATATTTCGAAAGAAAATTAGATGAAAGTAAAAAATGAATATGAAAAATCAAATTAAAATATATTCTCGTCGATAATGTAATAACTTTAATATTAAAAATAAAAAAATCTGATGAATATTAAAATCTAAAAAAGATAGACAAAAGTACATGGTGAGTGTTTACCTATAGTTATATATTTTAAAATAAACTTATATGTTTTAGCATGATTTAAAAAACCGTTTATTTTAGTGAAAACCAATATTTTTAGTTGATAACAAATTTTAATTCATATATGTATAAAAACTAAAAATGATTGATTATATATACAAAAGCTACAAATTTTGTGTCTTTACATCTAAATTTTATTTACTATCTCAAAATATTAAGAGATGCAATAAGTAGTTAACATAAAATCGGGTTTAAATAATAGTAAAACTGGGTTTAATTTTATAAGAACTTATTTTCCAAGGTATTTTAATTTTAGATTTCAGCATCCCTGCAGCCACTCGTCTCCTCCCTTTCGTACGGCTTTTCTCTTCCTCCGCCTCCTCCATCGAAGGAAGGATTTCTCCGTTTTAGGGTTTCTAACAACGGAAAAAAGATGTTCGGAAGAGGGCCCTCTCGTAAGAGCGACAACACTAAGTTCTACGAGATTTTGGGTGTTCCCAAGACCGCCTCCCCGGAAGATCTGAAGAAGGCTTACAAAAAGGCCGCCATAAAAAACCATCCCGACAAGGGTGGAGATCCCGAGAAGGTTTGTTGATTCGATTCCGTGAGAAAATCGCATAGTTTATCGCTTTTGGATATCTAGGTTTAGGATTGGATCCGGATTCCCCGAGGCGATGATGGTTCGATAAACTCTAGGTCTGTAGCTTTTTTAATTACATGATTGACTCAATGTCTGTACTGGGATTTGTTTGTTGATTTCTGATCTTTGTCTGTAAGAAAATTTCAGGGTTGATTTTTACGGAAATTTGTTGAAGCGAATTGGTTCATATTTTGATTTCTTGGCTTAATTACTATTGAATTGGTGAAGAGGTCAGAGTTTTGAGTTGGCAATTCGGAGTCTCATTCTAAAGACTAGAGATTGGTTTGTAAGTGTTATTTTGTGGATAAACTCGTTATCGAATCCTTCCAAAAGGATCACTAGATTATGCTCATTGTGCTATTGATGTCTCATTGGTTTTGATGTTTGAGAATGTCCTGTTTTTCATACTGGTCTGGTTTGCCATTTGAGGGTAACCGGAGGCTTTGTTGAAGTAGTGGAAAATAACCTTTTGTTTTACCATTGCAGTTCAAAGAGTTAGCTCAGGCTTATGAAGTTCTCAGTGATCCTGAAAAGCGTGAGATTTATGACCAATATGGTGAGGATGCTCTCAAGGAGGGAATGGGTGGTCCAGGTGGTGGGCATGACCCATTTGATATTTTCTCATCCTTCTTTGGTGGAAGTCCGTTTGGAGGTACGGTAGTCGAGCCTTTGTCTACTGTTTTCATTTAGAATCATTCATATTACATTTTGCCTTTGAGAAGTCCCTTGCAGATGATGAAAGAAATAATAAGCTTTGGATTGAATTTGTTTTTTGAGTAGGGGGTAGTAGCCGAGGAAGGAGGCAGAGGCGTGGTGAAGACGTTGTTCATCCTCTGAAGGTTTCCTTAGAAGACCTTTATGTTGGATTATCAAAGAAACTCTCACTTACGAGGAATGCTTTGTGCTCGAAGTGTAACGGGTTAGTAACTCATTCTTCATTCTTCTGCGGCTGGCTCTTTACTTGGTCTACTGATAATTGGTCCATCTTTTTAAATCAGGGTTCTTGAAATAATATATAACCAAATGCATACTGCTAAACATGGATCGATTAAGTTGACAAGAACTCACGCACATTTTCACCGTTGTTCACCATTTTGCCATATGAAAATCCCCAACGGTTTAAAAGAAGTTGACATTTTAAATAGGTAGTGATTATACGTATTTCTTGACAATGGAATTACCTTGTGTATGATGGCAGTAAAGGTTCAAAATCCGGAGCTTCGATGACATGTGCTGGCTGTCAGGGTACTGGGATGAAGGTCACGATCAGGCAGTTGGGACCCGGAATGATTCAGCAGATGCAGCATGCTTGTAATGAATGTAAGGGTACTGGTGAGACCATCAACGACAGAGATCGGTGTCCACAATGCAAGGGAGATAAGGTTGTCCCGGAGAAGAAGGTGCTTGAAGTACATGTGGAGAAGGGAATGCAGCACAGCCAGAAGATCACATTCTCTGGTCAAGCTGATGAAGCGGTTCGTTTAAGAGTTTGACGATATCTTCTTTCTCTTGCTTTTCGATCTGTATTGACGTTTTACTTGATGTGCAGCCTGACACAGTCTCTGGAGATATAGTGTTTGTTCTTCAGCAGAAGGAGCATCCGAGGTTTAAGAGAAAGGGAGATGACCTCTTTGTGGAACACAGCCTGTCTCTAACCGAGGCTCTGTGTGGCTTCCAGTTTGCCCTAACCCACTTGGATGGCAGACAACTTCTCATCAGGTCCAATCCCGGAGAGGTTGTGAAACCGGGTACGTATTTACCTTTGATGCTTTCCATGCCGGGTTTTCTGCAAATTGATAATATCTTCTTCTCGCGTAATTTTCTATATGCTCTTCAGATTCGTACAAGGCGATCAACGACGAGGGAATGCCTCATGAAGGGGAAACTATACATCCACTTCTCAGTTGACTTCCCGGATACTCTGTCCCTGGATCAAGCAAAGGCACTAGAAGCTGTGTTGCCACCAAGGCCGTCTACGAGCCAACTTACTGATATGGAGATAGACGAGTGTGAAGAGACTACACTTCACGACGTCAACATGGAGGAGGAGATGAGGAGGAAGCAACAAGCTCAGAGAGAGGCTTACGAGGATGATGACGATGAGCCACACGGTGGACAGCGGGTCCAATGTGCCCAGCAGTGATTGTAGGCTTTTGGTGGTTGATGGTTTTCTAAACGTTGTTTCTTTTTATAAGGGTCTGAGACATGGAATCTGAAACCCTTGGAGACTTGAGAGTCGTGGAACTTGTTTGTTTGGTTTCGTTTTGTACGCGTCCTCTAAATTTAAGTCCGTATGACAAATTTTGATTCTGTTGAAGAAGAAACTGTTCCCAAAACTCGGAATTGAAAAAATTCAACACAAGGACCTTTAGGGCAGAAAAAATCACATAAAACGGACTTAAAACTTGTGACCTGCTGTTATGATTCATATATCAAATTGAGAGTTTCAACTGAGGTTTATAAGGATTCTTGGGCATCTTTTTTATAAACTATTTAATGGATAGATTTTACCTATTTGTATCAATTTCAATCTTCGTTTGATAGCAGTCTTATAAAATTCGTTAGGCGCTAGTCGGACGCTCTGTCAGCGACTAATCGAATTAGTCGGCGACTAGACGTTTTTCGTTTTTTCAATATTTTTAATATATTTCAATTTCAAAATTATAAAATATAATATAATAAATAACAAAAATATTATATATAAAATATATAGTCATATAAATTCATTAATCATATCATAAACATAACAACATCTTAATGAAGAATTAAATATCTATTATCCGCATTGTATTTGAGGAATTTTGATGATTGTACCAAAATGACCTTACCTTTGAATCACTAATTCTAAGCCACCACTTTGCGGTATTATTGAGATAGACGAACATACAAATAGATGAAGATGACATACGTACGAATAAAGACGAAAATGACAAATAGACGAACGAAAACCAAGATGGCTATGAACCAACAACGAACGACGTCTAAAACTAAATGAATGACGAACGAAGATGACCAACGACACTCAAAACTGGAAGAATCGTATAGCAAAGAGAGAAACAATCGAAACGACGTCATTTTGTTTTATTAAAAAAGATAAAACGACCAAAACGAAGTCGTTTTGGTTCAAATCTTTTTAAAATATAGCAAAAACGACGTCGTTTTGATATTTAAAAAATAAGATCGATTTTTTATTAATCGGGCTGTCGGACACCGTCGAGCGCCTAGACGGCGATTAGTCGACCGCATGTCACATTGGTTGAAATGGACTCTAATGTGTCGTTTATAAAAGACCTTTAAGACACCGTTCTACCTATCACCTGCATTTTCACTTTACAATCATATAGTATGCAAGACACAGAATGAAGCCGTAGTAAAATTCTAAATCATGAAACAATGGCTTTTATTCCATCGTAAGACTTATAAAATGTGTGGATGGAGATATAACTGTATCATGGATTATCGGTTTCGATTTTCTTCTGAAGATACCGGTATACATGTGTTATGGAGAAGGAAGGAGGTTTGTACCTCGATTTTATACAAAGCCGAGCCACGGCTAGAAGCTTCTGGAGTTCTCCAGAACTATAGCTGTTACCTAAATCTGGATCGATCATTTTATCCATCGAGTTCCCAATGCACGAGTCCTGGACCCATTTGATCAAGTCATCACTTTGTTGGTCTGATGATTGTCCTGTTATTAGTTCTAACATTAGCACGCCTAGTTGAAATATCACTTTGCCGGATTCATCATCCGATCGTGAAGCTGCAATGGGTGCAACAATGAACATGAGGATTGTAGTAATCTGAATACATCAATGCTACGTTGAGAAGAAGTACATGAAACATTTTACAAATATAACAGTTAAAAAAGTCGTAAAAAAACATATTCACTCAGAGGGGGTCAGTTACCTTCCGAGCAAGAGGCATTTAGTGCCTTGGAACGGTTTTGGGGCCCTCTATTGATGCGAACATCAGAAATCTGTAAGAACAATATATTTAGCTTTTGCTTTTTCTTTTACTGTTCGGTAGGTGGTGTTAAGTTGAAACGTACTTTTGCAATGAAGTTTTCGTCCAACATGATATTACTCGAGCTTATTGAGACATCGTACATTGGAGGATTGCTGAAAAGGAGCAGATATTCCTGTTGATGAAGAGAGTTATAGTTGTGTACAGAATTGGCCTCTTCTT
Source organism: Gynandropsis gynandra (assembly GCA_036759665.1). NCBI lineage: Eukaryota > Viridiplantae > Streptophyta > Magnoliopsida > Brassicales > Cleomaceae > Gynandropsis > Gynandropsis gynandra. The sequence continues at coordinate 37,698,691 of CM071870.1, read as the reverse complement.
TTGGTAAGATAAAACCTGCACTTTTAGTTAGAAACAGAATTCGATATATTTTCCATAATTCAGCAGCGTACCAGTGCAGCTGCAACTCCAATGGCTATCTCGAGACGGATCTTCCAATTCAGAGGAGTCTTGAGAGGATCTGCCAATAAAAAGGTCAGAGATTCGATGAAAGAACAGCCAACAACCTGAGATCTTTTATTCGGTTCAAGGGTTACCGTTGAGGTGTTCTTTCAAGCTTCCATTTTCTATGTTGTCAAACACTAGCAATCTGTAAAGCAGACACATAAACTAATAAAAATTTGGAATGTGAAAAGAGGGCATAGATTATTTCAAATTCCGGAGATCAAACCTCCTGTCTCCTGTTGAATACCCACGAAGCGTGAGAAGATGGCGGTGTCGTAAACGTCCCAAGAGTTGCACTTCCTCATAAAAGCTTTCTTGCCTTAAATAGGAAGTTCTTACTTCTTTGACCAGAGCCAACTCACCATCATTGAACCTGGCTCTATAAGCAGACCCATCATAATTGTTGTAGATAACGCGGCGAAAACTGTCCGTTGCTCTCATAATTTCCTTGTATGGGAAGCGTCTGATAAATGCTACTCTGCCTGTGATGATAGCATAAGGCGGTATGAATTTCCAAACATACAACGGACAGCAGAGACACAAATGGTTTCGCAGGTTAATGAAAGCTCTGTCACGGTGATAACAGCTGCAAGAATGCATGGTGAGCATTTTATTACATCAAAAGTTTGCCACACGCAGAAGGCTGCGAGGGTCAGGTCAAGAAAGAAAGGTCGGGCTAGGAGCATAATTTGATTGCTTACAGAGCTAAGACCATAACCATAAGCAAGCACCCTGATTTAGTCACCCTTCAAATGATAAGGAGGATATGAATCCAATTGGACATGAAAGAATGGATAACGAAGCTACGAAGAAGTCAAGAAACACTTAAAAAATACTACAAAAGGTCCCTACAAGAGGTCCCTATAAAGACAGGGGCTGAGAGGAGTAAAAAACAGGAGGATTAGACAATGTTCAATCAAAGCATAATTATGGTCAGTCAGAGCAAGAAAACGATCCACTGGAGCTTTTCTTTGGACCAATATACATTGATTTTTAGGATTTTAGGGTTAAAACTTATGTGACACTCAAACGAACGATTTTAACAATTTTTTAAGTTAGCTTATTTTGTCTCATTTTTCATTATTGTTTGTCTTTAAAAATAGTAGAGTCATTGTATGACACATAAACTAAGTTATAATGAATTGAGAGTTTATTTCTTTGCTATTCACAGAGAATTCGCCACGGAACTCTTGGAGAGATTTCGAGCTGTTCACCAACCTATCAAAACTAGATCACAATTGTTATTGCGTCTTTCATTCAGTCTGAGGTTTTTTAGTCGGGTTGTAGTTAGCGTTTAAGATATCATTTCTTATGAAAGATAAGCTCTAGCCTCTATCATCCGATTAGGAGTTTTCAGTCCATTTCACCCATCAACAAAAGAACATCAGTTAGATCATACCACTGAACCTCAAGTATCCAAAGACGCTTGCACCAGAAGGGCTTATGAACCAATTTAAGAGGATGCATGATACCAGAGTGCTCTGGAAACACTTATGCAATAACTCTCAGAGACTTTATACTAAATCGCTGCAAATAATCCGGAAACAATACCGGATTGATTCATGATCCCAGAGAATCATAAAATTTTGAGGAATCAATTGAAACTCCCAGTGATATATGAATGACAGCTAAGAAGACTGAATTATATACATTTCTGAAGAATTACCATTTCCCCTGAAATTCGTACGAAACTAGAACAGCGTATTGACCAAATCGGACTTCACTTATACCCTATAAAACGCCAAACTCTATCGCACAAGTGTCCTAGAACTGCAGTGGAATCGAATCGAGATGATAGGAGAATCAACGAAAATGTCAGATTCAATCCAGATCCATCGACAAGGCACTTGAATCCAACAATCATAACCTAAAAAAGGCGAAATTACAAATGTCGCATCTGACAAGACAAGAACCAAAAAAATAGGAACGAGATTAGTAAGGGAACCTTGCTTACGGGAACGAGAACGACGGAGCCATGCAAGAAGAAGAAGCCGAGTCCTGCAGCTGAAGCAAACTCGATCATCCATGGCGATTCCTTTCTTCTCACTCCATCCCTATCTCTCTCTCTCTCTCTCTCTCTCTCTCTCAGGGGAGAGTATCAGTTGTACGTTGCGCTGTAAATCCCACACCTTTGCGCCATTTCCAAGTCATTAATTTACAACGGTATTTTATATAATATGTTACATAATTGACATATATATATAAGTATTGTCCACAAAACAAATAACTAAAATATGCATTTTCTTCCCAAAACAATTTTAATTATTCGAAAAATAAATAACTGGGGACAAAATAAAAAGACATAATAATGACTTGTTAAAGTGATATATTTTTATTCTTGTTTTCGTAAGATTCTGGCTAACGAATACAATGTGAAAAAGTTCTCATTTGTGGCCCCAAATTCTTGAGGGTATTTTCTTTATTAATCAACAAAAACACCTAAATCTAATTATGTGTAGAAAGATGATTTTCACATGAATTTTTGTCAATCAATTGAGATAATAGATCGAATGTAAAAATTATAGCATTATATAAAAAATATAGTTATTTGGCAGAATTTATAAATACATAACTAATTTCGTTACTGATTGTATAAATGCTTTAATTCTTTAGAAATTGAATTAAAAAATGAAATTCATGTAGCTTCATTCAGATATAATAATTTTCTCCAACTAGAAGTACTTGCTCCATCCATTTTGAATATCTAGGAATAGAGGAGAGAGATTTTTACATGAATTTCTTTTGATCCATTAGAGTCTTAGATTGGAAAATCCAACAATTTTAATAGCAAAATCATATAAAAATAAACAAATGTATTCCAAAATAACAAAAACTATATGAGTTATTGTTTTCGTATTTAGTCATAAATTATCATTTTAATTATGTAATATTACATGAATTGTCAAAATTTCTTCTAAATCAAATCTAGTAATATTATAAAAGTAATATATAAACGAATATTTTATATTTTTTGACATATTGTAACAAATTTGAATATAATTATTTCATTGTTCCAACTTAATATTATAAAATTCATTTGTTTTATTAATGTTTAAAATCTTGGTCTAGTTCCACAAAGATTTAGACATTCGGTAATTGATATAATCTAGCGGATGACAAGATATTGATTAAGAATTAAGAATTATTTTCTAATTGTTTTTGTATTTTGACAGTTAAAAAAATAAAAAATCAAAATCAATTTAGAATAAATAGATTTATTAAAAAGTTTAAAAACAAAAAATATTTATACTAAACTAATTATCAATTAATTTGTCTAGATATTAGAAAAAAATCATATATATATATATATGGGATTTTTTTCTTCTTTCTCAGGCTGCCATGTCAATCAGGGCGAAAAAATCTTTTTCACACGGTAGAATACAGACCATTCCCCTTAACATTCCTCATTTATTTCCTCTTCCCTAATACAATGTATGGCTTCAATGCAGGCGTTCTTTTGGATCGAGCAGTGAGAGAGGAATCGCTTGCTTCTTCCTCCTGATTGATCGGCCAAAACCTACGGGAGCAGCAACGGCAAAACAAAGGGCAGCAGCGGTGAGCAACGAGTCGATTTCCGATGACTCAGGCAGGGGAGAACGATCGGGCTGCACAGGTTAGGCTTTTTTCCCTCGATAGCTTCATAAACGCTTGATGATCTAGGGTTTCGATTCACGCTGTGAGTTTTAATCCAGGGTTTCGATTCACTTGGTCGACAGTGGTCTGAGCACCGTGAAAAGGGAGGAGGGTCTGTTCTCTGACTTCGACCAGGAGGGACCGGCTCGAAGGCAATCCCGACGGTGGTGCATCGATGGCTTCCAGGCAACGAGTCGCTTTTCGGTGGCTCAGACAGGGGAGAATGATCGGGCTGTACAGGTTAGGCTTTTTCCCCTCGATAGCTTCATAAACGCTTGATGATCCAGGGTTTTGATTCACGCTGTGAGTTTTAATCCAGGGTTTCGATTCACTTGGTCGACAGTGGTCTGAGCACCGCGACAAGGGAGGAGGGCCTGTTCTCTGATTTCGAGCAGGAGGGACCGGCTCGAAGGCAATCCTGATGGTGGTGCATCGATGGCTTCCAGGAAACGAGTCGCTTTCTGGTGGCTTAGGCAGGGGAGAACGATCGGGTTGCACAGGTTCGGCTTTTTCCCCTCGATAGCTTCATAAACGCTTGATGATCCAGGGTTTCGACTCACGCTGTGAGTTTTAATCTAGGGTTTTGATTCACTTGGTCGACAGTGGTATGAGCACCGCGATAAGGGAGGAGGGTCTGTTCTCTAATTTCGAGCAGGAGGGACCGGCTCGAAGGCAATCCCGACGGTGGTGCTTCGATGGCTTCCAGGCAACGAGTCGCTTTTCGGTGGCTCAGGCAGGGGAGAACGATCGGGCTGCATAGGTTAGGCTTTTTCCCCTCAATAGCTTCATAAACGCTTGATGATCCAGGGTTTCGATTCACGCTGTGAGTTTTAATCCAGGGTCTGGATTCACTTGGTCGACAGTGGTCGGAGCACCGCGACAAGGGAGGAGGGTATGTTCTCTAATTTCGAGCAGGAGGGACCGACGAAGGAAATCCCGACGGTGGTGCATCGATGGCTTCTAGGCAACGAGTCAGTTTCCGGTGGCTTAGGTAGGGGAGAACCATCGGGCTGCACAGGTTAGGCTTTTTCCCCTCAATAGCTTCATAAACGCTTGATTATCTAGGGTTTCGATTCACGCTGTGAGTTTTAGTTCAGGGTTTCGATTCACTTGGTCGACAGTGGTCGAAGCGCCACGACAAGGGAGGAGGGTCTGTTCTCTGATTTCGGGCAGGAGGGACCAGTGAAGGCGATCCCGACGGTGGTGCATCGATGGCTTCCAGGTAAGAACAACCTAATTGTTCTAAAAATTGGGTTATTTAGTGTCTTCATCTAATCAAGATGTTTTACTTTGTATTTGGGGGAATATCTAAATTGTTCGTAATGCCTAACCACAGGTGATTTATTTTCCTGTCCACAGGTACACTCTTAAAGTCGAATATGGTGTGGCATCTAATCGTCACAAATCCAAACTAAAGTTCAGGTATACATCAAATCTTATATTTCATTTTCAGTAAAACATTAGTCTCGGCTTGTGTTGATTGAGAACTAATGAAAATTGTCTAGTATTGGCTTTTCCCCCAATTTATGTTACACGCTCTAATCGGGGTGGTTTCCTTCGAAACTAGCCTCAATTTCTTTGTTTTCTTTGTAATTTTGGGGTTTTGTTTCCCTGGAAAACGACTACTTAGTTCGCGGGGCTTTAAGCGAAGAATATCAAAGAGGGGGAGAAGTGATGGATTACGAGAATAATCGGTAGAATCTCTTTGTTTTGCTTTGCTATTTCGTGATTGATCTGGTGATAATGTTTAATCATGTCACCAGAAAGAAGCAAAAACACCATCGCAAGCTAGATAGCCATGGATGGTACCATTGAAGGAGTTGGACTTCTAATCACTATGATCATGTTGAAATTAATTTCAAAGAAGATTGTAAAAGCTAGAAGAAAGATAGGGAAGATTGCAAAAAAATACACTAGAAATTTGCATCTGCAGCTTTTAAACCACTTGCAAATGCTTTGCGGAATTGAAGGCTCTTCCTTCTACCTCTGTTTACAGGTATACTTGATCTGATGCAAAAATGATGGCGTTGTAGTCGTTTAGCTCTAAATTGTTCGTAATGCCTAACCACAGGTGATTTATTTTCCTGCCCACAGGTACGCTCTTAAAGTCGAATGTGGTGTGGCATCTAATCGCCACAAATCCAAACTGAAGTTCAGGTATACATCAAATCTTATATTTCATTTTCAGTAAAACATTAGTCTCAGCTTGTGTTAATTGAGAACTAATAAAAATTGTCTCGTATTGGCTTTTTCCCCAATTTATGTTACACGCTCTAATTGGGGTGGTTTTCTTCGAAACTGGCCTCGATTTCTTTGTTTTCTTTGTAATTTTGGGTTTTTTCCCTGGAAAACGACTACTTAGTTCGCGTGGCTTTAAGCTAAGAATATCAAAGAGGGGAAGAAGTGATGGATTACGAGAATAATCGGTAGAATCTCTTTGTTTTGCTTTGCTATTTCGTGATTGATCTGGTGCTAATGTTTATTCATGTCACCAGAAAGAAGCAAAAAACACCCTCGCAAGCTAGACAGCCAGGGATGGTACCATTGAATGAGTTGGACTTCTAATCGCTATGATCATGTTGAAATTAATTTCAAAAGAAGATTGTAAAAGCTAGAAGAAAGATAGGGAAGATTGCAAAAAAAATACATTAGAAATTTGCATCTGCAGTTTTTAAACCACTTGCAAATGCTTTGCGGAATTGAAGGCGCTTCCTTCTACCTCTGTTTACAGGTATACTTGATCCGATGCAAAAATGACGTCGTTGTGGTCGTTTAACTCTAAATTGTTCGTAATGCCTAACCACATGTGATTTATTTTCCTGCCACAGGTACGCTCTTAAAGTCGAATGTGGTGTGGCATCTAATCACCACAAATCCAAACTGAAGTTTAGGTATACATCAAATCTTATATTTCATTTTCAGTAAAACATTAGTCTCAGCTTGTGTTAATTGAGAACTAATGAAAATTGTCTGGTATTGACTTTTCTCCAATTTATGTTACACGCTCTAATCGGGGTGGTTTCCTTCGAAACTGGCCTCGATTTCTTTGTTTTCTTTGCAATTTTGGGGCTTTTCCCCTGGAAAACGACTACTTAGTTCGCGGGGCTTTAAGCGAAGAATATCAAAGAGGGGAAGAAGTGATGGATTACGAGAATAATCGGTAGAATCTCTTTGTTTTGCTTTGCTATTTCGTGATTGTTCTGGTGCTAATGTTTATTCATGTCACCAGAAAGAAGCAAAAACACCCTCGCAAGCTAGACAGCCGGGGATGGTACCATTGAAGGAGTTGGACTTCTAATCGCTATGATCATGTTGAAATTAATTTCAAAAGAAGATTGTAAAGGCTAGAAGAAAGATAGGGAAGATTGCAAAAAAAATACACTAGAAATTTGCATCTTCAGCTTTTAAACCAATTGCAAATGCTTTTGGAATTGAAGACGCTTCCTTCTACCTCTGTTTACAGGTATACTTGATCCGATGCAAAAATGATGGCATTGTGGTTGTTTAGCATTTGAAAAAGATTCGGTGTCTTTTAATTTGGTTTGTGTTCCTCTTTCATGCTTTGATACTTTCTGTTTCATGATGCATCTTTGTTCAGATCAAGGGCTCCAATCAAGGAGCCGTCTAGCGTCAAGGGCGAGTGCCCTGCGATACAGACAAAACCACCTCAGTCTATGTTCGTGTGACGCGATTGCTTTGGGAGCTCGATGTAGACAAGGTTGACTAAGCAAAATTTCCAAAATTTCTCTTTATTTTGAGGGGTTTCTCTTTATTTTGTTGTCATCTTCAAATTTTCCAGGTTAGCTATCATAAATTCCATGATGCGATTTTCGAACTTCTAGCTGTACGTCTCGAGCTGCAAGGCACAAGAATGCCACATATCGATTAGCCAAGCAATGGTATCTATGTCCATCTCTTCATATTTGGTTTTCAGATTGGTTTGTTAATCTGTTGGGATTACTTCGATGCAGGATTATGAAACCTTCACTAGACTTGCTGGTTGGAGGAGTACATGTTAGACATTATAGTTTTTCTAGAAAGTGAAGCAATAGTACAGATTTCAAGAGAATTGATGAGCTTGCATCTCATTCTATATTATCATGGATTAATGCGACTGTAAAACTCTTCTATGAGGTCGATGTATTTTTTTTCTTTTCTCCAGGTGCTGATATAAGCAGTTGCAAATCACATGCCTCCAAGCCTAGACAACCATTCTATATCTTAGAATTTGAGGTTTGTTTCTTCCTCCACCGATGTGGATTTCATGCCCCTATCCAACCGTTTCATACCTAAGATTTTGAGGTTTGTTTCTTCCTGCCGACGTGGATATCGTTACCGCCCTAATCGGGTAAGCAAACCTACATAGATTTTAATGTATTTTTCTTCCTCCGCCAGCATGGATTTCATTACCATTACCTACTAACATGTATTCTTCTGTATTCTTTTGGAATTGTAAGTCATGACGTTTGTTTCTTCTCGATTTAGCCAGGAAATGTTACTGTCAGTTTTTTTGAAGCTTATTCTAGGATATGATTGCTGACATTGCTGAGAGGTTTGTTTCTAAGTCGTTTGTTTTGTGGCTAAGTTTTTTAGGTTTGTTTCTTCCTTTTTGTTCTTACTGTCTGAATGCAACTTCCTTGGAGAAATATAAAACAAACTAACATCTTTTCTATAGTTCATTTAGATAGGAATCGTGAAATAATTATTGATTTGTTCTCAATTTACACCATATTTTCCGTTTTAATCTGCTTTTGTGGTGCACATGGCAATACCAACATGGAAAATTTGTATAGTTTTCATTTTTAGTGTCGTGACATGTTTATGTGTAGATTTGTCTTTGTTTTGAAAATCTGATTTGATGGCAGCCATTGTTGTCCTTCTTATAAAGATATTTAGATTGTCTAGAGAATTTGATGACTCAAGGACATAATGGCTGCAAGTTTCAAATATCTTTTGTCATTGCATTAGCATAATGGGTTTTTTTTTCTCATTATTTTGTTGTCATCTTCAAATTTTCCAGGTTAGGTTTCTCACTACCTCTAGATGGTAGTTTATTTTCTCGGGTAAATCTGCAGAAGGTTAGGTTTCTCACTACCTCTAGATGGTAGTTTATTTTCTCGGGTATATTCTGCAGAAGGCGAGCAGTATTATGAGGATATATTCATGGTTTATAAATTGGACACCATTTTAATGTTGTCATCTTCCGGTTTGTTTTTTTAAAAATTACCCTAGATTGTTGTAAGTTCCTGGGAAAGATTTAGCTAAATTGGACACCATTCCAGGATGCGATTTCCGAACTTCTAGCTGTAAGTATCTAGATGCAATGCACAAGAATGCCGCCATATCGATTAGCCAAGCAATGGTATCTATGTCCATCTCTTCATATTTGGTTTTCAGATTGGTTTGCTAATCTGCTAGGATTACTTCGATGAAGGATTATGAATGCTTGACTAGAGTTGCTGGTTGGAGGAGTACAGGTTAGACATTATAGTTTTTCTAGAAAGTGAAGCCATAGTACAGATTTAAAGAGAATTGATGAGCTTGCATCTCATTCTATAATATCATGGATTAATGCGACTGTAAAACTCTTCTATGAGGTCGATGTATTTTTGTTCTTTTCTCCAGGTGCTGATATAAGCAGTTGCAAATGACATGCCTCCAAGCCTAGACAACCGTTCTATATCTTAGAATTTGAGGTTTGTTTCTTCCTCCACCGATGTGGATTTCATTACCATCTGACTCGGGTAAGCAAACGTACCTCCATATCTCTACCCCTCAATCCCCACGCTATCCAATTGCACCATCGATGATGTCAATTTCGAGGTTTTCATGCCCCTATCCAATCGTTTCATACCTAAGATTTTGAGGTTTGTTTCTTCCTGCCGACGTGGATTTCGTTACCGCCCTAATCGGGTAAGCAACCTACATAGATTTTAAGGTATTTTTCTTCCTCCGCCAGCATGGATTTCATTACCATTACCTACTAACATGTATTCTTCTGTGTTCTTTTTGGAATTGTAAGTCATGACGTTTGTTTCTTCTCGGTTTAGCCAGGAAATGTTACTGTCAGTTTTTTTGAATCTTATTCTAGGATATGACTACTGACATTGCTGAGAGGTTTGTTTCTAAGCCATTTGTTTTGTGGCTTAGTTTTTGAGATTTTTTCTTCCGCTTTGTCCTAACTGTCTGAATGCAACTTCCTTGAGAAATATAAAACAAACTAACATCTTTTCTATAGTTCATTTAGATAGGAATCGTGAAACAATTATTGATTTGTGCTTAATTTACGCCATATTTTCTGCTTTAATCTGCTTTTCTGGTGCACAGGGCAATACCAACATGGAGAATTTGTATACCTTGCATTTTTGTGTCGTGGCAAGTTTATGTATAGATTTTTCATTGTTTTGGAAATCTGATTTGATGGCAGTCATTGTTTTCCTTCTTATAAAGATGTAGAGATTGTCTAAAGAATTTGATGACTTAAGGATATAATGGCTGCAAGTTTCAAATCTCTTTTGTCATTGCATTAGCATATTGGGTTTTTTCTCTTTATTTTGTTGTCATCTTCAAATTTTCCAGGTTATCTTTCTCACTACCTCTAGATGGTCGTTTGTTTCTAATCCGTTTGTTTTTAGGCTTAGATTTTGAGGTTTGTTTCTTCCTTTTTGTTCTAACTTTTTAAATCCAACTTCCGAAGAGAAATATTAAAAAAACCTTACTTTTTTGTTCTATTTTCATTTAGATAGGAAACTTGAAACAATTATTGATAAGTGCTCAATTTATGCCATATTTCCTGCTTGAATATGCTTTAGTGGTGCAAAGGGCAATAGCAACATGGAGAAATTGAATAGTTTGATTTTAGTGTCATGACATGTGTTATGTATAGATTTTGTCTTGATTTTGAAAATCTTATTTGATGGTAACCATTATTCCTTCTATTCTTCTTATAAAGATGTAGAGATTGTCCAGAGAGAGTGATGAATGGAGGATATAATGGCTGCTAAGTTTAGGGTTCTTTACCCCATATTATTCTTTTGATGTATTTGTATAAGTTTCTACTCTTTTCATGTAGGATATTTCTTGAAACCTAGCAAAAAACGCTTTAACTTGATTGTACATCATATGGGTACTCTTTGCAAACTATCATTATTTATATGAGACTAAAATATATACATTATTTATACGACACTATCACTATTATACGTATTTCCAGTTAATATAATTCATCTTAATATTTTTTTTGGATTGAGTCGATTTAACTATATTTTATATTTGAATTTTTTGATTGCTCACAACAAGTTTCTTGCGAAGGCTGTGGATTAACTCTAATTTATGTTATGCAGCTTTAAATGTTTCAGCTTTATGATGATCCCTGTATGAGATCTGCTGAAAATTTTAGGTTGATTGCTGCATGTTTCAGGATTACATACCAACAGTTTTTGACAACTTCAGTTCAAATGTTGTGGTGGAAGCCATTTTTGTTAACTTAGGGCTCTGAAATACTGCTGGTTTGAATATTACTGCTTTTTTTTTAAATTCCTTGGAAAATTATTCCTAAAATACTTATCATTCACACATACATCCTCATGATCTTATCTATAACTTTGTTTGAGACTTCTTTTATGGTTCATCTTCCCAGGGCAGGAGGCCTACAACAGACTAAGGCCTTTAAGCTATAGAGGAGCAAATGTTTTTGTCTTGGCTTTATCTTTGGTTAGTCGGGCAAGCTACGAAAATATTCTTAAAAGGTTAGACAACTCATATATTTCCTCTCTTTTGTGGTAAATATGAAGCTGGTTCTGATGTTTGTGATTGTTTTAATGTCAGTGGATCCCTGAACTTATTTGCTTTAGTGTGAGTTCAATGGCTTCGAGTTCTTCAAGGTTCATCAAGTGTATGACAATTGGGGATGGTGCAGTTGGCAAAACTTTTATGTTCATATGCCAACAAATTCCCAACTGTAAGAACGTTCTTGAATTTCTTCATCATGAATCTATCTGGGTTTCTCAGATTTTAAGTTTCTCTTGCAAAACAACCTCTTAGCATCTCAAATTCAATTCCTTTTGCTGAAAAATCCATCTTGGTCTCTCAAATTTAGCTCCTTTAGCTAAACGATTCTGTGAATACATATACCGATGCCTCGAAATCACTTATTTCTTCGGATTCTTTCATAGGAAAACACCTTTTTTTCTTTTTTGAAAATTTATATAAGCCTCAAGTTTATCATGATTGTTGTGGAGGTGCATCTGGTTTTGCAGCTTTTAATGTTTCATCTTTATGATGATCCCTATATAATATCTGATGAAAATTTAGGTTGATTGATGAATGTATCAGGACTACGTACCAATAGTTTTTGACAAATTCAGTTCAAATGTTGTGGTGGAAGGCATTTCTGTTAACTTAGGACTTTGTATTACTGCTGGTATGAACATTACTGTTCTTCTTTTTTTAAATTCCTTGAAAAATCATTCCTAAAATACTTATCATTCAAACATGTCAAACCCATCATAGAGACATCTACATTATTCGATCTATAACTTTGTTTGAGACTCCTTTTATGGTTCTTCTTCCTAGGGCAGGAGGACTACAACAAACTAGGGCCTTTAAGCTATAGAGGAGCAGATGTTTTTGTCTAGGCTTTCTCTTTGGTCAGCCGGGCAAGCTGTGAAAATGTTCTTAAAAAGGTTGGATATATTACAAGCTTTCTATACTGCTTCTATTATATGGTTTTAAAATCTTTTAACCGTACCAGATAAACTTTGCGATACAATATATACGGAGAGCTGTTCAGAAGAAAGCAAAGTTTGACATAACGGATCCCAACACCATTAAGGTCGTTTCTTTTAGTAGTTTTTCGTTTCTTTGTGGTTGTTTTGATTTATCGTCATGTCAATCATTGTTGTGAATATTAAATTAGTTTTGCGCTTTAGTTATTGAGCTTCTTCTTTTTTTAGTCATCTAATTTGACCATAGTCTTGGTTTGTCTTTGCTTATCCCTATACTTACACATAGTTTCCAATACATACACTTTATTTCAATTGCATTTGGAATGCTTCTGCATATTTTTATAATCTCCAACAACTTTGCATTGTCATTTTTTGCACATGATTTTCCAAGTCCTTGAACATGGATATAATGTATGTGGCATGTCAATGCTAGAGAGAGAGAGTCAACTTTTAATCTTTGGGGTTATTTCCTTCTTAAGGAATGAATTTCAAGATTTCCATCGATTTGTCATTTGGAGTATAAGATCCTTGCATATGTTTGTCATCGATTTCTTATTTGGATACTGAACGTTCTAATGGATCAACCGACTCTTTCAAAGCCATTTTCTTTTTGGTTATGTGGAACTCTTAGGGTTACATGATGTGTTTGACTTAGATCTATTAGGGATACGATTCATAATGAGTTTCTATTGTGATTTTTCAGGGAGGACATAGTCATTTGTGTACAGAAAAAAAACTGGTGTTCCTGTCAATAGAATAAACACAATTGGATTTAGATGACAAGTCTTACAAGGTGATTCGTATGAACAATTTTGTTGATGAATATTGTTATTTGATGGCTTGATGTTAAAATAAAACGAAGGGTTTCCCCGATAGCTATCAATTCTCAGGGAATATTACAAACACAGACAGATTGGGACGCTTTTCGGCCACAACTCGCCTATGCAGTTGGCCGCAAGCTCTAAGAAGTCATCGATCTCAACATCTCACTTCAACATAAAAAGTAGCATTAGCTTCAAACTCGAATGGATCTCCACCATTGGTAAGCAATGAAGAGACCTCAACCATTTCCCATGCCATTTCTTTTGATATTGCACAGCCCAAGCTCTTTGGTGGATCGGTAATCGAGTTTTCTATTTGTGGCGAATGTCGTGCATGTGTTGTTACTCTGGCAGATAGGAAACTTCTGGAGTGTCATGTACCTGGTATCCTTAGGTTGTTTGTGCTTTGTAATAAGAATTCGTTCGGTCTCATTAGACGTTTCATTGTTTGAAAATATGTCAAATGTTAGCGTGTTCTTCAGGCGCTGACTTGCTGTTTCCAAAATGCCAAACTTTTTTCTTGTATGGGGAGTGTTAACTTTTTGTTTTGTTCAATAATGTATCCTTGAACGGTTGAAATAAATGTATAAGTGTGTAACAATGAAGTTTACAGTAACGTTCATAATATTGTTAAGCTATGACTTCTGCTCAATTCAATTGTAAAAAGTTGTTGCTGGGATTGTACCTTTGGTTTATCCATCATCCGATAGCATGTTGAGTTGTATGACACAAAAAAGAAATATTTTTTCACTTGATGGTGCTACTTTTGACAAACGGAAAACTGAAGTTGGTTTGGCGGTGTAGTTGAACCAAGTACGATGATTGTGATGATTGTTTTGTAGGTACCAAACCAACAAAGAACATAGCGAAGGAGGATGTGAAATGTACATATTTGTTCTGTAGTTTGAAATAATTGGTTAACGTGCAATCCACTATATGAAAATTCGATAATGTAACTATTTATGTGATTTAACCATTTTCTTTCATAATCATAATATCAACTTTTTGCATTGGATATCAATGTTGTTTCTTTTGTCAAATGTGAATCTCAAAGGATGAGGACGATGAATTTAGTCCAACAAAAGTTCACAGGAACTGCTTCTACGTTCATAAGAGTCTTATGTAACTTGGATTAGTCATTTGTGGTTCTAAGTCTTTCTACTTCATCACTACATTGGTTTGTAGCCCAAGGGTGAAACCATTTGAAGGACCTTCTCTCTACGTGTAAATGCAAAACCCAAGACCTTAGTCACTTTTAAAAGAATACAACCGATATTATGCTTTTATAACACCCTCATCTCGGAACAACCTCGGGGCTAGGAGTGTCAAACATCACTCACAAGAGATGGCTATAGGTGTCATCGCTCAAACACAATTACAGAATAAAATAAATACTTTTATTTCAAATTGTGAATAGTTTGAACCATGTAACAGAAGAAATGTATAAAATCATAATCAAACCAAATACAAACTAAATAATAAAGTTTATCTAAAAACAATCAAGAAATTCAAACATATGTTAGTTTTAAAGATTCAAAAATTATGTTTGTACCTTAATAATTATTTTTAAATCATGTTATAAATTGACTTTATTCCTAAAAAATTATGCAGGTACAAATAGGAAAAAATCATGTGAAAAACTCCAGTATAAATCATGCAAGCACTACCTCCAGATTACGTTTTAAAATTTAAATGATATTATCAACAAATGTCATTATTAGTTTACATAACATCTTATAAATCTAATGTTTAAACTTTTACATTGAAAATTAAAACTTTTGCGTTTTGTATTGACCGAAACATATATCAATCATAAAAATTGAATAAATCAAATATTTATAATGTTAAAAAATATACAATATCAATCTAGTGTTTAATAAAAGGTATGTAATTTTTTTTAAAAGATTCCAGATGATGGTTCAACAAAGATTCCATAAATAAAAAAGAGTAACAAAGGATAAAGATGAATTTAAAAATAAAGTAAAGGAGAAATAAATATTCCAAATGGTTAACTAAGCATTATAAAAAGCTTTTAAAAAAATTTGTTTTTCTGTCATCTTTTATATTTATACAATATATATATCTATATTCGATAACGGTTTCCATATCAAATTTTAATTAATTAATTATATATATAATATCTAAATCATAGCGACCATAAAAATTCAATATGTTTAAAATACTTTACTTATGTTTTGTATATCTCGTTTCTATTTCCACCCCTAATTGGTAAATCACAAATAATAATTCAATTTTAATTTCCTTCTTTGACGATGAATTCAGATCCGGAGGCAGTTGCACATGGCATGCCTCCATCAACAATTCGAATGGGTCCATTAATATATATACATATATATATATATATATATTAAACAATATAATGAAATGACAACAAAATGTAATGATATATAATAATGTTATTTTTCACAATGATATTGTCCTTTTATGGACTATGAGGCCAAATCCAAGACGGATAACTAAATAAAAATATTAATGATAAGGATACTGATACGAAAGTTATTCTCAAAAGTTTTTATATATATCGATATAGAAGTAATTATAATGGAAATTAAATATATGAACATTTTATAAATCGGTGAGTTAATATACAAAAAGACGTTCAATTCTTTCATCCAAAGATTTTTGTAAAAATATTCGCCGATTGTAAATTTGTGGAGACATAATGTGTAATAATGATCTCATAAAAAATTGTATTACGAATGAAATAACAATTCACCCCTACATATTTTGTTTGTTCACATAACATCAAATTAGCGGTAATATGTATGATAGTCTGGCTTATAATAATGTTGACAAAAATGATGCTCATGATGGATGTCCATGTCTCCTAGTAAAGTTAGGGGCTAAAAGTGAATTGCCTCAGTCCAATCTAAACCATCATGAGATCGGTTATATTTAAGTTAATCTAGTTTAGTCTATATTTTGTATGAACTATAATTTTTGAATTAGTTCAACCGCACATTGAACTTCTTTTTTTTATTATATAATTTATAAAGCTGTCTAAAAATTCATGAATAATCTAAATACATATCTAAAAATTTAAATACAAACACCTAAATATTTTGGAACTTCAAACTATTAAAATAATTAATAAAAATATAGATAAATCAATAAAGTGTAAAAATTCAAATAAAAATAACATTTAAATAAATATTTTGAAAGTTGAAACTTCAAAACATAATTTTATCTTCATCGATGATTTACGACTATATGTTGTGTTCCATGAAAATAATATAATAATATGTTATTAGTGTTATGTATATAAATTATATGTATATATATAATAAAAATATAAATTTAATCTAGCGTACAAATTGATCCATATATAATAAAACGTTCCAGCAGAGGCTTATTTCTTCACCTCGGTTTGTCTCTTGGGCTTGCCATTATTGCCTCAAGCTTGTTCGAAAACCCAATTGGTCTTCTCCATCTTCTTTGCGTTGTATGGTTTTGGAATGACTCTCACTTAGCTACTAGATTTTTTGATAACACGTAGTATGGGTTAGTTTTAGATTACCCATTTAGATCATTTTTACATAATTTGCATAGTACGGGTTATAAAACCGACATAAATGTCCACTATCTAATCTTTTTGTTGATTTTTTAGGTTTTAAGGCGACAAGGCATAATCGAGCTTAAGGATATTGATTCTTGGAGGCAACTCACATACTTAGAGTTACAAACCACTCAGAGCAGATTCAGGCCAAGGAACTGCACGAAATACCCGAGCGTCGAACGAAAGGAGTAAAAACACAACCATGCCATGAAAAGACATGAACCCGCACATGCTATCTCTTAGCTTGTGCGGACTGCACCTCCAGAAAATTCTGCACAACTCGTGGGTTGGGTGACGAGACATTTAACCTAAAAAAGGGGTGAGACGATAAGAAAAAGAGGTAGCATCGCCAATAAATAGAAGGGGATGCTCAGAACACAAAGGAGGTAAAAAAAGAAACAGAGGAGAGCTCATGGGGAGTTGGGAAGCACGGAAACAACATCAGAACGTTGGTGATGAGATAGGGAAGTACGAGGCATTGTATTCCTGGTCTTTATCATGTTTAGTGTTGTTTTCTCTTGTTTTACAACAAACTTCGTAAGTGATTAAGCCTTTAGCTATGGGTTAGGGACACCGATTTTGTAAGGGATGTTTATGTTTATGCATGAATGCGTATATCTTTAAAAGTTTCTTATATTTCAATTCTATGATAAATGCCAAGAACATTCTATACTTGTGATGGCCACTCAGTAACTCAGGATTTCATGATTAACTGGGAGGTTGGATTATGAAACCGAAGTTTTGGTTGTTGATTGAATTTGTTTAAAGAGAATCTGACCGGTCGGTTAATCGACTCTGGAATTAGGATTGCATGCTTAATGTTACTGTAGTTACATGTTAATCACTACAGGGAGGTATGATTGCATGTCATTGTGGTTAGGGAGTTTAGTTATTGAGAGAACCATTCTCTACTTACGAGCATTAACTCCTTGTTACCAAGAAAAATTGATTGATTTATGATCTTATGTTGGTTGCACCCTTGCAATTTCGGAAACCCAAAGACCGTGGTATTCTTAATTATCAAGTCATTTGTGTTTCCTCATTGCTGTCATATTTCAATTTAGTATTTTCAGATTTTACCCCACATCACCATTAATTTCATTTGTCTTAGTTTAGTTATATTCTTAGCTTAGGCTGCATTAGTCTGTAGAGTTCGACCCATGTATTAAATCGATCCGTATTCTTGCGATAAGTGAATATTAAACATTTTATTTGCTTGATATTTCGCTCATCATTTTTTGGCGCCATTGCTGGGGACTAATTATGGCCTAGATTCAGAATTTTTTAGATTAAGATTTAGTCCGTTCCGGAATCTTAGTTTTTTTTTCAGCATTTTTCTTTTCCCTTTATCGAGTCTTCTCTATCTACATTGGATTTTTTGTACCATATCTTTGGTTACTCGTCTATTCTTGTGCATGTACAGTTATAACCTCCAGCACAAGCAAAGGGACTTTGTTCAAGTTCGCTCTGCGTGAGGGATCTCCTGTGGGACCCCATGTTCTTCAGATGATTAGTCTGATAGAACAGCTTGAGAAGCTGGGGTATACCTTCTGCAAGGAGTTGCAGCAGGATATGATCTTGCACTCACTTCCGGAGTCCTTCTCCCCGTTCGTGGTCGACTATAACACGAACGAGCTGGACATTGAGTTGCATGAGATGCACAACATGCTCACTGAGTATGAGAAACAGATGTCTATTGGGAAGAGGGTATCGGGATCTGTGCTGATGGTTGGTGAGTCTTCTTATCAGAAGAGGAAGGGCAAGAAGAGGCCCAGGACCAGGCAGAGCGCGCCTAAGTCTGGTGAGACCAAGGCAAAGGGCGGTGCCACCAAGGCCAACCAATCAGAAGCCGAATGTTTCTTCTGCAAGAAGAAAGGATATTGGAAGAGGAACTGCAAGGAATACCTGCAGTCTCTGAAGGGCAAGAAGCAAGGTCAGATTCTCATGAAAAATGTTTTCATGTTATCCTTGACTACTATTGATTCATCTAGATGGGTATTGGATACCGGTAGCAGCTTTAACGTCTGCAATATGTTGCAGGGGCTGAGGGTCAGTAGGAGGTTCATGAAGGGAGAGTTCAGTCTGAAGGTTGGAAATGGCGCAAGTGTTGCTGCTCTAGCCGTAGGATGTATTTCCCTTATTATGCCTACGGGCAAGACTTTGTTGCTAGACGACTGTTATTATGTTCCGAAGTTTGTTTCGAACATAATTTCTATTTCTATGCTTGATAGACGTGGATTTCGAACAGTTTTCAGTAATAACATTTGCTCTATTTATCATGGTGATGATTTATGTGTGAATGGTTATTTGCAACAAGGACTTTATATCTTACCTGATGTTAATGTAGAACAAATTAACATGCATGTTTCGGGCCATAAGAGAAAGGTAGATGATCGTCAAAGACAGACGTACCTTTGGCATTGTAGACTTGGTCACATCGGTGAGAAGAGGATAAACAGGTTGCATAAAGATGGTCTTCTAGGCCATTTTGATTATGAATCTTATGCGACTTGTGAGTCCTGTCTCACTGGCAAGATGACCAAATCTCCGTTTAGTGGAACCGGAGAGAGAGCTACAGAACTTCTAGGACTCATACATACTGATGTATGCGGACCGATGAAAGTTCAGGCTAGGGGTGGATATTCATATTTCATCACATTCACTGATGATATGTCGAGATATGGTTTTGTATTCTTGATGAGACACAAATCTGAATCTTTTGAA
Organism: Gynandropsis gynandra; assembly: GCA_036759665.1. NCBI lineage: Eukaryota > Viridiplantae > Streptophyta > Magnoliopsida > Brassicales > Cleomaceae > Gynandropsis > Gynandropsis gynandra. Next base: position 37,679,087 of record CM071870.1, on the reverse strand, counting down.
ATGTTCAAGAGATTCCGCAGTGAAATGGAGAAACAAACCGGAAAGAATATCAAGGTGTTGAGATCTGACCGGGACGGTGAATATTTTAGTCATGAATTTGTCGATTATCTAAGGCAAAATGGGATTTTGTCTCAGTGAACTTCTCCTGGAACACCACAACATAATGGTGTGTTCGAAAGGAGAAATCGGACTTTATTAGATATGGTCTGATCCATGATGGGGTTCACAGATCTTCAAATAAACTTGTGGGGTTATGCTTTAGAAGCAGCTGCTTACATTTTAAACAAGGTTCCCACTAAAGCGGTCTCTAAGACTCCATATGAGATATGGAAGGGACGGAAACCAAACTTGAGACACATAAAGGTTTGGGGTTGTCCGGCCTTTGTTAAGAGACTTCAGCCAGACAAACTTGATGCTAGGTCTGACAAGTGTAGGTTCATAGGATATCCCAAAGAAACTATGGGATATTATTTCTACCACCCGTCTGAGCACAAAGTGTTTGTGGCCAGAACGGCAACCTTTCTTGAAAGGGAATTCCTTGAAGAAGGAACTCATGGTGGAGAAGTAGTTCTTGACGAGATTCAAGAGCCCGACGAACCAACACAAGCTCATGGACATGAGATGTCAAATGAGCGTTCTTGGCTGGGTGACATAGTGTTAGGCTTCAGCGCCTCAACTTCAAATGTTGAAGTAACAGTGCCAGTTCAGGAACAAGTTCACGAACTTGCTCAGGAACAAGTCCAACCAGATATCCCAGTGCAGGTTGAACCTGCTACACAGCCTTTCTTGAGAAGGTCAACACGTTCTCGACGTGCACCTGACAGACTTAATCTGATGGTGCAAGAGGACGTGGTCGGTCATAGAGATGACGACCCGTTGACTTTCCAAGAGGCTATACAAGGCCCAGATTCTGAGAAATGGTGGAAAGCCATGGAATCCGAGATGGAATCTATGAAGAACAACAAAGTATGGACTTTGGTTGATTCTTCACAAGCTTCCAGACTGATCGGTTGTAAATGGGTTTACAAGAAAAAGATTGGAGCAGACGGGCAGGTAGAGACCTATAAAGCTCGTCTAGTTGCCAAGGGGTATAGTCAACGAGAAGGAATTGACTATGAAGAAACGTTCTCCCCTGTGGCAATGCTCAAATCTATTCGGATTCTGCTTGCGATAGCGGCGTACTATGACTACGAGATTTGGCAGATGGACGTGAAAACAGCTTTCCTTAACGGAGAGCTCCAAGAAGAGGTTTTCATGACTCAACCTGAGGGTTTCACGTCGCCAACTCAAAGTCATATAGTATGCAAGCTTCAGAGGTCCATTTATGGACTCAAGCAAGCTTCTCGAACCTGGAACATTCGCTTTAACAAGGCAGTTGAAAAGTTCAACTTTGTTAGATGCGATGAAGAGCCTTGTGTGTACAAGAAATTTAGTGGGAGCACGATTATCTTCCTTGTGCTATATGTAGATGACATATTGCTCATAAGGAATGACATACCAACCTTACAAAAGACAAAGTCATGGTTGTCTGATTAGTTCTCCATGAAAGATCTAGGAGAAGCAACCTATATTCTGGGAATAAAGATCTATAGGGATAGATCGAAGAGGTTGCTTGGATTGTCACAATCCCAGTACATCGACAGTATCGTGAGACGATACAACATGGAAAGTTCCAAGAAAGGCTATCTACCGATAGGCACTGGAATTTCTCTTTCTAGGGAGGATTGTCCTAAGACCCCGGAAGAAAGAGAACGCATGAGTCGGCTTCCCTACGCTAGCGCAGTGGGAGCCATCATGTATTCCATGACATGTACGAGGCCTGATGTAGCCTTCGCGCTAAGTGTAGCGAGTCGGTATCAGGCAGATCCCGGTGA
>CM071870.1:37654306-37675342 GCA_036759665.1 Gynandropsis gynandra | reverse complement strand
TATATTCGATAACGGTTTCCATATCAAATTTTAATTAATTAATTATATATATATAATATCTAAATCATAGCGACCATAAAAATTCAATATGTTTAAAATACTTTACTTATGTTTTGTATATCTCGTTTCTATTTCCACCCCTAATTGGTAAATCACAAATAATAATTCAATTTTAATTTCCTTCTTTGACGATGAATTCAGATCCAGAGGAAGTTGCACATGGCATGCCTCCATTAACAATTCGAATGGGTCCATTAATATATATACATATATATATATATTAAACAATATAATGAAATGACAACAAAATGTAATGATATATAATAATGTTATTTTTCACAATGATATTGTCCTTTTATGGACTATGAGGCCAAATCCAAGACGGATAACTAAATAAAAATATTAATGATAAGGATACTGATACGAAAGTTATTCTCAAAAGTTTTTATATATATCGATATAGAAGTAATTATAATGGAAATTAAATATATGAACATTTTATAAATCGGTGAGTTAATATACAAAAAGACGTTCAATTCTTTCATCCAAAGATTTTTGTAAAAATATTCGCCGATTGTAAATTTGTGGAGACATAATGTGTAATAATGATCTCATAAAAAATTGTATTACGAATGAAATAACAATTCACCCCTACATATTTTGTTTGTTCACATAACATCAAATTAGCGGTAATATGTATGATAGTCTGGCTTATAATAATGTTGACAAAAATGATGCTCATGATGGATGTCCATGTCTCCTAGTAAAGTTAGGGGCTAAAAGTGAATTGCCTCAGTCCAATCTAAACCATCATGAGATCGGTTATATTTAAGTTAATCTAGTTTAGTCTATATTTTGTATGAACTATAATTTTTGAATTAGTTCAACCGCACATTGAACTTCTTTTTTTTATTATATAATTTATAAAGCTGTCTAAAAATTCATGAATAATCTAAATACATATCTAAAAATTTAAATACAAACACCTAAATATTTTGGAACTTCAAACTATTAAAATAATTAATAAAAATATAGATAAATCAATAAAGTGTAAAAATTCAAATAAAAATAACATTTAAATAAATATTTTGAAAGTTGAAACTTCAAAACATAATTTTATCTTCATCGATGATTTACGACTATATGTTGTGTTCCATGAAAATAATATAATAATATGTTATTAGTGTTATGTATATAAATTATATGTATATATATAATAAAAATATAAATTTAATCTAGCGTACAAATTGATCCATATATAATAAAACGTTCCAGCAGAGGCTTATTTCTTCACCTCGGTTTGTCTCTTGGGCTTGCCATTATTGCCTCAAGCTTGTTCGAAAACCCAATTGGTCTTCTCCATCTTCTTTGCGTTGTATGGTTTTGGAATGACTCTCACTTAGCTACTAGATTTTTTGATAACACGTAGTATGGGTTAGTTTTAGATTACCCATTTAGATCATTTTTACATAATTTGCATAGTACGGGTTATAAAACCGACATAAATGTCCACTATCTAATCTTTTTGTTGATTTTTTAGGTTTTAAGACGACAAGGCATAATCGAGCTTAAGGATATTGATTCTTGGAGGCAACTCACATACTTAGAGTTACAAACCACTCAGAGCAGATTCAGGCCAAGGAACTGCACGAAATACCCGAGCATCGAGCGAAAGGAGCAAAGCCACGACCAAGCCATGAACCCGCACGGGGTGGTCCCCTTAGCCCACGTGGGCTGCACTTCCACCAGAATTAGCACGACTCGTGCTAAGGGAAAGCTCGCATGGGATCTTTGGTATGAGGAGCCCGTGCATGTTGCTACCTCGCGCGGGGCGCGTGTCGAGACAACTACCCTAAAAAGGATTTAAAACGAGATAATTTCAGTGGGGCACCGCCAATATAAGGACTAGCGGTTCCAAACTTCAGAGGAGGACAAAAAGACACAAATGAGAGCTTAGGAGGAGTTGGGAGGCAAGGAAACAACATCAGAATGTTGGTGACGAGATAGGGAAGTCCGAGGCATCGTATTCCATTCTATTTATCATGTTTATTGTTGTTTTCTCTTGTTTTACAACATACTCCATGAGTGAGTAAGCCTTTAGCTATTGGTTAGGGACACGGATTTTGTAAGAGATGTTTATGTTTATGCATTAATGCTTAGATCTTTCAAAGTTTCTTGTATTTCGGTTCTACGATCAGTGCTATGAATGTTCTATACTTGTGATGACCGCTCAGTAACTTAGGATTTCATGTTTAACTGGGAAGTTAGATTATGGATTCGAAAATATTGATTGTTGATTTAGTTTGATTAGTGAAAATCTGACCGGTCGGTTAATCGACTCCGAAATTAGGATTGCACGCTTAATGCTACCGTAATTTCGTGTTAATCGCTGCTGGGAGGTAGGATTGCATGTTATTGTGGTTAGGAAGAAGAGGTCTCGAGAGAACCATTCTCTACTTACGAGCATGAATTCTCTGTTATCAAGAAAGTTTGATTGTTTTGTGATCTTTTGTTGGTTGCACCCTTACAGCACAATTTTAAACTGCGTTTAACTTTTGCAATTTAAATGCACATAAGAATGCTCCATGTTTGGTCTAATTCTCATTCATTCCTTCGATTTGGCTTGGTTCCTCCCGAGAATCCCCATTTCTCTTGATGTTTCGACTCTCTTCTTCCTAGTGCATATGACACCGAAGGTCGATCGTGTTTTTTTAATGTCTCACCAAGTGAATTAAAAATAGAGAGATCACTACATTGCTTTATAATGTTTTGGTATTATTCTCACTTAGTATTAGGGTTTCTTTGAATGTAAATATATATATGGCCTTGCACAAAGTTTTCATGCTTTTGGAACCAAAAATATTCCCACAAAAAATATAATTTAGGCGTTTTAATTTTTGACATGTATAGGAATGGAGATGACAAGGAAATTTCTCAAAATAATATTTAGGTTGAGAGGTCACAAGAGTTTACGGAGAAAATAATCATAATATATTAAATTACATCTTATAAATTTATCTCTCCTTTTTTATATTTTCAAAAAAAAAAGAAAAAACAAGATTTCTACATTTTTAATATATCAAATAACTAATAATTGAACTCAAAAGATATAGTTTTACATTTTTCAATTATACTAGAAGTCCCAAAATTTAGGAAATTGTAAATCTTAACAAATTACTTAATCGAGGATTCTATATTTTCAATATTAAAATATTATAGAATTATGAAAAAAACAACCATTTTCAACATTGTGATTTACTACATTTAAATTTAATTGATTTTAAGCACTCCTAAATCTATGTTTTTAATAATATATAGTATTATCTAGGTTTTAACCGATGATAATAACCATTAATTTGAATAGTTATTGTTGGGATTTTAACACTCGTATACAAAGAAATACAAGTTCTCAACTTATTTCAAATTTTTTTAAATATCAGATGATGTTATTGTTTGACTTTAAACGATTGTACATACTACTAGAGATAATACACTCATTGAGATTATTTTGATTCTAGAATTGGTTAATATTGTTTTTCCTAAATTGTTAAAATAATTTGGCAAGTTAATTGAAATATCTAAAAATTTTGACCGTGAGAATCAGATAAGATCGAAATGTTATCGATTAATGGGAAGAAAATTAGGAACACAACCGAGAAGGAGTACAAATACGAATTTGATGCATTAGGATCGCGTAGCTCATAGAAAATTCATAATCAATTCGGTATCCTTTCATGAAAAAGATTTCAAACACTACCACTTTTTCATATTGGTTTATTCTTACATAAAAAACAATTAAAAAAATATGAAGATGACTGAGTAACACGAGATTTACATATGAGCTTGGTTCAAGCTCGCTTGATCTTGTTGGTGAAACGACGATAACCAGAATTGGGGTCGTGAAGCTTGTAGTTCTAGAGCATTACTCGACGACAATGTATGTATTCATCTTCTGGATAAAGCGGAAGCATTCCCTATTTGTCTCTTGGGTTTGTCTTGGGTTTGCCATCATCGTCCCAAACTTATTCGAAAATTCAGTTGGTCTTCTCCATCTTTTTTGCTTTATGTTGTTTTGGATCTACTCTCATTTAGTTTCTAGGGTTTTTTTAATTATATATATATATATATATATAGTGTTGGAATATAATATCTCTATTATTCTCTATATATGTGTGTAAAAAAAAGAGATGTATTAGAGATTTGGTATTTTCAAAATAATTGAACGAAAAAATGAGACCTACTTATTTTCAGTTAATGTAGAACCAATGACGAGTAGTACGAAACTTTTCAAAGTAATAGGACCTCAAATATTTGTTAAAATTATTTTCTAAAATAGTATTTGTCTTTGTAAAACATTTGTTTTAATTTTTTTTAATATCTAGAAGAGATAAATCGATTGCTCGTATAAGAAAATCAAATTATTATAGAATTGTGGAAATATTATGTAGCGTATAGAAGTCCATAATCTCTAATGGTATTTCAAATTTGAGATTTAATAGTTTTAAAGTTACTATGATATTGAAATTTTTTAGGAACTCATAAATAAATAAATATATATATATATATGAAATAATTGAGATATTCATATGATATTCTATCCAACAACTAATCTAGCATTTATATTGTTTGACAATTGTTAGCCAATAAAAACTTGACATTTAACATAAATAAACAAATAAATTATTATTATATATAAATATTATGTATCTTATAAAACAATTTCGTTTGACATTCAAAATTTTATAGTACTTTATAAAATACATAATTATATAAAAAATGGTTCAAAGATTTATATAAATAATAGATCAAATTAAAAGAAGATTAGATGAAACAAAGTTGAGTGATAGATTGGACAATTGTAGTCGGAAAACATTAATCCAAAATATTATTATTGTAGAAATAATGTTACCCACAAAAATATGATATGTTGATTCTTCCATCATAGAGCAAATCATTCCACACCACAATTTACGTGATTGGTAGATAGATCCTTAAATAGATTCCTAAATATTAGCTAGGTTAGAAACACATGCTTTGGAGTGGGGTCGCCAAATAAAACGATATAATTGAAGTCTCCTAGTAACAACCAAGTTCTTATAGACACGAGATCATCAGTTGAAAATAAAAAATTTATTGACATACAACAAGGCGTTATGACCTCATATCCATGGTATAAATGAACAAAACAATAGGGTAGTGAAGGTTGTGATCGGCGACGGAGTGACGAAGTTGAAGGAGAAGAGAGAAATCTGGTTGTCGCAAGTGTTGAGAAAGTTGTCATCAAACCCCAACCTGATCGATAGAGAAACGGGCCGCACATTTCTCATGCCCAACGAAGGGAGCACAACCTGAATCAGTGAAGTCCAGCAGAAATAGTCCAAGATCCTCATCCCAAGCCTAAGCATTAGAAGCCAGTCCAAGAAGCCCATGTCGAGAGAAAAACAAGAAACTTGATTAAGAATCAGACTAACGAGAATATTTGTAGAAGAACAAACATGACAGAAGAAATACAGGTCAAACAAGATTAACATACCTAAAAATAGTATCTAGAATGTGTAAGATTGTACATTGTGGAACTTGTGCTTTGTGCAAATTTCTTTTTGTTTTTGTGAGGGTTAATATATGTATAAGAATGAAGAATGTGAGTTGTATCACATTCAAAGAAAACATTTGAGAAACAATAAAAAATCCAGAACCATTTTCCTCTCCATTCCATCAAACCATACCACAAGCTCAAACAACCACCATTCCATTACTTTCCAGTTTGCACCAAGGAATTTAAGAACATGAGTATGTTCACGGAGTTGTTGAATTAGTCCATGAGCCATTAAAACCAATCAGAACCTCCTGGTTTAAGAGTCAAGAAGGAGCAAAACAGTACCGGTAAAGCACTACAACAACACCAGTTTAAGCACCAGCAACAAGTTTTTACAGAGAGGTAACTCTCTATACATTTTCTCATTATTCTGTTTTAAGATAAAGAAGCAAGAGAATGTAGAAAACTCATCTCATTCCCATGTTTGATGGGAAAAAGCTACAATCTACTGGTTATTCAAAATGAAGGCCATGTTGAGATCTAAACAACTACGGAAGGTTGTCACTAAAGCACTACCAGATAAAACAGTTATGGTATCTTTTCTTTTAAAAGAAGAGTTACCAAAGGATATGACACTTTGGGAAGAGACATAGGCCAAAGATCAAACTGTTCTTCAACTTTTATTTAGTGTAGTCACGGATAAAATATTTACAGCTCATTTATCAGCGAGTGAGACATCCAAAGCAGTATGAGATCTACTCAAGAAAAGGTTCCAAGGAGACCCCAAGACTGCAATGATAAAATTAAAAAGATTGAGGACAAGTTATTACACCTTAAGACAATGAAAAAAAGAAAGCAATAAGGATTTTGCAAACAAAGTTACTGGGTTAGGGAATGAAATGAAGACATTTGGAGATGATATCAGGGAGGACAATCTGGTATCTAAGATTTTATGCTCTTTACAAAAAAGGTTTGACACCTATGTTAGGGAAGTAGTATAACCAAACGATCTCACGACACTAATAATGGAAGAACTTGTGATGTCACTGGAGTCACAAGAGTCCATATTGGATAATAGGGATGAAGAAAATTTGAAGTGCTTTCTATGCTAAGTTTAAGGGTATTAAAATTATCAACAAACCAAAATCAAGTAAGAAATCATATGGGAGAACATATTATATATTTAAAGCTAAGAAAGGTTGCAACATATACCAGAAGGATAATCATGTGGACAATCAATATTTTTTCATAAATAAACAAACTCAAGACATAGGATACATAATAAAACATTTCAAGAGCAAGAAAGAATATTTCATTTGTAGTAGCTGAGCCATTTTTTCTGAGAGTGTAGGATCAAGAGATCTACCTCAAACCAAGCACAAGTTAATCAAGAAGAGCAAGAAAACTCTCTATTTACAGCAACACACTTAACACATCAAATGTTTGAAGATGGTATGTGATTGGTGGATAGTGGAACAATCAATCATATGACAATTGATGATAATCATTTCACAAACCTAGATAGAAACTTTAAAATACCTATAAAGATTGAAAATATAACAGTTTTAAACACCACTGGAAAAAGAAACATTCAAGTGCAGATTAAAAAATAAACAAGAGTTATAAATGATGTTTTTATGATTCTAGGATAGACAAAAATATGTTGAGTGTGCATGGTTAAAAATGATTATGAAGTGATCTTTACAAAAGACAATTGATTGATAAATATATATTAATAATTTTATATTATATTATATCAATATGTTGTACCAAATTTTGTAGAACTTTATACAAAACTTGTTAAAAATTTTATATGTCAATGGATTTTTTTTAATTGTATATTATTAAAAAAATTGTTATATTTTAATAAAGTTTTAGATAATATTTTATTAGACATTTTATGAAATCAAAACTTTACATATGGCAACAATTCATATAAATGATAAAATTGGATCAACATCATACTAAAATTGTGTCAAAATAGTTAAATATTTAATATAACAATTAGTTTTTTTAAATCTGACTAAAAAATAAAAATAACATAAAATTGAATTTTTTTATAAAATAAATAAGATTAAAACTACATGTGGATGATTCAATGCACAGTCGCACAATAACCATCAGAGAAATACAATCAAACTACACTAGAATTTTGGAGGCGTGGTGCTAGAATAATTTAATTTTTTTAGTATACTAGGTATATACGGAAGATATATAATTGTATTATTTAGAATGTATATTAATGTTATGTATTAGTTAAACTAAGAAGATTAAAATATTTTAATGGTTATATATGACAAAGTGTTAAATAAAATGCATTGGAAAAAAATCGAGTGAATATGAAAAAGAATGTTATTCATAAATCATGTTAGTAGGAGAAATGGTATATCAACGATATTTTTAAAACAGTGCATTATTGTAAACGGGTTATCATGGAGAATTCTGTATGATGGCATGGTAAAATTGTCTATGATCGTACGACTTGAAAAAGGAAAAAATAATATCAGTTAGTAAAATAAGAACAACACTATAACTTAGTAAGTACTTGGGTGAGTGACGAAAATGCTTTTATGCTGACCTTATGTATTTGGTAGTCCAGTGAATATTTCTGCATAGAAAACATTTGTTATGAGTGATTGTTGTGTGCATTCTTTATTGAGATCTAAGATACGCAATCCGTTGGCTGATGTCACTCTTGATAGTGCAACATACAACTGTCCGTGGCTGAAAACTGGTTTGGGAAGATACAATCCAATTTGTTTCAAACTTTGACCCTGACTTTTATTTATCGTCATTGCATAGTACAAACGAATGGGGAATTGTCACCTTCTTAGTGTAAATGGGAGACCTGAGTCACTGTGTGACAAAATGATTCTAGGTATAAGGACTTTGTTACCAATATGAGTGCCTGTAATAATCTCTGCTTCCAAAACTCTTGATGCTAATTCAGTCACGACCATTCGTATTCTATTATACAGGCCTTCTTTTTTATTGATATTGCCCTTTCTGTAAGATAAGATCGGTCCTTGAACGAATCTACAAAATTTGGATACATTACATGCACGAGTTCTTGTAGTGGCTCTGCTGTCAATTGAAGCAATAGTTCCGTATGAACAAAGATTTTTTCTCCATCACTTAAAGGATCGGCATTGATTACATGTTTATGTGCCCGCCCATTTCCCACATCCAATAACCATTTTTCAAACTCGATCTCATGTTGATTTAAGCGCATATTTTGTGTTAATGTAAATACATGACATGATTACCATAGGGGAGACCGACTAATGGATGCCATCACAGTGTCAGGTCGACCCCCGCGAGTGACTGGTAAGATTTGACGGAAATCACCTCCTAGAAGAATTGTTTTTCCACCAAAAGGTTTATCAATAGCTTCTTCATCGTCCATAGACATTATATCTTTCATTGTGCGGTCAAGCGTTTCAAATGTGTATCGATGTGCCACGGGAGCCTCATCCCATATAATTAATTCTGCTTTTTTCAACAATTCTGCAGCCATGGTTCTGTGTTTAATGTCACATGTTGATCTTTCGTGCAAATCTGGAGGGATTTCAAACCTTGAATGTGCAGTTCTACCCCCTGGGAGAATTAGTGCAGATATGCCCGATGATGCAAATGGTATTACAACTTTTCCTGTCGATATGATCTTGGAGATAATCGTTCTATACAAGCAGGTTTTTTCTGTACCACCTGGTCCATAAAGGAAAAAAAACTTTCCTTCTCTACGTGACATTGAGTCCATCACTACTGTGTAAATTTTCAACTGTTCGTCGTTGATTGTCGAAATTAATTCCATATGCACTTTCTTCTCTAATTGCTCATCGAAATGTAGATCATGACGTAATACGCTATTCGCGATGTCGGCTAGGATGCTTCTATCTGGAGTTGGCATACAAGAGTAATCTGCTAATGATTTTTCGTTTTCGCTAAGCAACTTCTCGAGTTCTATAAGGGTGTACTGCTGGATCTCGACCGTTGACAGTTGAAGATCGGGAAACTTGAACTCTTTCTTTTTTTAGAAAGTATATCGTCTGACAAGAATTTCCAAAACTCATTCCATAGGTCAACTGGTTTGCTAACTTCACAATACACCAATAATATAGTAAAAAGTCGACGCATTTGTGACGGCATGGCTCACTTAGACGCCTCATGCATCGCTTATCGCCATTCACTGTCTCCATCAAGCAACCCTCTAGTAATGCATGCGTCCTTAAAACTATTATACTTGACATTGTCAACTATTTTGATGTCATCATAACTTGTTGGTCCTTTAACTATTTAGTAACATCCTTAGGTAGTAGAGCTCACCAGATGCTGGATGGATGTTGATAATTCTACCAAGTGTTAAACCTCTTTTTCGTCTGGACCAAAATTTGTCTGTACTGTGCCAGACGAACACGGTTGGAAACTGCACGTATGTTAATTCTCTTGCATCTTCAAACATTCCATTTGTATTCATCCATTCTGTAAACATAGTTTTTCCACACCTGGCTTTGACAAGACTTTTTCTAGATCCGATGCATCCTCAAAAGTTAGACTCTGTGCGTCCTCCAAATGCAATGATAACCTCATAACTGGAGGTCTCTGATGGTGTATATGAAACGAAAAATCCTCCAAACCGCTTCGCAAGATGAAAGGTAACGACACTCAAGGTAGTTTGTGATTTCGTTGATTTCCACAACAGAAGCCTTTTCCAAATGTGATGTGACTCCACTATTAGTGTCCCTCTCGATTAGTGATGATGCTTTGTCCACCCCTTTTGTAATATATTTGAAAAGATGCTTGATTGCATTAGATCTGTTGCACCATTCAACATTTATGTGTGCTCTATATTTCTTCAAGATTTGAACGTTATGTGGAACCACGAACTGATTTCCTAATCTGATATCCCCTTTCATCACAAATTCGAGTCATCTTCTCTACGCTTGTATAAGACATAACATGTATTATCCACATATGTGTTCTTGATGTACGACCATGGATATTTCTTTGTGCAAATTCCATTTTCCATGCATGGCGACCATGGCCTATCAAGACCACATGGACCATGCATCATATGTTGTTCAACCAAGCTGAAGCCTTCCCTGTCTAATTCTTTATTTGGCAATTCTGCTTGTATAAATGTGTCAATTTCGGCAGTGGTAGGATTTTTGAAGTTAGGTTGCAACCAAATCAAGATATGGGCGTGCGGCAAACCACGCTTCTGGAATTCAATAGTGTATGTAAATGTGGCAAAGAAATCATTTATGACATTATAGCAATTTTTTTACGAAAAATGGAAGCACCATTTACAATTTAACCAAATGAGATTGTGTTTACCTGATAAGGGCGCAGGAAAAATGACGCCTGCATTGATATCTTCTAGAAGGCCATCTAATTTCATTTTAAAAACTCGACATTCGATGTCTGGCCTATCACTTGCACTGTTTCCACCATATGAATCGAGATGGTCCCTGATCTCCTTCCATTTTGGATTAGCAGTCATTGTAATGAATAGGTCGGGGTTACCATACCACCTACATATAGCCATTGCATTGTGGTAGTTCTCAATCATGTAATGTGGGTCTCCCGTAAATGATGGGGGAGAATAATTCTTTTACCTACAACTTTAGCAGATGTAGCTCCTTTTCTGACTCCATCAAACAGATTATTATAAAGATCCGACCTCAGCTTCTTCTGATTGTTTCTTGCCCAACGTATTCTTTCTTGTTCAATGGCAATGTATGCATCAACAACATATTTTTGGAAAAGACTGCCCAATTGATTATTGTTTTCCCTTACATAGTCGTGTTTGGATTTGGTAGGCACAGAATTCTCGCATTGTAACAAAGGCCCTTCTGATTTTTTTACCACGTTAGACGTATGGTATGTCCTCATGGAATCCAGATTGACCATAAGGGAAAAGCAATCGAGATTGTAAACTCATGAACAATGGATTGAGGTCGCTAATTCTATATAGTTGTCAAGACGGTTTCAATTGCAATATAACATCTCTCTCTGCAGAAGTTGAGGAAAGATCACCAACAATTAAACCAGCGACTTCATTGTCGGTAGGTAAAGCATATTGTCTACCTTTCATCCGAGGCTCGATCAATCGTAAGGAAAAGTCAACTGTAGACCCAGCTTCATAACGACCTCGGGTTATACGAAAAGTCTTTGCCAAGTGATTATGCTCATCAAGCATATGTATTAGGCGTTCTACTATGTTCTCGTCTAAACTGCCTGAAGTTGTTGTACGGTGTAATGTTTTTATACAGTTGCGTACCTCATTTGCAGTATCATATATATAGAGGTGGGAAAATTTAGGAGGGTTCCCTTCAACCGGCAAAAGTGAACCAATCTGGTGGTGATTTTGACCATGGATACGAAAGGTGTAAGGACCATTCCCCCCTGTAACAGAATGATCGATCTTTGCACCGATTGATGTGAATGCTAGGATTGAATTATATGCTCGAATATTTGTGTCAAATGGAAGTGATGTATCTAGAAATTCTTTGAGAAGAGTTGGTGGGTCGGGGACCCTTGGCAAACGAATGCGCCCTTGGCTGCAACATAAGGTAAAGCGTAGTTGCCCATGGGTGCGTTTGGTAGAAATACTCTCGGACTGCCAAACTAATGCGTCACAGTGTTGGCATTGAATGATATCATTTTCCAAACTAACGTTCGATGTTGTCAGGCCTACGTATATAAATAGCACTGAGATGTTGTTATACCAATCATGATAATATACGAGATTAAATGTCTGTTGTTAGGTAATAGTAAGGCATTTTCATAAGCAAACCTCCTTGTTGCGATGGCGATGGGGGCTGTTTTAAAGTCAATGCGTCGCAACCTATAAAGTTTTTTTGAAAAAAAAAATTTAATGTTTGAGCGTATATCTTAAAAAAAATTGAAGAGGAGGAAAAATTTTGATTCAGTAGATGAGAGATTACCGTTACGGCTATGCATTTTGTGTTTGGCCATGATAAGTGTTCGACGTATATTCCCTGCCGCTTTAGCGTTTTCTGGAAATCCATAAATGGAAAAATTGTAAATATATAAATTTTTTATTTCGATATAGCATGTCATTTTGACGCACCATTCTAGAGACGACTCATCAGTAGCAAGTTGTAAAATTATTGAAGGAGTGATTTCCCAAAGTTTGTATTACCTCTTCTGAGGCGGGCTTGCTCGGAGTCAATTTCTAATGAAACTGTGGTCTGGATGGTCTTGCCCGTGAGCCACGGACGGTTGCCTGTAAGGGAAAAATTTTTAGGACGACATAAACAGTTATCATATAATAGAACAAAACATTTGGGAAAAATGTCGATTATCCTATAAATAAAAGTGTAACAATATTAAGGATACCTCTAGCTTGATAGAATCGCTTACGAGCCGTCATAATAGCTTTTCACATTCTCTTTGCGGTTCTGAATGTTTATGTCATTTAAAGTGTAATATAAAGCAAAATATTAGGTTACACGGTAACGACACAGTTAATCCGTGCACGGTTGAGATCGAGTTTGAAAAAATTATTGTGATATTAGGTTAACTTAAAATTTCATAGGGATATGAAAGAAAGACCTTTCCGTTGGACTTCACATTCTTCAACATTTGTTATTTGTTTTATTTGCAACATGTATTTTTGGAAAACCATGGACGATTGTTTGCTGCTAAATGAGAAACGTGCAATACATAACGGAACGTGAAAATCATTTTGTACATGTTTATAGTATTCAATACGATAAAAAAATGAAAAAAGTAAATTCATATTTTCGATATAATATTAGATTATTACGGTTAGGCTTCCTCATTTGATAATTGTTGTGTTAATTGATACCCTCAAACACTTGCATTATTTTAAAAAATACAAATTTAAAATTGACAAAAAAGGAAAAAGAATGTAGAAAAATGTAAAAAGAAGGTAAAACATAAGAGAATACATAAAAAAATTAAAAAAACAATCGTTCAAGCACAGGAGTTCCATAAAACTTTTTCGGGAGCCGAATGCATGCCAAAAGGCGACCGGAAACCTAGCAACCGACGTGGCCCATAGCGCGGTATAAGCAAGGAGGTATGGTCCGACCCCATCTCCAGCGACGCCGAGAATCGTCGGGTGAGGCGTCCGTCACAGGTCGGAGATAAGATGCTGTTCCACTGCATTGACTGTTTGTTCGTTTGCTCGGACGCGAAACTGTATTTGCTTGTTGTGTTTGTGCAAGTAAATGGCAGGCTAATTCTAGGGCGGGTGTAGGGTAACTGGGTAGAGGAGGGTGATTTATAAATGCACGTTTGATACGTAGAAAGCTAAATTTCCATTTTCTTCCCAATATTTCCAGCAATGAATCTATTGTTTTTAAATAACGTTTTCTTTTCCTACAACAATCAAAAATAGGAAAGTTGTAAACTGTGTAGATGGGAATAGTTCTCACTCCTGTTGCCTTAAAAATCTGCAACGTTCATTGGTCTCAATTGTCACTGATTCTATCGTACAATGCTTTGTTTTTAGATTTTATGTCTGAATGTTGAAATGCTGGTACCAAAGTTTGCTAATTGACCCATTTTCAGTCCCAATTGGCGCTGAAAAAAAAACACTCACAGCAAGCATCGACAAATTCGTACCATTGGTCTCAATTGTCACTGATTCTATCGTACAATGCTTTGTTTTTAGATTTTATGTCTGAATGTTGAAATGCTGGTACCAAAGTTTGCTAATTGACCCATTTTCAGTCCCAATTGGCGCTGAAAAAAAAACACTCACAGCAAGCATCGACAAATTCGTACAATGAAGCTTTAGAGTGAGGTCTATTTTTCTCTTTTTGTCTCTCATATTTTTATTACGTATATCGTATCTGTTTCTTCTTCTGTTGTATGTTATCCTCATCAATAGCAACTCGTCTAGACTTAGATGTTGATACTATGTTGTTCACTTCAAGAACATATGCCAACGGTTTTTAGTCTTGCTCTTTGTATCTTTGATGACGTGGAATTTAACTTGTTTTCTAATTCATTGTTATTAGATGCAGTTGATGCCAATGAGAATTATATAACAAAATGGAAGAAATCCTTAAAGAATTACAAAAAAATAACATTGAAATCCTTAAAGAATCTTTGCTGGTGCTCTCCATCTGATTCTCCTACTATACCTAGCGCTACTCTTGATGGTAGTTCAGGTGCTTTAATAATTTTCTTGGATGTATGTTTCAATTACTGCAAATTTTTGAGGAATCCATTGCTTGTCGATTTGGGTTTTGAAATCTATAATAAGAGTGCTCTACTTGTCCAGAGAATGAAGTTAAGGCATTTACTTTCTGAATATCTCTATTTGTTGTTTATATTATTTTAAATAACTAAGTGTTTTCGATTAATATTAAATACGTGCAGTCATTCATGCTCAGTTTTCGATCTGGGTTTTATTTAAATCCATAAAATTCCACTGCTTTTAGATCGCGTGGCGCTTTTATGTTTCGGGAGGAGAGGCCTTTGCAATGGGATTTGAAAGGAGCTTTCGGTACCTCATTTAGGCCTCCTAGCAGCATGCACACCAAGAAAGAGGTCTGATTCTTCTTGTCTGTTTTAACTGTTAACACATATGGATCTCGGGAGCTAATATTGGAATGATGCATTCATTTTTCTTTCTTTCTAAATGAGAGGACATCAGAAGCATTTGCATTAGAAGGGGCGGTGTCGATATGGGCCAAAGCCACGATCGATGTTCTCTACTGTATCACAGGCACACAATGCCAAATCGATATGGTTTGTGCCCTTAACTTCATTCTTAGGTGGTTGTCCAGGAACCAGGTTTTTTAGTCATGCTGTGAACTTATACCTCAGATATGTGTGTTTATATATATATATATATATGAATTATTCTTCGAGTATTGGATATCGCAGTAATTTCCATGTCTTCTTATGATAGTTTGTGTGAGTTATCGCTTAAATTATAGGGACCGTGTTGTATTTGTTCCGCTTGATCGATCCTCAAACATCGACTGTGGTGTTTCCATTGGATTAGTATGTTTCTCGAACAATAATTCATGTTTACTATAGAGCTTGTGCCTCACATTTATGATTCCGTTATTGTTTTGCATTAGATTGTTGTAATTTACACTATGGCGCACAGTAACGAACCAACAATAGATGATGTCCTGCAACCGGGGATCGAGATGGTGGCAGCTGGGTATTGCATGTATGGAAGCTCTTGCATGGTATTGAAAATAATAAAACACCCATAATAATCTGATATTGAAGTTTTTTTATTTACACTAAACTGCATCGGTTTTATTGAATCTCAGCTTGTGTTGAGCACTAGGACCGGTGTCAATGGATTCACCCTTGATCTGTCTCTTGAAGATTTCATACCAAAGCACCCTGACATAAAGGTAAATGGATTCACCCTGGATCTGTTTCTTGATTTTCCAGATGGACTTGTTAATATTTCTTAGTCAGTGGAAACAGATGCCGAAGAATGGAAAGATATATTCCGTGAATGAAGGAAATGCTAAGAACTGGGATTGTGCAACTCCCGCGTATGTGGAAAGCAAATTGTCGCGTAACATAAAGTGCATCTGGTTCTGGTCACTCATACATTGTTATTCATGTTCTGTTTTTTCCACTGGTCTAGATATGTGTGGAGAAATGCAAGTGGCCCGAAGATGGTTCATCCGCGAAGGTAATGTAAAATCAGCATAGGAAGGAGTTATAAAGGTGAATTTAAATGGTGGAATCTGTTCCCTATGAAATGTGAAGAATAACCGGTTATAAAATCAATTTTCATGTGAGGCACGTGTTATATTAGCTAAGGAAGATGAAAGTAGCCTGATGGATGCATTTGTTGCCTTTTCCTAGAGCTATATATGCCGAAGTATAACAAGTAATATTATTGTTAACAATAATATGGCAGGATGATGGTAGATGGATTGCTAACGATAGAAGCAGAGAGGGAAGTGTTGGAGAAGAAACTAAAGAAGAGTGGCAAAGTAAAGTCTCCAGTATAAACAGTAAGTCATCTATATTATGGCGTTAATCCGTGATTGCTTTTGTGTATGTCATGGGTATAAGGTAATCAATGTATAGGAGGGGAAAAAAACTGGAAAACAAAACTGGAATACTTAATTATATGAAGTCTGAAAAACACAACGGGAAAAAAGTCTGAGTTGCAAAAAAAAAAAACAAGATAGATAACCGTCTAATCCATCAAACATAGAAATGCACTTTGAGTTCACTCAATGCGTAGACGCTTCCCACGATCCACACCCCTTTCTGTTGAATGATTTGGTTGTTCAACAATGTCACCATTTGGTTGCTCAACCTTCCCAACTGAGTCACCGCCTATTTGGGTGACAGCTTCAACCAGACAGGGGGTTGACAACTAAAACATAAATGATAAAAAAAAATATTTGAAAGATAAACAAAACAGTATTAATAACATATTTATGTAATGCGAACGCATATACCTAAACTAATGTGGATTCGTCTGCTGCAATGGGCGAACTCTCTAAAATGCGTGCCACAGTAAAATTTTGGTGGAGAGGCGAAAAATTTTGATGTTTCCAAACGCGGAACAGGCGAGCTATAATCCGCTGGTTCGAGTGGCCAACCATCAAATCTACGAATTTTGTTGGGGCAGTACTCATTTTTTGTGTGGTTTGGTTGTTGTACGGTTTAAAAAAAATTTGTTGTGACAGTGAGTGAAATGAAGTGAAAATAATGGGAATTTATAGTGTTTGGGATGTAACAGTGATACAGATGGTAGGTTAGTGGGTATGAGTAATCAGTGACTGTAATAAAGGGTACTTAATAGAAAATAATGTGTATGAGTAGTGGCTGTAATTGTTTAGTATGAAGTTTTTTTGTAAAAAAAAGATTTAATGGGACTGTTACGGAATGTATTCAGTCACAGCAGATGATTTTCTGGAATTTAGGTTTTTTCTTTAAGTTTTTGCAGAAGAAGTTTATATTGAGTCTCTATTAACTTATGGTACCAATACAGTTGATGTTCCAGTCATAGAATGGAAATGTCTGGCACCAATAAACTATGGAATAGAATGTTAGGGACATAACAATGAATGGAATTAGTTAATTTCATTTATATACGTTGTTGTTGGTCATTTATTTCCGCTGAAGAAATTGACAGTATGGAATTAGGTGGCTGGAATTGTTTTTTACATGTTAAAGCACTAAAAATATTCAAATCGAACATCTTTAATATTTATCTTTTAATGGTGTTTTTTTTGTTACAGCTCTGGTTTTTTGTCGAGCTTACTCATTTCAGGGAAAATAAATTTGAAACGCAATCTTGCAGAACGCAGGTTTAGTTGATAGACTGAATGAGACGCTGCACATCATGATATGAAACACGATTCCATAAATTGCTCGAATAATGGCGATTTAAGGGAAAACCTTGCTCTGGTGTAACTTAAAATTGTGTGATGTAGATTGAACTGAGGAGAAGGATTTCCCTTGAACCACATTTGATTTTCTTCTTCAAACGATGTTATGTTCTCACCTGAGTGTTTTTTAATTTGTATTTATGTATATTAGATACCAGATCGAAGGATTGGAAGATTAGGTTTTGTATGGTGGATGAGTTTCGGACTTAAATATGAGCTCTTTTGTAGACAAAAAAGGAATTGTTGATTTTATATAATAAATGCGTTAAATAATTATGGTAAATTATTGTATCGGTATTACATTTTGGGTATTGTATCATACAATTAGTGAAACCAAACAATTATCGTAATGTCACATTGTTCCTCAAGGAAATCACTTGGCCTCCATGTAAACTAACCTGAAAACAAAAACAGATAATATAATTATAAACCTATCAAAAGTAAGATCATTTAGACTGGCAATCAAAGAAAATATATCTTAGAATTAGAATTACAGAGAGAGAGAGAGAGAGAGAGTTACACTCGAGGTGATGCTAGAAAAATCCACGGGAAATGTAATTGCAATCTAATAAACAGAAAGTTCGAGGTACTTTACAATCCTGGGTTCGGCAAGCAATAACCAAAATGAAACCCATAGCAGCTGATTGCTCAAAAGACGGAAGATTGTCTGTAATAGCCATGCTAAGAACTAAATATCAAATTAGTCAAATTCTAAAGCATGAATTCCGATGCTCCGAGATCTCATGATCGGAATCCTGATGCGCCATGAAAGGAGCAAAAACCAAAGGAGCGTCGAATTTAGACCAGATGAATGAAAGCGGGGGGTTTCATAATAATCGCTCACCTGGGTAAGCGATGGGGAAGACTGATTCCGATTAGTTCTAAGCCATGATAATATAATTATAAACCCATCAAAATTAAGCTTTTTTAGGCTACAAATCAAACGAAATATATCGTGAATTATAGAGAAAGAGAGAGAGAGGCTTACTCGAGCTGAAGCACCATGAGGGTTTCTGAGAACAACTTGGTCGATCCCATTCCAATCTTTGGGTCCTTCGATGGGTGCTTTGTGATCCCACACTGCTTCCGCTGAATTTGTTTCTTTAAATATGTCCGGCGTGCATGAGTCGTATACAATCGTAAGGAAGAAGCATATGCTGAAAAGAAATGGCAAGCACGAACACAGAAAAAAATCATAACTAGAAAAACGATAGAAGCTCAACCATTCTGGAGGCTGTTGAAATGCACGGACTTGCGCATAGAATAGAACTTTACAGACAGTACATGCCACTTTGATACCAGACTGAAGAGCATTTTCCTTTCCTGTTTGATCGACCACCACAAAACTGCCTGCCAATTAGTGAAGCACCATAAGAATTGTTCAAATTCCACTGGAAAGAAACCAGACATCAATAAAAAAAAAAACAGTACAAAACTATTTGCTTCCTCAGGTGAACACCATAGAAGTACCAAAGATCCATCTGCAAGGTCGTATATTTTCGGATAAGGACACTTGTTACCTGGGGGAATGGAAGAAACCATGTAAAAAAAACTGGTACGGATATATATTCACCTAGAAAGACAGTGAAAAAAGAAAAAAACTTGTGTCTCCAAGGCCGACATAACACAAAAGCTTCAAATACTAATCAAAAGATCTCAACCTATCTGGTTTCTCCAAGTTTAAGATAAGGCAACTTCCACATTACATGCCTAAAATACAACATTTTATCTAAATGATTTTCTTAAATTTGGTTGGAAAAAATGCAAATGATTTATCCCCTTTAGTATCCATTACCTTCAAAGCAATAAAAGCAATCGTTAGAAACAATGAAGAGAAACCTACCATGACCAATCAATGACACCATCTATGTTGGTCTACTACTTGTAGAGATACAAAATAAACACATAAATTCAACTGAACAAAAGGAAAAAACAAAGTGGGTTTACCAAGCTTAAATTGAACAAAAAGGCAAAAGTCAATATTTATTACAGACATACGAAAAGGAAGCCCACGGGATAAAGAAAAAATAAAGATGAATTTGATCCTACATCTGAGAAGCAAATAAATGAAAAAACTTACAGCTGATGATCCGAGAGATCATGAGCGGAACCCTGATGCGCCATGGAAGGAGTAAAAAAACAAAAAATTTTGAACACCTATATATGATACAATGTGGGATAACATATCATAATGGAAATGCATCTAAAAATGAATAAGATCATACCAAAAATGCTAAATACTCCTTCTTTATTTTGGCTGGTGAAGTCAGCTCCTCGTTTATCGGAAAGCTTATATGTATTCAATCCATTAACCAACCAAGTTTGGTACCCTAAGAAATAGAAAATGAAGATACTTAAGCCAATAGAGGTAATGTATCAAATGCATCGATCTCACGTCGAGCGAATCAGTATGGTAATTAGAGATAAATTCAGACGTAATACTGCAAAATCCAATGCAAATAACCCACATTGATGAGATATCTCGAGCTTGTCGAGAAACTATAACATTTGCCAGCACAAAGGAACCAACCCCAAGATCCATCTAATTTTGATCAGTCAACAAAATTGGAAGATCGATCGTTCGAAGATTAGTTTGCAGCAGATAAGAGTAAAGTAGATATGATAATACATGTATAAACTGTACCAAGCTAGTACCATAAGTCTCTGTTTTGGCGTATCTTCGTGGGAAAATAGTGAAATCCACAACCAAGATACACAAACATGTAATTATCATCTGCAACAAATTCCTTCAGAATCAAAAGGGTATAATAATAAGCAAGTTTATTTCATTTTATACATATGTATTGCTTCTTTACCAATGCAACTGTATATGATGATATGCTTTTTCGGTACAAGAAAGACTGGCCTACTGTCAGCCCAGCAGAAGATCTGAAGTTGTATTGAAATTTTAGAGCTTTAGTCAGTCTTTATAAGTGATTCCTTCATTCTCAATGAATCATAAATCGAGACATAAATCTTGGTTCTTAAAACAATCGTGAGAATACATCACATACAAGTGCTACCTTTTGAAAAGCATAGAAAGAATCAACATCATCGACAACAAAATTGTCCCCAAGTAGATCCAGTCAGATAGAACCTGTAATAACCATA
>CM071870.1:37635834-37653942 GCA_036759665.1 Gynandropsis gynandra | reverse complement strand
CCTTCCTCTTGTCGCCATAACGTTTCGAATTGAGTTGCATCCATTTCCTGGCCTTCTCCTCCAGCTTCGCCTCCTCCTCCTCGGGCGTAGGCTCCGCGGGAGGATTCGGATTAGGATGAGGCGGAAGAGGGGTGTAAGAAGGGTGAGCAGACGGAGGTGGCGGAAGCATGGAGCCGCCAGTACCAGGAGGAGCAATGGGGTGAGGGTCGTTGTTCCACATAGCTTAGGAGATCAAACCGAAACACAAAAAGGGAAACCCCTAGAATAAAAAACCTTCCTCCAAATACCTGAAAATGGTTTTAAGCATCGTCTGCGACACCGCTTCCTCTTCTCTGCTTTGCTCATTATCAGTCTCTCTCCGACTTCATTATCCACCACCGATTACCATACCTCCTTCCAGCCGACCGTGTTCTGGCCCACCTTCACCCCCCGATAAAGGGGAAAAAAGAAGATGAATTTTAGGCTACATCTTAGAAGCAAATAAATGGAAAAACTTACAGCTGATGAGCCGAGAGCCCATGATAGGAACCCTGATGCGCCATGGAAGGAGCAAAAACACAAAGGATCGCTGAACTTAGAACAATTGAATGAAATCGGAGGGTGTCATGATAATCGCTCAACTGGTTAAGCGATGGAGAAGATTGCTTTTTATTAGTCCTAAACCCTGATAATATAATTAGAAACCCATCAAAATCAAGATCGTTGAGGCTGGCAATCAAATGAAATATATATTGAATTACAGAGAAAGAGAGAGAGAGTCTCATGCGAGCTGAAACACCATGAGGGATTATGACAACAACATGGTCGTTCCCATTCCAATATTTAGGAAAATCGGTGGCTGCGAGAGGCGAACGGAAGAGAAAAAACAAAGGATATCCAAACGTAGACCAGTTAGATCGCTGGTGAGGTGAAGAGATGGTGGCAGAGGGAAGAGATAGCGAACGGGCAGCGGAAAAAAAAACAAAATTATTGCGAAGTCGATGAAAAGGTAAGGACATCATAGGTGAAAGAGTGCAGATCATGAAAAAATAGGAAGAAAATAGAATAAATATTGGTGGTTGAACTGGAAAGCCAAGAGACGAGAACTCTCTCGGAAACCACCAAAAACTTTTTAATGTATAGATGTATGCATGTAAAACCACCAAAATTATATGCAATATATAAAGATTAGTCTTAAGATAACAACAGTAAATTTGATGAAAGATATATTACAACTCCATCACATATATTCCACGTCGCGACCAACCTCAACTTCCATATTTATAATTTAGAAAAAAAGTATAAACCGTTGGATGGTTAGGAGGTATTCACAGAACTGATCCTACACCGTTAGATTCTTTTCCACAAGAAACTTCTTTGTCAAACAAAAACCTCACTCTCGTTGAATTGAAGAGCTTCATCATTTCATCTCTCATCCTTTGTATTCTTCAGCTAAACTCTTCCATGGCGAATTCCAAAGCTCTTCCTCTGCTCCTTATCCTCATCTCCCTCTTCTTCTTGCCTTCTTTTTACGCCACTTCTGTCAGCTACTGCGGTTTGTTCCTTCTTCCGATTTTCGTTTTTTTTTCGTGTTTCTTCTTGAGAGATCTTTCCTCTCTGCAATTTGAAATTCTAGGGTTTTCTCAAGTTTACTTATTATGGTTCCTTATTAATGTAATTTTCAATGTTTCTGAGGAAAGCTTCCGTCATCTGCTCAGCTGAGTGGTGTCGAAATCGGGGATATTGGATTTAGAACCCTAATTAGAGTTGGTTGATGAAGAGACTTAAACGATTTCATGTGGTACCTGTGAGAAACAAGCGTGTTGAACATCAGTTAGAGTACATGCATGTTTATCTAGAGAAAGGTTATAAACCTTAGAGTTTTTTTGTGTATAGATTAGTATGAATGGCAAGATAGTTGTTGAAAGGACATGCAAATTGATCTTTGGTACGGCTTTTAACTTGATCAAAAGTTGAAGTTGGTGCATTTCAGATCTTAGACTATAAGAAACGAAAGAGCTTAGTTGTGGTTATTGCATGTCAACTGGTCTGGATTTCTAAGTTTGGATTCAGCCCAAGAGAAGATTCTTCACTTTTCAGATATGTAACTAGTAGGGAACTTTCTATTTTTGAAATCTGGTTGAGGATAATGAAGTTTTGTGGAATAACCAGTTTATGTAGTTATGTTCTTGTAAAAAGTTTCTAGAGATCGATGTGGTGAGGAATTGGATGATCTTCACAATTTTTGTATGAGTAGTTTCTGGTCAGGGAAAAGGGTTCAAGCAACATGGACAGATGAGAATGAAAATGATTGATGTGTGCTTTAGATGAGTTAGATCAAGATGTCTCTGGACTTCACACATTCCATCGAAATTTGCATCCCATGTATTCTTAGATCACATGATCGAGGATGGGTTATTGTTTCTGTTACTAGCTTTAAGAGCCTGAGCTGTATTTGATTGTGTTGTCCTTAAGAAGCTTCACATACGCTGTAATTTTTAAAAATCTCTAGCTGAAGAAGGGATATTTAGCTATAATCTTTCAGAATAAATCATTGACAACTTTCGGATTTACTCTAAACAGAAAATTATCGGTTTCTAATGTTTCCTGAAAACAATTTCAAATGTTTCTTCCCTGTAACATACTAAGTTCGATTTACGCATCTGTTTTATATCTTGGCATGTGTTTCTACTTTTCATTTCAGAATGAATCATTGAAAACTTTCGGATTTACTCATCTTTTTTATATTTTGGCATGTGTTTCTACTTTTCATTTCTCTATCATTCACTGAACTCATGTGATTGTTGTAGATAAGAAAGGCAATTATCCTGTCAAAGTTAATGGTGTTGAGATCTCACCTGACCCTGTCTTGAGTGGTCAACCTGCCACCTTTAAGATATTGGGTTCTTCGAGTAATACTCTTCCCAATCTTCTCTTATCTTTGCTTTTTTAATACTATTTCTACTTTGTTAGGACATGCTTTCTGCTGAATTCTACTGATAAAGAGTACTCGTACGGATGTTGAATAGGCAAAGACTTATCTGGAGGGAAGGTAGTGATCAAGGTTTCCTTATTCGGTATTCATGTTCACACCGAGACCCACAATCTTTGCGATGAGACATCATGCCCTATCTCAACAGGCAACTTTGTGCTTTCTCACTCCCAAACATTGCCTTCTTTCACACCACCTGTAAGTTTTCAGTTCTTAACCATTCAACATTCTGCATATACATATATGTATCCACATAACATATTTAAGTCAGGGAATGAATTCAACAGAGTCTTAAGGCACTGGATCATACAACGTTGTATGACTTGTATGATGTAATGATATGCTACAATAATGAACTTTTGTATGATGTAATTAGACGTTACTCTTATGGTAAGTTATCCCACATCGGTTAGGACATGAACTTTGGACTCATTTATATGGTACTGGACAAAAACTCTTGAGCTAGCTTTTGGAATTAGTTAGGCCCAAATTTGATATGATATTAGAGTCAAAGTTCGTCCCGATTTGAATATACCGACCCCGATTGCGATGTCCATGTTCTAGGACTGAGTCTGGGCATAAGAGGAAGTGTTATAATAAGTTATCCCACATCGACTAGGACATAAATTTTGGATCCATGTATATGATACTGGACAACCCTAAATGGTATTAGACAACCCGATACTCTTGAACTAGCTTTTGGTATTAGTTACGCTCAAATCCATATTTGACGGGTACAATTAACAAATCGTGACTTATCTGATCCAAATGCATTGTCAGGGCTCGTACACGCTTGGGATGACTATAGATGACAATGACGGTAATCGTTTAACGTGCATCAGTTTCCGCTTCAAGATTGCACTCGGGGCTGCTGTCTCCGCTAGTTAAAGTTTTCCTGGCGAGTATGTTCATGTCCCACGCAATACTTGTTCTTACTCTGTTGATATGTATGTATTTTACTATGCGTCCTCTCTTTGGGGCATTTGCTTATCTAAAACTAAAAGAAAAAAACAGGATTCGGACCGTACCCTCGGTGTCCTGCAAGAAAATAAAACTTTTTCCAAATATTTTTTTATTTAAAATTATACAATCTTGTATTTATATATATATGTATAGATAGATATATTTATATGTGTATATGTATAATATGATATATATTATATAAGTACACATGAGAGAGGAAGAGTTACATGTAGTTTATTTATAGGTACTATAAGATGTATTTTTTCATCATAAAAAAAAGTTTGTACGTTTGCTTATGTGACACTTACATATTTACAATAATGTTAAAGCTTAATTTTTTTTATAAAAATATGTAATTTTGTTTTTTTATATTTATAAATTAGTAATTTTTTCAATTATATGAACTATCAAAATTATTGAGAATAATATGTGAATTATTAGTATTAGTTCTATTGATATAAATATAAATTAATATATATTATTTTATAAATAACATTGTAGTTTTTTCATAATTTTATGGATTAAAATTATAGTTTTCTTTTGTTCGGTAGTACGAAATTTGAAATATATTTGAAGATGGAGGAAATATGTTTGGGTCCCTCATAGTGAACATATTTAAGTCTGTATCCATTATAAAAAATCCGACCCGAAACCGCTTCGAACAAAAATCCTGCAGACCGACCCAGAAAAAAGTGAAATTCGAAATAGCTCTTTCCTTGGTGATGCCATCGCCATTGACATTGCCCTTCTCCCAGTAGCTTCAGACATCTTTCTTCTTCTCGCAGAAGAATTCGAAGTAGGAGTGACCATTGCTGCTGGTAATTTCTAGGTTTTGTAACCTCTTTCAATTTTTGTTATGTGTGGTTTTCACGTTTGTTTCGTTCTCGTCCCGTTGCTTTTGGCTGTGGCTTTTACCTATCCTCCGGTTTGGATTTTATCTGTGATGAATTCGAATGATACGGATCGATATGTTGTTAATAGTTCTGTGGGTATTTTGATTATGCACGCGAAATGGTTGTTGAAATGCCTCCGACAAATTCTTCGACTTGACCATTTTTTCCTCTTTCCTGTGACATTGGTTCACACCGAAAATTGAATTTTGAGTTCTTTTTCGGGCTTAGGAGTACGAAGATGGCTCTGAGTTTCTGATGATAGTCAGTTGTTAAGACATTTTGCTCTAATTCGACCTACTTAAACCTCTGCTCATTGTTGGCTTTAGTGTTGTTAGCGTATGTTCTGCTTCCCCTTCAAGATAGCTAATTGCGAGAATGTAATGGTACTTCCCATGTCCTTGACGGAAAATTTGGGGTTGTCTTAGAATTTGTCAGAATAATAATTTTTTTTTTGTGTGTGTGTGTGTAAGAATTGGTTTTTTTTCTCTGCCCAGTTTTGAGGTACTTCAAAGTTCTATAGTTGGAAGCATGGCAAATATCTTGCGTTATATTGTTATGGTTAGTGGGTTTCTCTGGTTTTTAATGGTGAAAGGACCTGGAATTTTGATGTGCTCTGTGAATGCTTTTGAAGAGGTATTGATTTGGCTGTGTGACATCTAAGAGACGTTTAATATGCTTACGAAGTGTGGTACCTCTCTGAGCCTGACTTGTTTATATGCTGTGTGATGACACCATGCTCTACTATGTTCAATTGCTAGTTTAACTAAGCAAGAAAGACGAAAACGGGATACCTTGGATTGTTACTGAAAGATGATTATGATTCAGGGTGGGACGATTGCTATGTTCGAGACCATAAGTCTCAAACAGAAAATGTTTATATTTTTTTTTTGTGATTTTAAGTTTTAGTTGGTTTCACTTTGGTCATGTTCTTTGGGCAAATCTTATCCAGCTATGTGCATCAAGCAGCTTATGAGACTTTTTTGTGACTAGTCAAACTTTCTAGGTCGGTATTGAAGCTAATAATAATGAGAAGGCAAGGAAACTTTGCTGATCCAGGAGCCAATGCATATGCGAGTAGCCAAATACAGCATCAATCTAACCAGAAAATGGATCATAATTCCCACTCCGATTTTCAAGGTCAGTTAGAGGCTTTCACGCCTGAGAGGGAACAACCGTATTCAGATTCACAAGCAGATGGTCAATGGAGATGGGAACGAGAAGGTCCAAATATGTCGACTCCAATGGCATCCTCCATGTACAATGATGGTATGCTTTTTACTCATTCTTTGCGTATTCAGATTCACAAGCAGATGGTCAATGGAGATGGGAACGAGAAGGTCCAAATATGTCGACGCCAATGGCATCCTCCATGTACAATGATGGTATGCTTTTTACTCATTTTTTGAATTGCAGTTATATTCTTTCCTTTTCATCTTTTGTGGAGAGAGGATGTAATTATATTTCTTAAATGCAAAGCATCTTTGGCATAAAGAGTAGAGTTGTCTGCCCTCATCTACGGAACAGAATGGTGTTATTGTTCAGCTATTTTTGAAGCTAGTGAGTTCAGGCATTTTCTGTAGACGCTAGGCTTAGAAAGAGCAATGTTCATATACATTTATAGTGAAGAAGAATCAAGGAAAAAAAAGAAAAAAAATTGCAGAGGACCGTCGTTTGACAAATAGGGTTATGTGTTTCTTATGGGAGAGTATACCAAATGTGTGAAGAAGAATCAAGAAGAGAATCAGGCAATTGTGTTGTAATTCAACAGAAATGGAACAGAAGCAGATTATTCAAGATTCAGTTAGTGTTAAGTCTTGTAATTGGTTGATTGTTGGTATGGTGGATTCTGTTAATAGCCTGTTAGTTAGTTTATATAACTGATCTTTAGCTGAAAATCTTTTATAAATAGGATCGAAGTATGGGAAATGAGATCATCGAGGAACTTAAGGGCAAGTGAGATCTCCATTTGTAAAAGCAAGAGATTCAATTTGCAATTCTCTGTTTGAGTGGAATAAAGACACCTGTTCTCTACCAGTCTCTTTCCATATATACGTTGCCATGAAAATATGACTCATGTGTCTTTTGATTCAAGATTAAGGGTTCATCTTGATCCTAGTGTTTGAGATTTTGTTCTTTGTTCTTGCAGCTCAAGCTGTTGATTCATCAAGGTCGTATTATCGGAGTCCAGTGGATCCAAAAATGGCAACAGAGAAGCAAGGCAGTGACTTGAGGACGCAATCGCACCAAGCGAACCCTAACAGCAGCTACGGGGACAACCGTCTGTTGCAGACTTTTGAAGGTCTTGAGCAGAAGTTCATGGATGACATAACAAGACTAGCAAAGGAGCAAATTGAAGCCGAGGATGCGGAGATTGCCAGGCATAGAGAGGTTAGTACATTATCCTCTCGCAAACTAAAGAATGGGATGCGTCCTAAGTATATTAACTTACTTGATCTTGCATCTCTGTTTTTGTCTGAATTCAGAAAGTAAACACCATTAATACCCGATATCAAGAACAGTTAGCCGTAATCAGGGCACGACACGCAACTAAAAGAGAAGAGTTCTTAAGGAAGGAATCACAAGCGCGCCAACAACAATACAACCAACAAGCGAGGGTGATGATGGAGCAGTATTCGAAAACTGGAGTTGGTCATGGTGAATTGATGCCACCTGTTCATCCCCACGGCTATACTGGCAATGCTCGAGATCCAATACCCGTGGCTGATGCACCATCCAGGTTCAGTGGCGCATATGGGGAAAGGGCTCGGTTTCAGGGTGGCACGAGAGATCACGGGTTTGATTCTAGAGGTCCGTATCCTGGAGGACCTGTTTACGATCCGAGCTCACGGTTCTACTGAATAAAATTCGCCTCATTAGATAAACAAGAAAAAGTTATCGACTTTCATGTTCTTTCTTGTAGCTTAGAAGTTTAATACTGTTTCCATTTCTGGGATTGAGTTCCATTTCTTAGGCTTTATCTGGAGATGGAAATTAGGTTTATGAGGATCTTGTCTTGATGGGAGTTTGCTTCGGGTTTGGGATTCTGGTTCATAAGCCCTCTCCTTAATTTTATCCAAATAAAAAGCCACCAATGTAATACTTGTGAAATATATGATTCCTAGATTAATGCCTGTGCTCCGCGTTAGAGTGGATATTTCGGTTTGGTTATATGTAATCGAATCGAATTATGATCATCAAAAAGATCAATAAGAATATAAAAAAATATGTAGATAATTGATATTTATCAAATGAATATTTATATAATATAATTAATAATTAAAATTAAATATTAAATTTAAATAAAAATATATTATGTTATATTTTTTAAATATATGAATCATTTGAAATATTTTGAAAAATATTATTTAATTTAATTTTATATGATAAATACTTGGTAAAATTGAAATAATCGAATGATAACCGAATAAATTGGAGTTCGGGGTTTACTTTGGTTATATTAATTTATTGATATAACTAAACTGAACCAAACCGAACCGTTTTAAATTCAGTTATTGTCTTTTAAAATCTGAATAATCTATATCCAATATATTCGAACCAAAATCCGAACCGAAATCCGAAATGGTCAAGCCTACTTCGCACGGAATGAAATGAATAGTTAAACTAAATTCTTTTCAATAAAAAGGAGGAAGATCTTAACGACGTGTAAAATTTTTATTAATTACATCGTTTTACAAATTGTGGAATATATTTTTTTAATACCAAATATGTAGCATTTTTTTGTTCGTATTTCCATTTTGGATATAACAAATATTTTTAGTCTGGTTTTCGGCTTCACTCTTGAAACTGCTATGTATAGTTGATCGTGAGTGGATATAAAATATGTTCCATATAATCCGATATTTCTTAAATTTTGTTATTGATTTTTATTTATTATCATTGCAAAGTAACAAATAATTGAATAATTGAGATCTGTTTTCTTTTACAATAAAAAATGCAATAGTGTATTGTTTGGTACTAAGGGTAGTCATGGATGAAGAATTTGATCATGTATTATTTCCCGTTATTATTCTTTTTTCAATAAATTTATTTTCCAATTTTGTTATTTGTAACTATTTACCATTGCATATACCAAAAGTTTGATCTAAATTTCACGGTGACAATAATAAAATACCAACCTTTAGTTTTAAAAAATAATTTGGGATATCTAAGCATTTTATCGAATTAGAAATTCGGTGTTGTATAATTCATTTTTATCTTCATTGTTGCAATCACAATCACATAATATATCATCAGAACTGAAATATTCTTTATCATCACTTGGTGTCATTTCAAGCAAAATATCATTGATTTGATGGATGATTTCATTGGGAATAATATAACTTGATCTTGAAAGAATACAATATTTTTTATATTAATGTGATAAATCTTTGTATACATTATGTATGATAGATTGCATTGGATTTGTATTGTCATTGATTAACACATCATCTGGAATTTTGACGGTGCTTTGGTCATCATTAGATTCTAAAAGCGAGTCATCACCTAGTTGCAAATCCCAATTTGAAAAGTCGCATATGTTTTCATTGACATTGTTCTTTGTATTTATTAATATGCAATAGTAATTCCAAATGTATATGATGAATTGAGAGAAGCACGTATAACGTCATGTATATTTTTTTTAGTTATGGCTAGTAAAATTTGTTTGAAATCACCTCTAAAAACAACATTTTTACCACCAAATGGTTGATCTTTAAGAAATACATTAATTGATCCCATGATTTCTTTTATTGATCTGTCAAGAGTTTCAAAACAATATTTATATATGGATCATTGGAGTTACATCTCACATAATAAGTTTGGTTTGTTTGATTATCTAGATTTATACAACATACAGATCTCCGTTAATATTGCGAATCTTGAATATGCAGTAAATCATCCTCCAAACAATAATGAATCAATACCACTCGATGAAACATTCAGAACTATATCACTGTTTGATCTAATGCTTGTAGATAATGTTCTTGACAAATGTTTTTTCAAGTTCCACTATATCCGTATAAAAAACTTGCCCTCAACTTCATAAAGAGTTTTCATAATTGCCTAGAAAATATACATTTGTTCTTCTATAAGTCGTGTTTGAGCAATGGCAAAGATAGATAGTGTTTTAAAGATTAACCATTTGTCTGCAATAAATATTTGATTTCTTTATTTTTTTTATGTTGAAGCTATTCATGGGATGTGTTGAAACCTACAAAAAATATTGCATATTGTTGTTCAACAGTTGTAACGATTTTTACGCATGAATAAATTGACTATTGTATGTGGCAAGATGAGATTTTTTGTGCTTTTAAAGAATGTCATCTATTACATATTCTCAAATGGTGGCCTAAATAGTTTGTGGACATGTTCAGGATTCACAAGTTAATAGCATAATAAATAGACTCGTAAATACGAAGGTGATGCCTAATTGTTAGGTTCTACAGCATTATTTATATGTTCACTATCATCATCCAATAGACCAAGTGCTCGAAATATTTATTTGAAGTGTTATGTACACTACAAAAAATATACGAATATCAATGGACGAATCAACGGATCCACCTATTGATAAATATTCCAACATATAACGTGAAATTATCAATGGGGGACAATCCGTTAACATCCGTTGGAATTTACAAAAGATACTATCTGTTGATATTTATTGGTGAATTTGTTGAAAGCTCATTGGAAATCCACCCGAATAATTTCAATGGATGACCTTTGCTCGTTCCAACGAATACCTATTAGTAAATTTTAAATTTCGATGCGACCATTAGAACAAAATTGAGCATTAGATTTCAGCGGGTATCCGTTGGCATTTCGACGTGCATCCATTGGAATTTTCAATATTTATATACCAAATTCTATATCCTTAGCATAAAACCCTGAACAAAAATATACTTTCAAACAATATTTTCTTCTTCAAATAGAGATATATACATATAAAGAAAGTGGATGTATAGAAGAAAAGATCATATAATCGAAGAAGTTGTGCAAGAATTCTTACACATATTGGAGTAATTCATGAGTTTTGCGTCGATGCAACATTTGTGTAAAAAACGCGAGATGTAAACAATATGAAGTATCAAAGTCAATAAACTGTTTGCAAACACATTTACAAGGTAGGTTTCGTAGAATTATGAAATTTGATTCTTTCACGAAGAAGATTGTAGCGTTAGAGATAGTGTGAAAGAAGCACAAGAAATGAAAAAAAATAAAGAGTTTTATTGTGAAACAACTATGACCAATCCATATGTGGAAATGGTATCAAATGTTTTTCCTGGATTTGTTAAGCAAACGAATGAAAAGATGCCAAACAATGAGGCACGCTGATTTTTTCAATCTATTGGATGCATCGAAACAACTAATATATGAAGGTTGTCATGATAGTCAGTCTTGTTTATCCTTATAATCAAGATTGATAAGAGGCATCCTACTTGGTTAAGGTATTTGGCTAATGGTTCTGCTAGAAATGTATTGTGATGACCAATTATGTTTACTCGGAGATACACATTCGACACTTACGATCATAGAAAACATAGAAGCGCGTTCAATTACGGAGTTTGCGTTAATGGTGAAATAGAGGATGATAATTTTTATGGTATTTTACCAAATTTTACAGGTTGAATATCTTGGTATGGTTGGATTGAAGATAATGCTTTCCAAATATAAGTGGTTTTATCCAACCATAGGATGTGGTACGCGAAAAAATTGATGGAAAGGAATTAACATTAACTCAGCACGAAATTGTACAAAGTATGATCCATTCATCACAACAGATCAAACAATCCAACAACATTGAAACATCAAAGAAAAAAGTGGTGGACTGTAGTTAAGATTAAATTGCATGGCGTTATAAACACATAGGAAAAAGAATATCGATTGCAAATCGATCACTTTGAGCCAATACGTTAATTGATACTGACAGCTGTGAAGAGATTCTCGCAAAGACCAACATAGATGGTGAATATATCAACGATTATGAAGACGTTGAACCGGAAGATGAAGAAGATTAACATGACAACGAATTTAATGCATCATTGAAAAAAGACACACCAATTGAATAAATAACAGAAGAAGATATGTGAATTATGTAATTATAATATCAAACTTTTTTTAACTCTTGTATTCTATTTTCAACAAATAGTCGTTGTAAATTTCAAAGGACACCCGTTGATTCATAGATACTTTATTCGAGACTCAGAATAATTTCAAGGTTTTCCCATTTTACAACGGTCATCCATTGGAAATCCCGACAGACACCCATTAGAATATATGATACATTATCAACATATTGAGAGGTTTCAACGGTCATCTGTTGGGCCTTCTCAACAGGTATCTGTTGGGATGTTTCAACGGGCATCTGTTGGAATAGGTAATGATGATATATACTCCGCCTAGTTAACAACTGCATGCCCATCGCATCGAGAACAAACTTTCCAACAGATGCCCGTTGAAAGGCAAATGTACAACCGCTTAATGACGTCCATTACTTTGGGAATATAATTTCAACCGGGCAACTGCCAGAACAAGAGAAAGACGATAATGTCCTTGTCACTTCCTTCTCGATACGTCTTCTCCGGCTCGCCTCCTGTTCGTGGTTTCTCCAAGGGCAATCTCTGCTTTACCATCACCGCCGTAACGTCTCTCGCCGAAATCCTAGACTGCTCGCTTAGATCATCCTCCTCTGCAGCGTTGATATCCTACGAGATTCGAGAGTCCACGCTTCTTCTTTTGGATCATACGATTTAGACTCCTCTGCTTTTATTTATATTTTTTTTCCGTCCAAAAGATACTGTTTTTATTTATATTTTGTTCGTTCATTCGTTCGTTCCTGCCTATTATTGTCATATTCTCTTACCTTGGTTCCAAAATATGGTTCGAACTGAAAGATGCTTGACAAATCGTTTTATTATAAAGTAACTATGGAAAATACAACTCATTTTGTTCCTTGATTCAAAGCATTCTTGTCACTGTTACATATTCTATATCATTCATTTATAAGTTGGTTGCTGCAATGTTGTTACAAAGCACCCTAACAAAGCACCCTACTAAAAATCATATGTTAGTTAAAGTCTAACTATGGATTAAAGTTATGGTTCTTGGAATGTTGTAATGTTGTTATTGAAAAATCATATATATATATATATAAATTCTTTAGAATATTCCTTTCTCATGCTGTCACATTAGTATAATTTTTAAATTTAAATAACATACAAAATTTTTTTACATTCATGTAATAATGTAATGCACAGAATATGTAAAATTTTTAATTTCTTCGTTAATATTCCTTTTAATACCCCTCACATCATCAATAGGCGGAATATCAGATATACCCTCATAGGGCTAAAACGGCGGAATATCAGAAATACCCTCACAGGGCTAAACCACTTCAAAAATACCCTTCCCCAAAATAATTATTAAATCCGAAAAATAAAAACTGAAGAAAAGAAAAATTTGCCTTTAATGTTCGAACATGGAAAAATGGAAGTTCGGCAGTTTTTCGACGTGAAAAACTGCCGAAAACGAGAAAGCCGAACAGTTTTTCGCCGTGAAACCTGTTTAAAAGTTGATAGCAAGAAAGAAATAAGTGATGTCGAACTTGAAAGGGAACGATTTGAAGTTGACGAGAATGAAAATGGCTAGAATCAGCAGCATCACTGGCGAAGAGAGCACGAGTCAATCTTCAATGGCGTCAATAAGTGTAAGTAGTTCGATTTCTAGGGTTTTGCAAGCTTTCGAGTCACAAAATGGTTTATTGATTTGAAATCGGTGAGTGTCAGTGTCATTGAGTCGGTTAGGTCGCAAGGGTCGCAGGAGTTGCATGAACATCTTCGACTCCGTGAGTCGGTTGAGTAGCAAGGGTCGCGGTAGTTTCATGACCATCTTGGACTCAGTTTATTGATTTGAAACGGGTGAGTGTCAGTGTCAGTGAGTCGGTTAGGTCTCAATGGTCGTTTGAGGGGCGTGGGTCGGTTGAGTGTCTGAGGGTCGTTTGAGTCGCATGGGTCGCACGCGTTGGTTGAGGGTCGCACGGGTCGGTTGCGTCGCATGGGTCGGTTGAGTCGCATGGGTCGCTTAGGTCGGTAAAAGTATAATATATTCGGAATTGGTCATTTTGCAGGTGGCGCCAAAGCCGAGATTTGTGTATGAATTCAAGCACATGGACAGAATTCCAAAGATCACCACGAAGTGTTATCCTCACGAGACAATAAGGATGCTGAGAGGAATCTTAAATGATCAGGAGTAGCATTACTTCGAGAACGAGTCACAATTTAGGCATTTGTTTCACTTACAATGTGACTCCACATTGACGAAGGTTCAAATGTCTGTACTACTAAATCACTCCGTGATTATACGGGACAATACAGAGTTGTGGTTCGTCATAAACGGCATTCCCATCCGGTACTCTATAGTGGAGCACGCACTAATTTCTAGATTGAAATGCGGACCATATCCTATAGGATGGGAGTCCATGATGGGTGTCACATTCAGGCTGAAGAATTTCGGCCGTGGAAAGGTGACCCCCGAACAAGTCAGTGAAAAGCTTGTGAAGGCGAAGAATTCCGACGACCGGAAGAGGTTCGCAACTTTGATGTTGTTGGCGCAAGTTATGGCTCACAAGCCTTCAGCAGAAAACTCTATCAGCCATGATCTCATTGACATGGTTGATGACTTGGAATTTTGTGAAGGCTTTCCATGGAGTCGGTACACATTCGAGATGATTGTGGATACTTGCCGCAAGCACGTTAGCGGGGAATCACCGAAACCAAAATGGTATTGTGGCGGTTTCATGATCCCACTAATGGTAAGTTGTATATATTATTCGAATAACTTGAATGTTTTCGTACTTTTTGCATTCTTATCATTTTGTTTTAATGTTTCAGTTACTTCCATTTGAAACCATCCTTAGTTTGGGCGGAAATGGATGGTATGTTGAGGTTGTGGATGCGCATCGATCCTGCCCAAGAATGTGCAAGAAGATGGTTAAATCCAATTTTAACCCGAAGTATGTAGATGTGATAAGGCAGATTGGAGATTCTAAGGTAACAATTACACAGGGTTCACAAGGGAAACAAGGGTCACAGAGGGTAATAATGGCTATGTTTTGTTTTTCAGGATATTGTAAGTATTCTTCATGCTGAACACGAAGAGGAAACTTTACTTTCTGGTTTGGAGGATTACGAGGGATGCGACGATCCCGATGTTCAGATATGGATGAAACATCTTCGTAGAAATCCGAAGGGTATTTGTTGGGAGGATATCCGTGAGCAAGAACTGCTGACACGAACTCTTGGTCTTGGTGATCAAAAAAAGGAGAAGGAAAAAGGGACTAAGAGGAAGGAGTGCGTGAGTGATGCTGATGCTGATTCTGATGCTGATGCTGATGCTGCAGTCCCTCTGACACTGGAGAAGAAATTAATAGGGGAAATAAGGAAGTCGGAGAAGAGAATCATCAACGCCGTAAGAGACCTTCTAAGGGATGTCGGGATTCATGTGCCTAATCCAAAATCAAAGGCTGCCGAGAAAGTTGCGATCACCGAAACCCAATCTTCCGACACTGTTGGTGATTTTGCTTTTGAATTCCTTCGACGTCCAAATCCAGTGTCAAGAAACCTTGCTCCTGATGGAGTTCCACCAAGTAAGTAATATTTAGTGAACAGGTCATTTGAGTGTCAATTTCCATCGAGACATATAAGTCGTAGGGTCGCATAAGCCGTAGGGTCGTTAGAGTCGCATGGGTTTCATATGTCGCATGTGTCACTGGGTCGCTAAAGTCGAATGGGTCGCATGGATCGCATATTGGTCGCATTGGTCGCATAGGTCGCATTGGTCCCATTGGTCGCCATATGTTTAATGAGGTAAATTTTATGCAGGTGCTGGACCTTTATCGAAGGAGTCTGCGCCATATGTTGAACCTCCGCCGGCGAAAAGAGCAAGAACAATGCGAGGGAGAGGGCGAAAGAAGGTTGTTCAAGAACTCGAAAAAATGGTGGTTCAAGAACCTGAGGAGTTTGTGTGGAATCCCAGTGGATTAGTAAATGACTTGATAACCCGATTTTCTACGTTCACTGAGGCTAGCGGTGAAAGGTTGACTAATCTATATTGGTTCCTGAAGGCACCTCGACATGAGCGGTGGTGGAGATCTGAGCTAGATATTCCCCGGGGGCTAAAGTTTTGGGAGATTATATTAAAGGCCAACGCATGGCTTGAAGATGAAGTAAGTTTTTTTAAACCCTTAGTCTCACGGAGTTTTGTGTCATATGTATTCCTGTGTGTTAATTTTTTTTTTTTTTTGCAACAATTGGATGAGGCGTTGATGGAGCTGTCTTCTCGCTTGGCATCGGATCCCAGCGCGTATCAGAATTATTACGTTTGTCCTGTTGCTTTCATGCAGACGCTCTCGATGTGGACGTACGAGGATATGGAAACTTTGCCGGAAAAGCTTAGTCAGTTTTTGAACGACAAGGCACCAATTAGTGATTATGAAGGTTTTATCTCGGTTCTAAACATTACATCGGACAAAAATCGATGGGTAGGATGTCATTGGGTAGCCATCAAAGCGGATTTCAAAACCCGATGCATCACGGTATACGACTGCAGGATGAGCCTTAAGGAAACACATATCGATCCGGTGATTGAGAGGATAAGAAAAGCTGTCCCCAAGATGCTCATTCTCGGAGGGTTTCCTTCTTTGGCTTCTGGAGAAGATGCATGGAGGTATGTGTATTATGAAGGTCTGCCACAGAACCAAAGCGGGCATGACTGTGGTGTTTTCTCCTATAAATTGGTAGAAGCCTCGTTATTAAAGGATATGAATATGTTTCGCTTAATTTGCGACGACAAGGTTACTTCCATGCGTGAGAAGATGGCGGCTTATATATATAATAATGGAGAGCGTACCTTTGAACCCGAAGACTAACTTGATATTTGGTACATTGTTTTTTTTTGGACTGGTAGATGTGAACATTTGGTACATTGTTTTTTTTAATATTTGGTACATTGTTTTTTTTAATATTTGGTACATTGTTTTTTTAATATTTGGTACACTGTTTTTTTTTCTAATATTTGGTACATTGTTTTTTTGCTAATATTTGGTACATTGTTTTTTTTTCTAATATTTGGTACAAGGGACCTTCTCGTGTCTTCGACATGTCCAGTGTATTGGACCTTCATACACTAGCACACAAATCATCTCTTGTGTTGTAGCATTAAGGTCATACATTGGGAAGGTAGGAGACGCAAGAAGGTCCAATACACTGGACCTTCTTGAGTCTCCGACCTTCCCAATGTATTGGACCTTCATACGACCCTTGCCACCCTTGCGACCCATGCGGCCCATGCGACCCATGCGACCCATGCGGTCAAAGCTTTTTAATGTAGTCAATACATTCATTCATTCAAGACCTATATTAAAAGGTTCTTTAATGTGGTCAATGCATGCACCTTGGTTAAAACGGATGTCATTTATTTTTCGTTGAATATGAATTTATAAATAGAGGAGGAAAATCCGAAAAACTACAACAATTTGTAGCACCAAATTATCTCTTGTGTTGTCATTAAGGTCCAATACACTGGTAGGTAGGGGACGCAAGAAGGTCCAATACACTAGCACACAAATCATCTCTTGTGTTGACGCAAGAAGGTCATACACTGGGGTAGCATTAAGGTCACATACACTGGGATGGTAGGAGATGCAAGAAGGTCCAATACACTGGACCTTCTTGAGTCTCCGACCTTCCCAGTGTATTGGATCTTCCTACGACCCTTGCCACCCTTGCGATCCATGCGACCCTACGACCCATGCGACCCTTGCGATCCATGCGGTCAAAGCTTTTTAATGTGGTCAATACATTCATTCATTCAAGACCTATATTTAAAGGTTCTTTAATGTGGTCAATGCATGCACCTTGGTTAAAACGGAGTCCATTTATTTTTCGTTGAATATGAGTTTATAAATAGAGGAGGAAAAACCGAAAAGCTACATTGGAAAGTTATATCGCTTTAAAATCCTTCTGCCAAATAGAGCTGCCGTTGAACTCACCACCAGTCATGTATGGTGAACTCACGGGAGCTCTATTTTGCAGAAGGATTTTAAAGCGATATAACTTTCCAATGGAGGATCCATCATCATCAAACATGAAAAAGGATAAGAAAATGAGCGGGGATCCATCATCATCATGGAGCTTGTGAAGGAGGAGTATGACAAAACCCGAATAAACTGTGGGTTGATGAGGAAGAAGAAATCAATACACAAAACCCAGTGTATTGGACCTCTTT
>CM071870.1:37607481-37627698 GCA_036759665.1 Gynandropsis gynandra | reverse complement strand
TATCCTCAACCAGATTTCAAAAATAGAAAGTTCCCTACTAGTTACATATCTGAAAAGTGAAGAGTCTTCTCTTGGGCTGAATCCAAACTTAGAAATCCAGACCAGTTGACATGCAATAACCACAACTAAGCTCTTTCGTTTCTTATAGTCTAAGATCTGAAATGCACCAACTTCGACTTTTGATCAAGTTAAAAGCCGTACCAAAGATCAATTTGCATGTCCTTTCAACAACTATCTTGCCATTCATACTAATCTATACACCAAAAAAACTTTAAGGTTTATAACCTCTCTCTAGATAAACATGCATGTACTCTAACTGATGTTCAACACGCTTGTTTCTCACAGGTACCACATGAAATCGTTTAAGTCTCTTCATCAACCAACTCTAATTAGGGTTCTAAATCCAATATCCCCGATTTCGACACCACTCAGCTGAGCAGATGACGGAAGCTTTCCTCAGAAACATTGAAAATTACATTAATAAGGAACCATAATAAGTTAACTTGAGAAAACCCTAGAATTTCAAATTGCAGAGAGGAAAGATCTCTCAAGAAGAAACACGAAAAAAAAACGAAAATCGGAAGAAGGAACAAAC
Organism: Gynandropsis gynandra; assembly: GCA_036759665.1. Lineage (NCBI taxonomy): Eukaryota > Viridiplantae > Streptophyta > Magnoliopsida > Brassicales > Cleomaceae > Gynandropsis > Gynandropsis gynandra. The sequence goes on along the minus strand of CM071870.1, from coordinate 37,627,103 downwards.
CGCAGTAGCTGACAGAAGTGGCGTAAAAAGAAGGCAAGAAGAAGAGGGAGATGAGGATAAGGAGCAGAGGAAGAGCTTTGGAATTCGCCATGGAAGAGTTTAGCTGAAGAATACAAAGGATGAGAGATGAAATGATGAAGCTCTTCAATTCAACGAGAGTGAGGTTTTTGTTTGACAAAGAAGTTTCTTGTGGAAAAGAATCTAACGGTGTAGGATCAGTTCTGTGAATACCTCCTAACCATCCAACGGTTTATACTTTTTTTCTAAATTATAAATATGGAAGTTGAGGTTGGTCGCGACGTGGAATATATGTGATGGAGTTGTAATATATCTTTCATCAAATTTACTGTTGTTATCTTAAGACTAATCTTTATATATTGCATATAATTTTGGTGGTTTTACATGCATACATCTACTATACATTAGGTAAAGTTTTTGGTGGTTTCTGAGAGAATTCTCGTCTCTCGGCCTTTCCAGTTCAACCACCAACATTTATTCCATTTTCTCCCTATTTTTTCATGATTTGCACTCTTTCACCTATGATGTCTTTACCTTTTCATCAACTTCGCAACAATTTTGCTTTTTTTTCCCGTTGTCCGTTCGCTATCTCTTCCCTCTGCCACCATCTCTTCACCTCACCAGCGATCCAACTGGTCTACGTTTTGATATCCTTTGTTTTTTCTCCTCCGTTCGCCTCTCGCAGCCACCGATTTCCCCAAATATTGGAATGGGAACGACCATGTTGTTGTCATAATCCCTCATAGTGTTTCAGCTCGCATGAGACTCTCTCTCTATTTCTCTGTAATTCAATATAGATTTGATTTGATTGCCAGCCTCAACGATCTTGATTTTGATGGGTTTCTAATTATATTATCAGGGTTTAGGACTAATAAAAAGCAATCTTCTCCATCGCTTAACCAGTTGAGCGATTATCATGACACCCTCCGATTTCATTCAATTGTTCTAAGTTCAGCGATCCTTTGTGTTTTTTGCTCCTTCCATGGTGCATCAGGGTTCCTATCATGGGCTCTCGGCTCATCAGTTGTAAGTTTTCCCATTTATTTGCTTCTAAGATGTAGCCTAAAATTCATCTTCTTTTTTCCCCTTTATCGGGGGGTGAAGGTGGGCCAGAACGCGGTCGGCTGGAAGGAGGTATGGTAATCGGCGATGGATAATGAAGTCGGAGAGAGACTGATAATGAGCGAAGCAGAGAAGAGGAAGCGGTGTCGCAGACGATGCTTAAAACCATTTTCAGGTATTTGGATGAAGGTTTTTTATTCTAGGGGTTTCCCTTTTTGTGTTTCGATTTGATCTCCTAAGCTATGTGGAACAACGACCCTCACCCCATTGCTCCTCCTGGTACTGGCGGCTCCAAGCTTCCGCCACCTCCGTCTGCTCACCCTTCTTACACCCCTCTTCCGCCTCATCCTAATCCGAAACCTCCCACGGAACCTATGCCCGAGGAGGAGGATGCGAAGCTGGAGGAGAAGGCCAGGCAATGGCTGCAACTCAATTTGAAACGTTATGGTGACAAGAGGAAGTTTGTTTTCGTGGCGACTCAGAAAGATGATATGCCCCCTGAGCATGTTCGCAAGATAATCAGGTATGTTTTTTGGTTGTTGTTGGGCCCCTCCGATTGTTTCTCCACCTCGAGGATTATCCATTTGTTTCTTCTGCTTTCGAAGTGATTATCAATTTGAAAGCTCACAGTTATTGGAGTTGAAATCGACCCATTATCAATTTGAAAGGATCTTCTGATCAAATCAGAGATCCTTTCGATTCCATTAGTAATGAGACACATTGATCAAGATTCAACAACTAAAAGAAAACTCGATTCCATTAGTAATGAGACACATTGATCAAGATTCAACAACTAAAAGAAAACTCGATTCTTTGTGATCCTTCCTTCTGAGATTTCAGTTTTGTCTCGCTTGTGTATAATGTGGTTACAATGCCTTAGGGTTCATATGCCCTTACTAAAAGGGGAATACTTTCAGTTCTTTTGATCTGTCTATATGGTTATTACAGGTTCTATCTGACTGGATCTACTTGGGGACAATTTTGTTGTCGATGATGTTGATTCTTTCTGTGCTTTTCAAAAGGTAGCACTTGTATGTGATGTATTCTCACGATTGTTTTAAGAACCAAGATTTATGTCTCAATTTACGATTCATTGAGAATGAAGGAATGACTTATAAAGACTGACTAAAGCTCTAAAATTTCAATGCAACTTCAGATCTTCTGCTGGGCTGACAGTAGGCTAGTCTTTCTTGTACCGAACAAGCATATCATCATATACAGTTGCATTGGTAAAGAAGCAATACATATGTATAAAATGAAATAAACTTGCTTATTATTATACCCTTTTGATTCTGAAGGAATTTGTTGCAGATGATAATTACATGTTTGTGTATCTTGGTTGTGGATTTCACTATTTTCCCACGAAGATACGCCAAAACAGAGACTTATGGTACTAGCTTGGTACAGTTTATACATGTATTATCATATCTACTTTACTCTTATCTGCTGCAAACTAATCTTCGATCGATCGCTCTTCCTATTTTGTTTACTGATCAAAATCGGATGGATCTTGGGGTTGGTTCCTTTGTGCTGGCAAATGCTATAGTTTCTCGACAAGCTCGAGATATCTCATCAATGTGGGTTATTTGCATTGGATTTTGCAGTATTACGTCCGAATTTATCTCTAATTACCATACTGATTCGCTCGACGTGAGATCGATGCATTTGATACATTGCTGCAGGAACTGGATAATTGGACTTAAAGCAACAACTCCTCTATTATTACTTGGATTTATTCGTTTGATTACTACAAGAGGAGTAGATTATCAGGTAAATATTTCAACCCTTTTACAAATTTCGATATGAATACAAGTATAAGCATTGGTTCTACTCTATACAGGTTCATGTTATAGAATATGGAGTACATTGGAATTTCTTTTTCACACTTGTTGCCATTTCAATTCTTACATCACTTTGTCACATTCCAGCCAAATACTCTGGAATCCTCGGTTTTTCTCTTCTTATCGATATATTCTATTCGTTATTATTGTAATTAATTACAACATAATTGCCTCTATTGGCCTAAGTATCTTCATTTTCTATTTCTTAGGGTACCAAACTTGGTTGGTTAATGGATTGAAAACATATATGCTTTCCGATGAACGAGGAGCTGACTTCATCAACCAAAATAAAGGAGTATTTAGCATTTTTGGTATGATCTTATTCATTTTTAGATGCATTTCCATTATGATATGTTATCCCACATTGTATCATATATAGGTGTTCAAAATTTTTTGTTTTTTTACTCCTTCCATGGCGCATCAGGGTTCCGCTCATGATCTCTCGGATCATCAGCTGTAAGTTTTTTCATTTATTTGCTTCTCAGATGTAGGATCAAATTCATCTTTATTTTTTCTTTATCCCGTGGGCTTCCTTTTCGTATGTATGTAATAAATATTGACTTTTGCCTTTTTGTTCAGTTTAAGCTTGGTAAACCCACTTTGTTTTTTCCCTTTGTTCAGTTGAATTTATGTGTTTATATTGTATCTCTACAAGTAGTAGACCAATATAGATGGTGTCATTGATTGGTCATGGTAGGTTTCTCTTCATTGTTTCTAACGATTGCTTTTATTGCTTTGAAGGTAATGGATACTAAAGGGGATAAATCATTTGCATTTTTTCCAACCAAATTTAAGAAAATCATTTAGATAAAATGTTGTATATTTTAGGCATGTAATGTGGAAGTTGCCTTATCTTAAACTTGGAGAAACGAGATAGATTGAGATCTTTTGATTAGTATTTGAAGCTTTTGTGTTATGTCGGCCTTGGAGACATAAGTTTTTTCCTTTTTTTCACTGTCTTTCTGGGTGAATATATATCCTTACCAGTTTCTTTTACATGGTTTCCTCCATTCCCCCAGGTAACAAGTGTCCTTATCCGAAAATATACGACCTTGCAGATGGATCTTTGGTACTTCTATGGTGTTCACCTGAGGAAGCAAATAGTTTTGTACTGTTTTTTATTGATGTCTGGTTTCTTTCCAGTGGAATTTGAACAATTCTTATGGTGCTTCACTAATTGGCAGACAATTTTGTAGTGGTCGATCAAACAGTAATGGAAAATGCTCTTCAGTCTGGTATCAAAGTGGCATGTATTGTCTGTAAATTTCTATTCTATGCGCAAGTCCGTGCACTTCAACAACCTCCAGAATGGTTGAGCTTCTATTGTTTTTCTACTTATGATTTTTTTCTGTGTTCGTTCTTGCCATTTCTTTTCAACATATGCTTCTTCCTTACGATTGTATATGACTCATGCAGGCCGGATATATTTAAAGAAACAACGTCGACGGAAGCAGTGTGGGATCACAAAGCAGCCACCGAAGTACCCAAAGATTGGAATGGGATCGACCATGTTGTTCTCAGAAACCCTCATGGTGCTTCAGCTCGAGTAAGCCTCTCTCTCTTTCTCTATAATTTACGATATATTTCGTTTGATTTGCAGCCTAAAAAAGCTTAATTTTGATGAGTTTATAATTATATTATCATGGCTTAGAACTAATCGGAATCAGTCTTCCCCATCGTTTACCTAGGTGAGCGATTCCCATTATTTTCACTTCATTTCACTGTTACATCCCAAACACTATAAATTCCCATTATTTTCACTTCATTTCACTCACTGTCACAACAAATTTTTTTTTAAACCGTACAACAACCAAACCACACAAAAAATGAGTACTGCCCCAACAAAATTCGTAGATTTGATGGTTGGCCACTCGAACCAGCGGATTATAGCTCGCATGTTCCGCGTTTGGAAACATCAAAATTTTTCGCCTCTTCCAATTTTTCGCCTCTCCACCAAAATTTTACTGTGGCACGCATTTTAGAGAGTTCGCCCATTGCAGCAGACGAATCCACATTAGTTTAGGTATATGCATTTGCATTATATAAATATGTTATTAATACTGTTTTGTTTATCTTTCAAATATTTTTTTATCATTTATGTTTTAGTTGTCAACCCCCTGTCTGGTTGAAGCTGTCACCCAAATAGGCGGTGACTCAGTTGGGAAGGTTGAGCAACCAAATGGTGACATTGTTGAACAACCAAATCATTCAACAGAAAGGGGTGTGGATCGTGGGAAGCGTCTACGCATTGAGTGAACTCAAAATGCATTTCTATGTTTGATGGATTAGACGGTTATCTATCTTGTTTTTTTTTTTACAACTCAGACTTTTTTCCCGTTGTGTTTTTCAGACTTCATATAATTAAGTATTCCAGTTTTGTTTTCCAGTTTTTTTCCCCTCCTATACATTGGTTACCTTATACCCATGACATACACAAAAACAATCACAGATTAACGCCATAATATAGATGACTTACTGTTTATACTGAAGACTTTACTTTGCCACTCTTCTTTAGTTTCTTCTCCAACACTTCCCTCTCTGCTTCTATCGTTAGCAATCCATCTACCATCATCCTGTCATATTATTGTTAACAATAATATTAGTTGTTATACTTCGGCATATATAGCTCTAGAAAAAGGCAACAAATGCATCCATCAGGCTACTTTCATCTTCCTTAGCTAATATAACACACGCCTCATATGAAAATTGATTTTATAACCGGTTCTTCTTCACATTTCATAGGAAACAGATTCCACCATTTAAATTCACCTTTATAACTCCTTCCTATGCTGATTTTACATTACCTTCGCGGATGAACCATCTTCGAGCCACTTGCATTTCTCCACATATCTAGACCAGTGGAAAAAACAGAACATGAATAACAATGTATGAGTGACCAGAACCAGATGCACTTTATGTTACGCGACAATTTGCTTTCCACATACGCGGGAGTTGCACAATCCCAGTTCTTAGCATTCATTCACGGAATATATCTTTCCATTCTTCGGCATCTGTTTCCACTAACTAAGAAATATTAACAAGTCCATCTGGAAAATCAAGAAACAGATCCAGGGTGAATCCATTTACCTTTATGTCAGGGTGATTTGGTATGAAATCTTCAAGAGACAGATCAAGGGTGAATCCATTGACACCGGTCCTAGTGCTCAACACAAGCTGAGATTCAATAAAACCGATGCAGTTTAGTGCAAATCAAAAAACTTCAATATCAGATTATTATGGGTGTTTTATTATTTTCAATACCATGCAAGAGCTTCCATACATGCAATACCCAGCTGCCACCATCTCGGTCCCCGGTTGCAGGACATCATCTATGGTTGATTCGTTACTGTGCGCCATAGTGTAAATTACAACAATCTAATGCAAAAGAATAACGAAATCATAAATGTGAGGCACAAGCTCTATAGTAAACATGATTTATTATTCGAGAAACATACTAATCCAATGGAAACACCACAGTCGATGTTTGAGGATCGATCAAGCGGAACAAATACAACACGGTCCCTATAATTTAAACGATAACTCACACAAACTATCATAAGAAGACATGGAAATTACTGCGATATCCATACTCGAAGAATATTCATATATATATTTCAATTCATATATATATATATATACAATATCTGAGGTATAAGTTCACAGCATGGCTAAAAAACCTGGTTCCTGGACAACCACCTAAGAATGAAGTTAAGGGCACAAACCATATCGATTTGGCATTGTGTGCCTGTGATACAGTAGGGAACATCGATCGTGGCTTTGGCCCATATCGACACCGCCCCTTCTAATGCAAATGCTTCTGATGTCCTCTCATTTAGAAAGAAAGAAAAATGAATGCATCATTCCAATATTAGCTCCCGAGATCCATATGTGTTAACAGTTAAAACAGACAAGAAGAATCAGACCTCTTTCTTGGTGTGCATGCTGCTAGGAGGCCTAACTGAGGTACCAAAAGCTCCTTTCAAATCCCATTGCAAAGGCCTCTCCTCCCGAAACATAAAAGCGCCACACAATCTAAAAGAAGTGGAATTTTATGGATTTAAGTAAAACCCAGATCGAAAACTGAGCATGAATGACTGCACGTATTTAATATTAATCGAAAACACTTAGTTATTTAAAATAATATAAACAAAAAATAGAGATATTCAGAAAGTAAATGCCTTAACTTCATTCTCTGGACAAGTAGAGCACTTTTATAGATTTCAACAAAACCCAAATCAACAAGCAATGGATTCCTCAAAAATTTGCAGTAATTGAAACATACATCCAAGAAAATTATTAAAGCACCTGAACTACCATCAAGAGTAGCGCTAGGTATAGTAGGAGAATCAGATGGAGAGCACCAGCAAAGATTCTTTAAGGATTTCAATGTTATTTTTTTGTAATTCTTTAAAAGGATTTCTTCCATTTTGTTATATAATTCTCATTGGAATGGCGTCAACTTCATCTAATAACAATGAATTAGAAAACAAGTTAAATTCCACGTCATCAAAGATACAAAGAGCAAGACTAAAAACCGTTGGCATATGTTCTTGAAGTGAACAACATAGTATCAGCATCTAAGTCTAGACGAGTTGCTATTGATGAGGATAACATACAACAGAAGAAGAAACAGATACGATATACGTAATAAAAATATGAGAGACAAAAAGAGAAAAATAGACCTCACTCTAAAGCTTCATTCTATGAATTTGTCGATGCTTGCTGTAAGTGTTTTTTTTTCAGCGCCAATTGGGACTGAAAATGGGTCAATTAGCAAACTTTGGTACCAACATTTCAACATTCAGACATAAAATCTAAAAACAAAGCATTGTACGATAGAATCAGTGACAATTGAGACCAATGAACGTTGCAGATTTTTAAGGCAACAAGAGTGAGAACTATTCCCATCTACACAGTTTACAACTTTCCTATTTTTGATTGTTGTAGGAAAAGAAAACGTTATTTAAAAACAATAGATTCATTGTTGGAAATATTGGGAAGAAAATGAAAATTTAGCTTTCTACGTATCAAACGTGCATTTATAAATCACCATCCTCTCCCCAGTTCCCCTACCCCCGCCCTAGAGTTAGCCTGCCATTTACTTGCACAACAAAACAAGCGCCAGCCTACCAGCCACACCATACCCTCCGCAAATACCGTTTCGAGTTCGAGCAAAAAATCAAACAGTCACCGCAGTGGAAAAGGTAAAACAAACAGCCATAGAAGCCGGTTACGCCCAATCTTCGCCTTACTTACCTCTTAATAACCGATTAAACCATTGTTTCCTTTGATTCGAAACCTCTTAGATTCGCCCCATCGACGACAGCCGACGATTTTGCCCCTTTTACGAATTCTCTTATGTTTTACCTTCTTTTTACATTTTTCTACATTCTTTTTCCTTTTTTGTCAATTTTAAATTTGTATTTTTTAAAATAATGCAAGTGTTTGAGGGTATCAATTAACACAACAATTATCAAATGAGGAAGCCTAACCGTAATAATCTAATATTATATCGAAAATATGAATTTACTTTTTTTTGCATTTTTTATCGTATTAAATACTATAAACATGTACAAAATGATTTTCACGTTCCGTTATGTATTGCACGTTTCTCATTTAGCAGCAAACAATCGTCCATGGTTTTCCAAAAATACATGTTGCAAATAAAACAAATAACAAATGTTGAAGAATGTGAAGTCCAACGGAAAGGTCTTTCTTTCATATCCCTATGAAATTTTAAGTTAACCTAATATCACAATAATTTTTTCAAACTCGATCTCAACCGTGCACGGATTAACTGTGTCGTTATCATGTAGCCTAATATTTTGCTTTATATTACACTTTAAATGACAGAAACATTCAGAACCGCAAAGAGAATGCGAAAAGCTATTATGACGGCTCGTAAGCGATTCTATCAAGCTAGAGGTATCCTTAATATTGTTACACTTTTATTTATAGGATAATCGACATTTTTCCCAAATGTTTTGTTTCTATTATATGATAACTGTTGTTGTCGTCCTAAAAATTTTTCCCTTACAGGCAACCGTCCGTGGCTCACGGGCAAGACCATCCAGACCACAGTTTCATTAGAAATTGACTCCGAGCAAGCCCGCCTCAGAAGAGGTAACACAAACTTTGGGAAATCACTCCTTCAATAATTTTACAACTTGCTACTGATGAGTCGTCTCTAGAATGGTGCGTCAAAATCACATGCTATATCCAAATAAAAAATTTATATATTTACAATTTTTCCATTTATGGATTTCCAGAAAACGCTAAAGCGACAGGGAATATACGTCGAACACTTATCATGGCCAAACACAAAATGCATAGCCGTAACGATAATCTCTCATCTACTGAATCAAAATTTTTCCTCCTCTTCAAATTTTTTTAAGATATATGCTCAAACATTAAATTTTTTTTTTCAAAAAAACTTTATAGGTTGCAACGCATTGACTTTAAAACAGCCCCCATCGTCATCGCAACAAGGAGGTTTGCTTATGAAAATGCCTTACTATTACCTAACAACAGACATTTAATCTCGTATATTATCATGATTGGTATAACAACATCTCAGTGCTATTTATATACGTAGGCCTGACAACATCGAACGTTAGTTTGGAAAATGATATCATTCAATGCCAACACTGTGACGCATTAGTTTGGCAGTCCGAGAGTATTTCTACCAAACGCACCCATGGGCAACTACGCTTTACCTTATGTTGCAGCCAAGGGCGCATTCGTTTGCCAAGGGTCCCCGACCCACCAACTCTTCTCAAAGAATTTCTAGATACATCACTTCCATTTGACACAAATATTCGAGCATATAATTCAATCCTAGCATTCACATCAATCGGTGCAAAGATCGATCATTCTGTTACAGGGGGGAATGGTCTTTACACCTTTCGTATCCATGGTCAAAATCACCACCAGATTGGTTCACTTTTGCCGGTTGAGAGAACCCTCCTAAATTTTCCCACCTCTACATATATGATAATGCAAATTAGGTACGCAACCGTATAAAAATATTACACCGTACAACAACTTCAGGCAGTTTAGACGAGAACATAGTAGAATGTCTAATACATATGCTTGATGAGCATAATCACTTGGCAAAGACTTTTCGTATAGCCCGAGGCCGTTATGAAGTTGGGTCTACAGTTGACTTTTCCTTACGATTGATCGAGCCTCGGATGAAAGGTAGACAATATGCTTTACCTACCGGCGATGAAGTCGCTGGTTTAATTGTTGGTGATCTTTCCTCAACTTCTGCAGAGAGAGATGTTATATTGCAATTGAAACCGTCTTGCCAACTATATAGAATTAGCGACCTCAATCCATTGTTCATGGGCTTACAATATCGATTGCTTTTCCCTTATGGCCAATCTGGATTCCATGAGGACATACCATACGTCTAACGTGGTAAAAAAATCAGAAGGGCCTTTGTTACAATGCGAGAATTCTGTGCCTACCAATCCAAACACGACTATGTAAGGGAAAACGATAATCAATTGGGGCAGTGTTTTCCAAAAATATGTTGTTGATGCATACACTGCCATTGAACAAGAAAGAATACGTTGGGCAAGAAACAATCAGAAGAAGCTGAGGTCGGATCTTTATAATAATCTGTTTGATGCAGTCAGAAAGGGAACTACATCTGCTAAAGTTGTAGGTAAAATAATTATTCTCCCCCATCATTTACGGGAGACCCACATTACATGATTGAGAACTACCACGATGCAATGGCTATATGTAGGTGGTATGGTAACCCCGACCTATTCATTACAATGACTGCTAATCCAAAATGGAATGAGATCAGGGACCATCTCGATTCATATGGTGGAAACAGTGCAAGTGATAGGCCAGACATCGAATGTCGAGTTTTTAAAATGAAATTAGATGGCCTTCTAGAAGATATCAATGGAGGCGTCATTTTTCCTGCGCCCTTATCAGGTAAACACAATCTCATTTGGTTAAATTGTAAATGGTGCTTCCATTTTTCGTAAAACAATTACTATAATGTCATAAATGATTTCTTTACCACAGTTATATACACTATCGAATTCCAGAAGCGTGGTTTGTCGCACGCCCATATCTTGATTTGGTTGCAACCTAACTTCAAAAATCCTACCACTGCCGAAATTGACACATTTATACAAGCAGAATTGCCAAATAAAGAATTAGACAGGGAAGGCTTCAGCTTGGTTGAACAACATATGATGCATGGTCCATGTGGTCTTGATAGGCCATGGTCGCCATGCATGGAAAATGGAATTTGCACAAAGAAATATCCAAGACCATACATCGAGAACACATATGTGGATAATACAGGTTATGTCTTATACAAGCGTAGAGAAGATGACTCGAATTTGTGATGAAAGGGGATATCATATTAGGAAATCAGTTCGTGGTTCCACATAACGTTCAAATCTTGAAGAAATATAGAGCACACATAAATATTGAATGGTGCAGCAGATCTAATGCAATCAAGTATCTTTTCAAATATATTACAAAAGGGGTGGACAAAGCATCATTACTAATCGAGAGGGACACTAATAGTGGAGTCACATCACATTTGGAAAAGGCTTCTGTTGTGGAAATCAACGAAATCACAAACTACCTTGAGTGTCGTTACCTTTCATCTTGCGAAGCGGTTTAGAGGATTTTTCGTTTCATATACACCATCAGAGACCTCTAGTTATGAGGTTATCATTGCATTTGGAGGACGCACAGAGTCTAACTTTTGAGGATGCATCGGATCTAGAAAAAGTCTTGTCAAAGCCAGGTGTGGAAAAACTATGTTTACAGAATGGATGAATACAAATGGAATGTTTGAAGATGCAAGAGAATTAACATACGTGCAGTTTCCAACCGTGTTCGTCTGGCACAGTACAGACAAATTTTGGTCCAGACGAAAAAGAGGTTTAACACTTGGTAGAATTATCAACATCCATCCAGCATCTGGTGAGCTCTACTACCTAAGGATGTTACTAAATGTAGTTAAAGGGCCAACGAGTTATGATGACATCAAAACAGTTGACAATGTCAAGTATAATAGTTTTAAGGACGCATGCATTACTAGAGGGTTGCTTGATGGAGATAGTGAATGGCGACAAGCGATGCATGAGGCGTCTAAGTGGGCCATGCCGTCACAAATGCGTCGACTTTTTACTATATTATTGGTGTATTGTGAAGTTAGCAAACCAGTTGACCTATGGAATGAGTTTTGGAAATTCTTGTCGGACGATATACTTTCTAAAAAAAGAAAGAGTTCAAGTTTCCCGATCTTCAACTGTCAACGGTCGAGATCCAGCAGTACACCCTTATAGAACTCGAGAAGTTGCTTAGCGAAAACAAAAAATCATTAGCAGATTACTCTTGTATGCCAACTCCAGATACAAGCATCCTAGCCGACATCGCGAATAGCGTATTACGTCATGATCTACATTTCGATGAGCAATTAGAGAAGAAAGTGCATATGGAATTAATTTCGACAATCAACGACGAACAGTTGAAAATTTACACAGTAGTGATGGACTCAATGTCACGTAGAGAAGGAAAGTTTTCTTTCCTTTATGGACCAGGTGGTACGGGAAAAACCTGCTTGTATAGAACGATTATCTCCAGGATCATATCGATAGGAAAAGTTGTAATACCAGTTGTATCATCGGGCATAGCTACACTAATTCTCCCAGGGGGTAGAACTGCACATTCAAGGTTTGAAATCCCTCCAGATTTGCACGAATGATCAACATGTGACATTAAAACGGAACCATGGTTGCAGAATTGTTGAAAAAAGCAGAATTAATTATATGGGATGAGGCTCCCGTGGCACATCGATACGCATTTGAAACGCTTGACCGCACAATGAAAGATATAATGTCTATGGACGATGAAGAAGCTATTGATAAACCTTTTGGTGGAAAAACAATTCTTTTAGGAGGTGATTTCCGTCAAATCTTACCAGTCACTCGCGGGGGTCGACCTGACACTTGGATGGCATCCATTAGTCGGTCTCCCCTATGGTAATCATGTCATGTATTTACATTAACACAAAATATGCGCTTAAATTAACATGAGATCGAGTTTGCAAAATGGTTATTGGATGTCGGAAATGGGCGGGCACATAAACATGTAATCAATGCCGATCCTTTAAGTGATGGAGAAAAAATCTTTGTTCATACGGAACTATTGCTTCAATTGACAGCAGAGCCACTACAAGAACTCGTGCATGTAATGTATCCAAATTTTGTAGATTCGTTCAAGGACCGATCTTATCTTACAGAAATGGGAATATCAATAAAAAAGAAGGCCTGTATAATAGAACACGAATGGTCGTGACTGAATTAGCATCAAGAGTTTTGGAAGCAGAGATTATTACAGGCACTCATATTGGTAACAAAGTCCTTATACCTAGAATCATTTTGTCACACAGTGACTCAGGTCTCCCATTTACACTAAGAAGGCGACAATTCCCCATTCGTTTGTGCTATGCAATGACGATAAATAAAAGTTAGGGTCAAAGTTTGAAACAAATTGGATTGTATCTTCCCAAACCGGTTTTCACCCACGGACAGTTGTATGTCGCACTATCAAGAGTGACATCAGCCAACGGATTGCGTATCTTAGATCTCAATAAAGTATGCACACAATAATCGCTCATAACAAATGTTTTCTATGCAGAAATATTCACTGGACTACCAAATACATAAGGTCAGCATAAAAGCATTTTCGTCACTCACCCAAGTACTTACTAAGTTATAGTGTTGCTCTTATTTTACTAACTGATATTATTTTTTCCTGTTTCAAGTCGTACGATCATAGACAATCTTACCATGCCATCATACAGAATTCTCCATGATAATCCGTTTACAATAATGCACTGTTTTAAAAATATCGTTGATATACCATTTCTCCTACTAACATGATTTATGAATAACATTCTTTTTCATATTCACTCGATTTTTTTTCCAATGCATTTTATTTAACACTTTGTCATATACGACCATTAAAATATTTTAATCTTCTTAGTTTAACTAATACATAACATTAATATACATTCTAAATAATACAATTATATATCTTCCCTCACAGGTATATACCTAGTATACTAAAAAAATTAAATTATTCTAGCACCACGCCTCCAAAATTCTATTGTAGTTTGATTGTATTTCTCTGATGGTTATTGTGCGATTGTGCATAGAATCATCCATATGTAGTTTTAATCTTATTTATTTTTTAAAAAAATTCAATTTTATGTTATTTTTATTTTTTAGTCAGATTTAAAAAAAACTAATTGTTATATTAAATATTTAACTATTTTGACACAATTTTAGTATGATGTTGATCCAATTTTATCATTTATATGAATTGTTGCCATATGTAAAGTTTTGATTTCATAAAACGTCTAATAAAATATTATCTAAAACTTTATTAAAATATAACAATTTTTTTAATAATATACAATTAAAAAAATCCATTGACATATAAAATTTTTAACAAGTTTTGTATAAAGTTCTACAAAATTTGGTACAACATATTGATATAATATAATATAAAATTATTAATATATATTTATCAATCAATTGTCTTTTGTAAAGATCACTTCATAATCATTTTTAACCATGCACACTCAACATATTTTTGTCTATCCTGGGATCAGAAAAACATCATTTATAACTCTTGTTTATTTTTTAATCTGCACTTGAATGTTTCTTTTTCTAGTGGTGTTTAAAACTGTTATATTTTCAACCTTTATAGGTACTTTAAAGTTTCTATCTAGGTTTGTAAAATGATTATCATCATTTGTCATATGATTGATTGTTCCACTATCCACCAATCACATATCATCTTCAAACATTTGATGTGTTAAGTGTGTTGCTGTAAATAGGGAGTTTTCTTGCTCTTCTTGATTAACTTGTGCTTGGTTTGAGGTAGATCTCTTGATACACTCTCAGAAAAAATGGCTCGGTTACCACAAATGAAATATTATTTCTTGCTCTTGAAATGTTTCGCTATGTATCCTTTGTCTTGAGTTTGTTTATTTGTGAAAAAATATTGATTGTCCACATGATTATCCTTCTAGTATATGTTGCAACCTTTCTTAGCTTTAAATTTATAATATGTTCTCCCATATGATTTCTTACTTGATTTTGGTTTGTTGATAATTTTAACACCCTTAAACTTAGCATGGAAAGCACCTTCAAGTTTCCTTCATGCCTATCTTCCAATATGGACTCTTGTGACTCCAGTGACATCACAAGTTCTTCCATTGTTAGTGTCGTGAGATCGTTTGTTTATACTATATCCCTAACATAGGTGTCAAACCTTTTTTGTAAAGAGCATAAAATCTTAGATACCAGATTGTCCTCCCTGATATCATCTTCAAATGTCTTCATTTCATTCCCTCACCCAGTAACTTTGTTTGCAAAATCCTTATTGCTTTCTTTTTTTCATTGTCTTAAGGTGTAGTAACTTGTCCTCAATCTTTTTAATTTTATCATTGCAGTCTTGGGGTCTCCTTGGAACCTTTTCTTGAGTAGATCTCATACTGCTTTGGATGTCTCACTCGCTGATAAATGAGCTGTAAATATTTTATCTGTGACTACACTAAATAAAAGTTGAAGAACAGTTTGATCTTTGGCCTATGTCTCTTCCCAAAGTGTCATATCCTTTGGTAACTCTTCTTTTAAAAGAAAAAAATACCATAATTGTTTTATCTGGTAGTCCTTTAGTGACAACCTTCCGTAGTTGTTTAGATCTCAACATGGCCTTCATTTTGAATAACCAGTAGATTGTAACTTTTTCCCATCAAACATGGGAATGAGATGTGTTGTCTACATTCTCTTGCTTCTTTATCTTAAAACGGAATAATGAGAAAATGTATAGAGAGTTACCTCTTTGTAAAAATTTGTTGCTGGTGCTTAAACTGGTGTTGTTGTAGTGCTTTACCGGTACTGTTTTGCTCCCTCTTGACCTTTAAACCAAGAGGTTCTGATACAAATTGTTGGTTTTAATGGCTCATGGACTAATTCAACAACTCCACGAGCATACTCATGTTCTTAAATTCCTTGGTGCAAACTAGAAAGTAATGGAATGGTGGTTGTTTGAGCTTGTGGTATGGCTTGATGGAATGGAGAGGAAAATGGTTCTGGATGTTTTATTGTTTCTCAAATGTTTTCTTTGAATGTGATACAACTCACATTCTTCATTCTTATACATATATTAACCCTCACAAAAACAAAAAGAAATTTGCACAAAGCACAAGTTCCACAATGTACAATCTTACACATTCTAGATACTATTTTTAGGTATGTTAATCTTGTTTGACCTGTATTTCTTCTGTCATGTTTGTTCTTGTTCTTCTATTCTCCTTAGTCTGATTCTTAATCAAGTTTCTTGTTTTTCTCTCGACATGGGCTTCTTGGACTGGCTTCTAATGCTTAAGCTTGGGATGAGGATCTTGGACTATTTATACCATGGATATGAGGTCATAACGCCTTGTTGTATGTCAACAAATTTTTTATTTTCAACTGATGATCTCGTGTCTATAAGAACTTGGTTGTTACTAGGAGACTTCAATTATATCGTTTTATTTGGCGACCCCACTCCAAAGCATGTGTTTCTAACCTAGCTAATATATAGGAATCTATTTAGGAATCTATCTACCAATCACGTAAATTGTGGTGTGGAATGATTTGCTCTATGATGGAAGAATCAACNATCTATCTACCAATCACGTAAATTGTGGTGTGGAATGATTTGCTCTATGATGGAAGAATCAACATATCATATTTTTGTGGGTAACATTATTTCTACAATAATAATATTTTGGATTAATGTTTTCCGACTACAATTGTCCAATCTATCACTCAACTTTGTTTCATCTAATCTTCTTTTAATTTGATCTATTATTTATATAAATCTTTGAACCATTTTTTATATAATTATGTATTTTATAAAGTACTATAAAATTTTGAATGTCAAACGAAATTGTTTTATAAGATACATAATATTTATATATAATAATAATTTATTTGTTTATTTATGTTAAATGTCAAGTTTTTATTGGCTAACAATTGTCAAACAATATAAATGCTAGATTAGTTGTTGGATAGAATATCATATGAATATCTCAATTATTTCATATATATATATATATATATATTTATTTATTTATGAGTTCCTAAAAAATTTCAATATCATAGTAACTTTAAAACTATTAAATCTCAAATTTGAAATACCATTAGAGATTATGGACTTCTATACGCTACATAATATTTCCACAATTCTATAATAATTTGATTTTCTTATACGAGCAATCGATTTATCTCTTCTAGATATTAAAAAAAATTAAAACAAATGTTTTACAAAGACAAATACTATTTTAGAAAATAATTTTAACAAATATTTGAGGTCCTATTACTTTGAAAAGTTTCGTACTACTCGTCATTGGTTCTACATTAACTGAAAATAAGTAGGTCTCATTTTTTCGTTCAATTATTTTGAAAATACCAAATCTCTAATACATCTCTTTTTTTTACACACATATATAGAGAATAATAGAGATATTATATTCCAACACTATATATATATATATATATAATTAAAAAAACCCTAGAAACTAAATGAGAGTAGATCCAAAACAACATAAAGCAAAAAAGATGGAGAAGACCAACTGAATTTTCGAATAAGTTTGGGACGATGATGGCAAACCCAAGACAAACCCAAGAGACAAATAGGGAATGCTTCCGCTTTATCCAGAAGATGAATACATACATTGTCGTCGAGTAATGCTCTAGAACTACAAGCTTCACGACCCCAATTCTGGTTATCGTCGTTTCACCAACAAGATCAAGCGAGCTTGAACCAAGCTCATATGTAAATCTCGTGTTACTCAGTCATCTTCATATTTTTTTAATTGTTTTTTATGTAAGAATAAACCAATATGAAAAAGTGGTAGTGTTTGAAATCTTTTTCATGAAAGGATACCGAATTGATTATGAATTTTCTATGAGCTACGCGATCCTAATGCATCAAATTCGTATTTGTACTCCTTCTCGGTTGTCTTCCTAATTTTCTTCCCATTAATCGATAACATTTCGATCTTATCTGATTCTCACGGTCAAAATTTTTAGATATTTCAATTAACTTGCCAAATTATTTTAACAATTTAGGAAAAACAATATTAACCAATTCTAGAATCAAAATAATCTCAATGAGTGTATTATCTCTAGTAGTATGTACAATCGTTTAAAGTCAAACAATAACATCATCTGATATTTAAAAAAATTTGAAATAAGTTGAGAACTTGTATTTCTTTGTATACGAGTGTTAAAATCCCAACAATAACTATTCAAATTAATGGTTATTATCATCGGTTAAAACCTAGATAATACTATATATTATTAAAAACATAGATTTAGGAGTGCTTAAAATCAATTAAATTTAAATGTAGTAAATCACAATGTTGAAAATGGTTGTTTTTTTCATAATTCTATAATATTTTAATATTGAAAATATAGAATCCTCGATTAAGTAATTTGTTAAGATTTACAATTTCCTAAATTTTGGGACTTCTAGTATAATTGAAAAATGTAAAACTATATCTTTTGAGTTCAATTATTAGTTATTTGATATATTAAAAATGTAGAAATCTTGTTTTTTCTTTTTTTTTTTGAAAATATAAAAAAGGAGAGATAAATTTATAAGATGTAATTTAATATATTATGATTATTTTCTCCGTAAACTCTTGTGACCTCTCAACCTAAATATTATTTTGAGAAATTTCCTTGTCATCTCCATTCCTATACATGTCAAAAATTAAAACGCCTAAATTATATTTTTTGTGGGAATATTTTTGGTTCCAAAAGCATGAAAACTTTGTGCAAGGCCATATATATATTTACATTCAAAGAAACCCTAATACTAAGTGAGAATAATACCAAAACATTATAAAGCAATGTAGTGATCTCTCTATTTTTAATTCACTTGGTGAGACATTAAAAAAACACGATCGACCTTCGGTGTCATATGCACTAGGAAGAAGAGAGTCGAAACATCAAGAGAAATGGGGATTCTCGGGAGGAACCAAGCCAAATCGAAGGAATGAATGAGAATTAGACCAAACATGGAGCATTCTTATGTGCATTTAAATTGCAAAAGTTTAACGCAGTTTAAAATTGTGCTGTAAGGGTGCAACCAACAAAAGATCACAAAACAATCAAACTTTCTTGATAACAGAGAATTCATGCTCGTAAGTAGAGAATGGTTCTCTCGAGACCTCTTCTTCCTAACCACAATAACATGCAATCCTACCTCCCAGCAGCGATTAACACGAAATTACGGTAGCATTAAGCGTGCAATCCTAATTTCGGAGTCGATTAACCGACCGGTCAGATTTTCACTAATCAAACTAAATCAACAATCAATATTTTCGAATCCATAATCTAACTTCCCAGTTAAACATGAAATCCTAAGTTACTGAGCGGTCATCACAAGTATAGAACATTCATAGCACTGATCGTAGAACCGAAATACAAGAAACTTTGAAAGATCTAAGCATTAATGCATAAACATAAACATCTCTTACAAAATCCGTGTCCCTAACCAATAGCTAAAGGCTTACTCACTCATGGAGTATGTTGTAAAACAAGAGAAAACAACAATAAACATGATAAATAGAATGGAATACGATGCCTC
>CM071870.1:37593921-37605908 GCA_036759665.1 Gynandropsis gynandra | reverse complement strand
TCCTAAAAAATTATGCAGGTACAAATAGGAAAAAATCATGTGAAAAACTCCAGTATAAATCATGCAAGCACTACCTCCAGATTACGTTTTAAAATTTAAATGATATTATCAACAAATGTCATTATTAGTTTACATAACATCTTATAAATCTAATGTTTAAACTTTTACATTGAAAATTAAAATTTTTGCGTTTTGTATTGACCGAAACATATATCAATCATAAAAATTGAATAAATCAAATATTTATAATGTTAAAAAATATACAATATCAATCTAGTGTTTAATAAAAGGTATGTAATTTTTTTTAAAAGATTCCAGATGATGGTTCAACAAAGATTCCATAAATAAAAAAGAGTAACAAAGGATAAAGATGAATTTAAAAATAAAGTAAAGGAGAAATAAATATTCCAAATGGTTAACTAAGCATTATAAAAAGCTTTTAAAAAAAATTGTTTTTCTGTCATCTTTTATATTTATATAATATATATATATATATATATATATATTATATAAATATAAAAGATGACAGAAAAACAATTTTTTTTAAAAGCTTTTTATAATGCTTAGTTAACCATTTGGAATATTTATTTCTCCTTTACTTTATTTTTAAATTCATCTTTATCCTTTGTTACTCTTTTTTATTTATAGAATCTTTGCTAAACCATCATCTGGAATCTTTTAAAAAAAATACATACCTTTTATTAAGATGATATCCGCGCGTTGCGCAGTTTTTTGATAATTATATTGTATATTTTTTAACATTATAAATATTTGATTTATTCAATTTTTATGATTGATATATGTATCGGTCAATACAAAACGCAAAAATTTTAATTTTCAATGTAAAAGTTTAAACATTAGATTTATAAGATGTTATGTAAACTAATAATGACATTTGTTGACAATATCATTTAAATTTTAAAACGTAATCTGGAGGTAGTGCTTGCATGATTTATACTGGAGTTTTTCACATGATTTTTTCCTATTTGTACCTGCATAATTTTTTAGGACTAAAGTCAATTTATAACATGATTTAAAAATAATTATTAAGGTACAAACATAATTTTTGAATCTTTAAAACTAACTTATGTTTGAATTTCTTGATTGTTTTTAGATAAACTTTATTATTTAGTTTGTATTTGGTTTGATTATGATTTTATACATTTTCGTCTGTTACATGGTTCAAACTATTCACAATTTGAAATAAAAGTATTTATTTTATTCTGTAATTGTGTTTGAGCGATGACACCTATAACCATCTCTTGTAAATGATGTTTGACACTCCTAGTCCCGAGATTGTTCCGAGATGAAGGTGTGATAAAAACATAGTAGGTTTTATTCTTTTAAAAGTGAGTAAGGTTTTGGGTTTTGCATTTACACGTGGAGAGAAGGTCCTTCAAATGGTTTCACCCTGGGGCTACAAACCAATGTAGTGATGAAGTAGAAAGACTTAGAACCACAAATGACTAATCCAAGTTACATAAGACTCTTATGAACGTAGAAGCAGTTCCTGTGAACTTTTGTTGGACTAAATTCATCGTCCTCATCCTTTGAGATTCATATTTGACAAAAGAAACAACATTGATATCCAATGCAAAAAGTTGATATTATGATTATGATTGAAAATGGTTAAATCACATAAATAGTTACATTATCGAATTTTCATATAGTGGATTGCATGTTAACCAATTATTTCAAACTACAGAACAAATATGTACATTTCACATCCTCCTTCACTATGTTCTTTGTTGGTTTGGTACCTACAAAACAATCATCACAATCATCGTACTTGGTTCAACTACACCGCCAAACCAACTTCAGTTTTCCGTTTGTCAAAAGTAGCACCATCAAGTGAAAAAATATTTCTTTTTTGTGTCATACAACTCAACATGCTATCGGATGATGGATAAACCAAAGGTACAATCCCAGCAACAACTTTTTACAATTGAATTGAGCAGAAGTCATAGCTTAACAATATTATGAACGTTACTGTAAACTTCATTGTTACACACTTATACATTTATTTCAACCGTTCAAGGATACATTATTGAACAAAACAAAAAGTTAACACTCCCCATACAAGAAAAAAGTTTGGCATTTTGGAAACAGCAAGTCAGCGCCTGAAGAACACGCTAACATTTGACATATTTTCAAACAATGAAACGTTTAATGAGACCGAACGAATTCTTATTACAAAGCACAAACAACCTAAGGATACCAGGTACATGACACTCCAGAAGTTTCCTATCTGCCAGAGTAACAACACATGCACGACATTCGCCACAAATAGAAAACTCGATTACCGATCCACCAAAGAGCTTGGGCTGTGCAATATCAAAAGAAATGGTATGGGAAATGGTTGAGGTCTCTTCATTGCTTACCAATGGTGGAGATTCATTCGAGTTTGAAGCTAATGCTACTTTTTCTGTTGAAGTGAGATGTTGAGATCAATGACTTCTTAGAGCTTGCGGCCAACTGCATAGGCGAGTTGTGGCCGAAAAGCGTCCCAATCTGTCTGTGTTTGTAATATTCCCTGAGAATTGATAGCTATCCGGGAAACCCTTCATTTTATTTTAACAGCAAGCCATCAAATAACAATATTCATCAACAAAATTGTTCATACGAATCACCTTGTAAGACTTGTCATCTAAATCCAATTGTGCTTATTCTATTGACAGGAACACCAGTTTTTTTTTCTGTACCCAAATGACTATGTCCTCCCTGAAAAATCACAATAGAAACTCATTATGAATCGTATCCCTAAGAGATCTAAGTCAAACACATCATGTAACCCTAAGAGTTCGACATAACCAAAAAGAAAATGGCTTTGAAAGAGTCGGTTGATCCATTAGAACGTTCAGTATCCAAATAAGAAATCGATGACAAACATATGCAAGGATCTTATACTCCAAATGACAAATCGATGAAAATCTTGAAATTCACTCCTTAAGAAGGAAATAACCCCAAAGATTAAAAGTTGACTCTCTCTCTCTAGCATTGACATGCCACATACATTATATCCATGTTCAAGGACTTGGAAAATCATGTGCAAAAAATGACAATGCAAAGTTGTTGGAGATTATAAAATATGCAGAAGCATTCCAAATGCAATTGAAATAAAGTGTATGTATTGGAAACTATGTGTAAGTATAGGGATAAGCAAAGACAAACCAAGACTATGGTCAAATTAGATGACTAAAAAAAGAAGAAGCTCAATAACTAAAGCGCAAAACTAATTTAATATTCACAACAATGATTGACATGACGATAAATCAAAACAACCACAAAGAAACGAAAAACTACTAAAAGAAACGACCTTAATGGTGTTGAGATCCGTTATGTCAAACTTTGCTTTCTTCTGAACAGCTCTCCGTATATATTGTATCGCAAAGTTTATCTGGTACGGTTAAAAGATTTTAAAACCATATAATAGAAGCAGTATAGAAAGCTTGTAATATATCCAACCTTTTTAAGAACATTTTCACAGCTTGCCCGGCTGACCAAAGAGAAAGCCTAGACAAAAACATCTGCTCCTCTATAGCTTAAAGGCCCTAGTTTGTTGTAGTCCTCCTGCCCTAGGAAGAAGAACCATAAAAGGAGTCTCAAACAAAGTTATAGATCGAATAATGTAGATGTCTCTGTGATGGGTTTGACATGTTTAAATGATAAGTATTTTAGGAATGATTTTTCAAGGAATTTAAAAAAAGAAGAGCAGTAATGTTCATACCAGCAGTAATACAAAGTCCTAAGTTAACAGAAATGCCTTCCACCACAACATTTGAACTGAATTTGTCAAAAACTATTGGTACGTAGTCCTGATACATTCATCAATCAACCTAAATTTTCATCAGATACATCAATTAACCTAAATATTCAGCAGCTCTTATATAGGGATCACCATAAAGATGAAACATTTAAAAGCTGCAAAACCAGATGCACCTCCACAACAATCATGATAAACTTGAGGCTTATATAAATTTTCAAAAAAGAAAAAAGGGTGTTTTCCTATGAAAGAATCTGAAGAAATAAGTGATTTCGAGGCATCGGCATGTATTCACAGAATCGTTTAGCTAAAGGAGCTAAATTTGAGAGACCAAGATGGATTTTTCAGCAAAAGGAATTGAATTTGAGATGCTAAGAGGTTGTTTTACAAGAGAAACTTAAAATCTGAGAAACCCAGATAGATTCATGATGAGGAAATTCAAGAACGTTCTTACAGTTGGGAATTTGTTGTTAGTGTAGCATATGAATATAAAAGTTTTGCCAACTGCACCATCCCTCATTGTCATACACTTGATGAACCTTGAAGAACTCGAAGCCATTGAACTCAAACTAAAACAAATAAGTTCAGGGATCCACTGACATTAAAACAATCACAAACATCAGAACCAGCTTCATATTTACCACAAAAGAGAGGAAATATCTGAGTTGTCCAACCTTTTAAGAATATTTTCGTAGCTTGCCCGACTAACCAAAGATAAAGCCAAGACAAAAACATTTGCTCCTCTATAGCTTAAAGGCCTTAGTCTGTTGTATGCCTCCTGCCCTAGGAAGATGAACCATAAAAGAAGTCTCAAACAAAGTTATAGATAAGATCATGTAGATGTATGTGTGATGGGTTTGACATGTGTGAATGATAAGTATTTTAGGAATAATTTTCCAAGGAATTTTAAAAAAAGCAATAATATTCAAACCAGCAGTATTTCAGAGCCCTAAGTTAACAAAAATGGCTTCCACCACAACATTTGAACTGAAGTTGTCAAAAACTGTTGGTATGTAGTCCTGAAACATGCATCAATCAACCTAAAATTTTCAGCAGATCTCATACAGGGATCATCATAAAGCTGAAACATTTAAAGCTGCATAACATAAATTAGAGTTAATCCACAGCCTTCGCAAGAAACTTGTTGTGAGCAATCAAAAAATTCAAATATAAAATATAGTTAAATCGACTCAATCCAAAAAAATTATTAAGATGAATTATATTAACTGGAAATATGTATAAATAGTGATAGTGTCGTATAAATAATGTATATATTTTAGTCTCATATAAATAATTATAGTTTGCAAAGAGTATCCATATGATGTACAATCAAGTTAAAGCGTTTTTAGCTAGGTTTCAAGAAGTATCCTACATGAAAAGAGTAGAAACTTATACAAATACATCAAAAGAATAATATGGGGTAAAGAACCCTGAACTCAGCAGCCATTATATCCTCCATTCATCACTCTCTCTGGACAATCTCTACATCTTTATAAGAAGAATAGAAGGAATAATGGTTACCACAAATAAGATTTTCAAAACCAAGACAAAATCTATACATAACACATGTCACGACACTAAAATCAAACTATTCAATTTCTCCATGTTGCTATTGCCCTTTGCACCACAGAAGCATATTCAAGCAGGAAATATGGCATAAATTGAGCACTTATCAATAATTGTTTCAAGTTTCCTATCTAAATGAAAATAGAACAAAAAAGTAAGGTTTTTTTTAATATTTCTCTTCGGGAGTTGGATTTAGAAAGTTAGAACAAAAAGGAAGAAACAAACCTCAAAATCTAAGCCAAAAAACAAACGGGTTAGAAACAAACGACCATCTAGAGGTAGTGAGAAAGCTAACCTGGAAAATTTGAAGATGACAACAAAATAAAGAGAAAAAACCCAGTATGCTAATGCAATGACAAAAGAGATTTGAAACTTGCAATTATATCCTTAAGTCATCACATTCTTTAGACAATCTCTACATGTTTATAAGAAGGACAACAATGACTGCCATCAAACCAGATTTTCAAAACAATGAAAAATCTATACATAAACATGCCACGGCACAAAAATGCAAGGTATACAAATTCTCCATGTTGGTATTGCCCTGTGCACCGGAAAAGCAGATTAAAGCAGAAAATATGGCGTAAATTAAGCACAAATCAATAATTGTTTCATGATTCCTATATAAATGAACTATAGAAAAGATGTTAGTTTGTTTTATATTTCTCAAGGAAGTTGCATTCAGACAGTTAGGACAAAGCGGAAGAAAAAATCTCAAAAACTAAGCCACAAAACAAATGGCTTAGAAACAAACCTCTCAGCAATGTCAGTAGTCATATCCTAGAATAAGCTTCAAAAAAACTGACAGTAACATTTCCTGGCTAAACCAAGAAGAAACAAACGTCATGATTTACAATTCCAAAAAAAATACAGAAGAATACATGTTAGAAGGTAGTGGTAATGAAATCCATGCTGGCGGAGGAAGAAACAGACCTTAAAATCTAAGTAGTTTTGTTTACCCGATTAGGGTGGTACCGAAATCCACGTCGGCATGTGATTTGCAACTGCTTATATCAGCACCTGGAGAAAAGAACAAAAATACATCGACCTCATAAAAGAGTTTTACAGTCGCATTAATCCATGATATTATAGAATGAGATGCAAGCTCATCAATTCTCTTGAAATCTGTACTATTGCTTCACTTTCTAGAAAAACTATAATGTCTAACCTGTACTCCTCCAACCAGCAACTCTAGTCAAGCATTCATAATCCTTCATCGAAGTAATCCTAGCATATTAGCAAACCAATCTGAAAACCAAATATGAAGAGATGGACATAGATACCATTGCTTGGCTAATCGATATGGCGGCATTCTTGTGCATTGCAGCTAGATACTTATAGCTAGAAGTTCGGAAATCGCATCCTCGAATGGTGTCCAATTTAGCTAAATCTTTCCCAAGAACTTACAGCAATCTAGGGTAATTTTTAAAAAAACAAACCGGAAGATGACAACATTAAAATGGTGTCCAATTTATCAATCACGAATATATCCTCATAATACTGCTCGCCTTCTGCAGAATATACCCGAGAAAATAAACTACCATCTAGAGGTAGTGAGAAACCTAACCTGGAAAATTTGAAGATGACAACAAAATAATGAGAAAAAAAACCCATTATGCTAATGCAATGACAAAAGATATTTGAAACTTGCAACCATTATATCTTTAAGTCATCAAATTCTCTAGACAATCTAAACATCTTTATAAGAAGGACAACAATGGTTGCCATCAAATCAGATTTCCAAAACAAAGACAAATCTACACATAAACCTGTCACGACACTAAAAATGAAAACTATACAAATTTTCCATGTTGGTATTGCCCTGTGCACCACAAAAGCAGATTAAAACGGAAAATATGGTGTAAATTGAGAACAAATCAATAATTGTTTCACGATTTCTATCTAAATGAACTATAGAAAAGATGTTAGTTTGTTTTATATTTCTCCAAGGAAGTTGCATTCAGACAGTAAGAACAAAAAGGAAAAAACAAACCTAAAAAACTTAGCCACAAAACAAACGACTTAGAAACAAACCTCTCAGCAATGTCAGCAATCATATCCTAGAATAAGCTTCAAAAAAGCTGACAGTAACATTTCCTGGCTAAATCGAGAAGAAACAAACGTCATGACTTACAATTCCAAAAAGAATACAGAAGAATACATGTTAGTAGGTAATGGTAATGAAATCCATGCTGGCGGAGGAAGAAAAATACATTAAAATCTATGTAGGTTTGCTTACCCGATTAGGGCGGTAATGATATCCACGTTGGCAGGAAGAAACAAACCTCAAAATCTTAGGTATGAAACGGTTGGATAGGGGCATGAAATCCACATCGGTGGAGGAAGAAACAAACCTCAAATTCTAAGATATAGAACGGTTGTCTAGGCTTGGAGGCATGTGATTTGCAACTGCTTATATCAGCACCTGGAGAAAAGAACAAAAATACATCGACCTCATAGAAGAGTTTTACAGTCACATTAATCCATGATATTATAGAATGAGATGCAAGCTCATCAATTCTCTTGAAATCTGTACTATTGCTTCACTTTCTAGAAAAAACTATAATGTCTAACCTGTACTCCTCCAACCAGCAAGTCTAGTGAAGGTTTCATAATCCTGCATCGAAGTAATCCCAACAGATTAACAAACCAATCTAAAAACCAAATATGAAGAGATGGACATAGATACCATTGCTTGGCTAATCGATATGTGGCATTCTTGTGCCTTGCAGCTCGAGACTTACAGCTAGAAGATCGAAAATCACATCATGGAATTTATGATAGCTAACCTGGAAAATTTGAAGATGACAACAAAATAAAGAGAAACCCCTCAAAATAAAGAGAAAATTTGAAAATTTTGCTTAATCAACCTTGTCTACATCGAGCTCACAAAGCAATCGCGTCACACGAACATAGACTGAGGTGGTTTTGTCTGTATCGCAGGGCACTCGCCCTTGACGCTAGACGGCTCCTTGATTGGAGCCCTTGATCTGAACAAAGATGCAGCATGAAACAGAAAGTATCAAAGCATGAAAGAGGAACACAAACCAAATTAAAAGACACCGAATCTTTTTCAAATGCTAAATAACCACAATGCCATCATTTTTGCATCGGATCAAGTATACCTGTAAACAGAGGTAGAAGGAAGCGTCTTCAATTCCACAAAGCATTTGCAATTGGTTTAAAAGCTGCAGATGCAAATTTCTAGTGTAGTTTTTTGCAATATTCCCTATCTTTCTTCTAGCTTTTACAATCTTCTTTTGAAATTAATTTCAACATGATCATAGCGATTAGAAGTCCAAGTCCTTCAATGGTACCATCCCCGGCTGTCTAGCTTGCGAGGGTGTTTTTGCTTATTCTGGTGACATGAATAAACATTAGCACCAGAACAATCACGAAACAGCAAAGCAAAACAAAGAGATTCTACCGATTATTCTCGTAATCCATCACTTCTTCCCCTCTTTGATATTCTTCGCTTAAAGCCCCGCGAACTAAGTAGTCGTTTTCCAGGGGAAAAGCCCCAAAATTGCAAAGAAAACAAAGAAATCGAGGCCAGTTTCGAAGGAAACCACCCCGATTAGAGCGTGTAACATAAATTGGAGAAAAGTCAATACCAGACAATTTTCATTAGTTCTCAATTAACACAAGCTGAGACTAATGTTTTATTGAAAATGAAATATAAGAGTTGATGTATACCTAAACTTCAGTTTGGATTTGTGGTGATTAGATGCCACACCACATTCGACTTTAAGAGCGTACCTGTGGCAGGAAAATAAATCACATGTGGTTAGGCATTACGAACAATTTAGAGTTAAACGACCACAACGACGTCATTTTTGCATCGGATCAAGTATACCTGTAAACAGAGGTAGAAGGAAGCGCCTTCAATTCCGCAAAGCATTTGCAAGTGGTTTAAAAGCTGCAGATGCAAATTTCTAATGTATTTTTTTTGCAATCTTCCCTATCTTTCTTCTAGCTTTTACAATCTTCTTTTGAAATTAATTTAAACATGATCATAGCGATTAGAAGTCCAACTCATTCAATGGTACCATCCCTGGCTGTCTAGCTTGCGAGGGTGTTTTTTGCTTCTTTCTGGTGACATGAATAAACATTAGCACCAGATCAATCACGAAATAGCAAAGCAAAACAAAGAGATTCTACCGATTATTCTCGTAATCCATCACTTCTTCCCCTCTTTGATATTCTTCGCTTAAAGCCACGCGAACTAAGTAGTCGTTTTCCAGGGAAAAAAACCCAAAATTACAAAGAAAACAAAGAAATTGAGGCCAGTTTCGAAGGAAACCACCCCGATTAGAGCGTGTAACATAAATTGGGGAAAAAGCCAATACCATACAATTTTTATTAGTTCTCAATTAACACAAGCTGAGACTAATATTTTACTGAAAATGAAATATATGATTTGATATATACCTGAACTTCAGTTTGGATTTGTGGACCACATTCGACTTTAAGAGCGTACTTGTGGGCACTAAAATAAATCACCTGTGGTTAGGCATTACGAACAATTTAGAGCTAAACGACCACAACGCCATCATTTTTGCATCGGATCAAGTATACCTGTAAACAGAGGTAGAAGGAAGAACCTTCAATTCCGCAAAGCATTTGCAAGTGGTTTAAAAGCTGCAGATGCAAATTTCTAGTGTATTTTTTTTGCAATCTTCCCTATCTTTCTTCTAGCTTTTACAATCTTCTTTGAAATTAATTTCAACATGATCATAGTGATAGAAGTCCAACTCCTTCAATGGTACCATCCACGACTATCTAGTTTGCGAGGGTGTTTTTGCTTCTTTCTGGTGACATGAATAAACATTAGCACCAGATCAATCACAAAATAGCAAAGCAAAACAAAGAGATTCTACCGATTATTCTCGTAATCCATCACTTCTCCCCCTCTTTGATATTTTTCGCTTAAAGCCCCGCGAACTAAGTAGTCGTTTTCCAGGGAAACAAAACCCCAAAATTACAAAGAAAACAAAGAAATCGAGGTCAGTTTCGAAGGAAACCACCCCGATTAGAGCGTGTAACATAAATTGGGGGAAAAGCCAATACTAGACAATTTTCATTAGTTCTCAATCAACACAAGCCGAGACTAATGTTTTACTGAAAATGAAATATAAGATTTGATGTATACCTGAACTTTAGTTTGGATTTGTGACGATTAGATGCCACACCATATTCGACTTTAAGAGTGTACCTGTGGACAGGAAAATAAATCACATGTGGTTAGGCATTACGAACAATTTAGATATTTCCCCAAATACAAAGTAAAACATCTTGATTAGATGAAGGCACTAAATAACCCAATTTTTGGAACAATTAGGTTGTTTTTACCTGGAAGCCATCGATGCACCACCGTCGGGATCGCCTTCACCGGTCCCTCCTGCCCGAAATCAGAGAACAGACCCTCCTCCCTTGTCGTGGTGCTCCGACCACTGTCGACCAAGTGAATCGAAACCCTGAACTAAAACTCACAACATGAATCGAAATCCTAGATAATCAAGCGTTTATGAAGCTATTGAGGGAAAAAAGCCTAACCTGTGCAGCCCGATGGTTCTCCCTGCCTAAGCCACCGGAAACTGACTCGTTGCCTAGAAGCCATCGATGCACCACCGTCGGGATTTCCTTCGCCGGTCCCTCCTGCTCGAAATTGGAGAACATACCCTCCTCCCTTGTCGCGGTGCTCCGACCACTGTCGACCAAGTGAATCCAAACCCTGGATTAAAACTCACAGCGTGAATCGAAACCTTGGATCATCAAGCGTTTATGAAGCTATTGAGGGGAAAAAGCCTAACCTGTGCAGCCCGAACGTTCTCTCCTGCCTGAGCCGCCGAAAAGCGACTCGTTGCCTGGAAGCCATCGAAGCACCACCGTCGGGATTGCCTTCGAGCCGGTCCCTCCTGCTCGAAATCAGAGAACAGACCCTCCTCCCTGATCGCGGTGCTCAGACCACTGTCGACCAAGTGAATCAAAACCCTAGATTAAAACTCACAGCGTGAATCGAAACCCTGGATCATCAAGCGTTTATGAAGCTATCGAGGGAAAAAACCGAACCTGTGCAGCCCGATCGTTCTCCCCTGCCTAAACCACCAGAAAGCGACTCGTTTCTTGGAAGCCATCGATGCACCACCATCAGGATTGCCTTCGAGCCGGTCCCTCCTGCTCGAAATCAGAGAGCAGACCCTCCTCCCTTGTCGCGGTGCTCAGACCACTGTCGACCAAGTGAATCGAAACCCTGGATTAAAACTCACAGTGTGAATCAAAACCCTGGATCATCAAGCGTTTATGAAGCTATCGAGGGGAAAAAGCCTAACCTGTACAGCCCGATCATTCTCCCCTGTCTGAGCCACCGAAAAGCGACTCGTTGCCTGGAAGCCATCGATGCACCACCGTCGGGATTGCCTTCGAGCCGGTCCCTCCTGCTCGAAGTCAGAGAACAGACCCTCCTCCCTTGTCGCGGTGCTCAGACCACTGTCAACCAAGTGAATCGAAACCCTGGATTAAAACTCACAGCGTGAATCGAAACCCTGGATCATCAAGCGTTTATGAAGCTATCGAGGGAAAAAAGCCTAACTTGTGCAACCCGATCGTTCTCCCCTGCCTGAGGCATCGGAAATCGACTCGTTGCTCACCGCTGCTG
>CM071870.1:37579669-37590485 GCA_036759665.1 Gynandropsis gynandra | reverse complement strand
GGATTGAAACTATTAGTTTCACGAAAACTACAATCATGAACAACCAAAAAGGTATGTTCATATCAATTATCTAATATAGACAAGTAAAATAAATTACAATTATATTTATATATCAGCAAGATGATGTTTCTAAATTCGAAAATTGATGAACTCATTAAATATTTTAGAAAGTGTCACTTTATCCATAACGGGTAATTCAACCATTTTATACGGATCTATATTCTCTCGAAGTCCAGATCCAATTCAAACATTTGAATCATTGATGACTTAATCTAATGACCTACACACTATCAATAGATTTACCTTCTCTCAAAGTCTAAACTCCTATTCAAACATTTCACACATTGACATCTCCATCTAATGACCTACGTGTTGAATACAATATCGTCAAGTATCATCATCCCTAGATTGATTCATCTACCTCTCGATATGATCATCATCTCTAAATTGATTAATCTAATGTCTCCATCTAAATTATACCATGTGACAATCAATTCAAAGGTCATGTCAAGAATCAAAGGAATAAAACATGCATTAAACCGTCAAAGCAAAGGAAACAAATTCATTCATGAAGTATGATGAGTTCAAATACACAAAACTTTAGCTTAATCGATCNGGAAACAAATTCATTCATGAAGTATGATGAGTTCAAATACACAAAACTTTAGCTTAATCGATCTCTCAACCAGTCAACGCCATGACCTCGCCTTAGAATCGTCTCTGCCAATAGCTCAATCCTTCGTTGAAGTAGTTCATGTCAAGAATCAAAGGAATAAAACATGCATTAAACCGTCAAAGCAAAGGAAACAAATTCATTCATGAAGTATGATGAGTTCAAATACACAAAACTTTAGCTTAATCGATCCTCAACCAGTCAACGCCATGACCTCGCCTTAGAATCGTCTCTGCCAATAGCTCGATCCTTCATTGAAGTAGCATTTTCACTATTTGCACGATAGTCTCGTCTCACTATTATCTATATTTTTCATCCTCCTCTCTCCTCTCTTTCTCAAAGTGTCCACCTCCACATTATAGAAAAACTTTTCAACCCTTCAATTATCCAAAATTTGAATTATTCAGTGAATTCGGTAAAAAAACTCGATCGGAGTGGTGGTAGATCGAACCAAGCAATTGGTTCTTCTATGTGTTTTCCATGCAAATCATAGCCAACTTTGATGAAATCTTGAGAAATCACTCGACCAAAACGAAAAATGCTCGGGTCGAGAGAACCTATGGGGTGAAAAGAATCCCTCGTTTGGCTTACTGCTTGATCGAGTTGGTAATCACTCAGGCCGAATGAACCTCTGGGAGTGAATTTGGTGCTTCGTATTGGTCGAGTAATTAGCTGTTCTACCTGAGCGATTTCTCAGAAACTTTTGTGCATTCTATTTTGACATGCTCGACTGAGTGATTTGGTATTCGGGTCGAGCAACTTCTATGTTTCTTTCTTCGATGTTCATTTTGTGCTGAAAACGGTCATGTTTCTAAATATTGTACTCCTTAGCCCCTGTTGTCTACTAAATCATAAAATAAATCCAAGAATGCGTAAAAAGGAACTAAAAAGACTAAAACAATCCAGAACAAAATCATGCAATTAATCATAGAGCTAAAACACAGTTACCATAACGCATTTTGAATTCAAAAATTTATGCCTTTGGCATAATAAAATTTGTTCTGGTGTAGTCTTTAGTAATTTGTGCAAACCCTGAAATTGTATACATATGTGCTTGGTTATTTTTCATAATTGAAAATTTTTATTGTTTAAGAATAATTTGTATAGTAACGTTACCTCAGAGACATATATCGTTTTCTTGAGACATATATCATTCTCTTGAATCTTGAATTGATATATTTTATAATCTAGATAAATAAAAAATATGAATAAATGAATATAAAATACATAACAATATTGAATAACAATAAAATGGAGTTTTGTATTAGAATGAAATGACTTATAAACCTTAAACAAAACGAATAAATTTTGAAAATGAATACTTCTATAGAGATCACCACCACCAATCCACTTGCTAGAATCATTCGACAATGATATTAGTTTTGATATTATTATATTTAAAGTTTAAGGACTCTTTATAGATGTTAACAAAATGCTATGAAAAACGACATGTACGCTATCAATGTCCTTGTATCCAATTTCTATGACAAATATTATTTTTTTACTTTTTTTATTAGCACCATTATCATTATAACTTTGTAAATCTTATTTAGGATTATTCCGCTAGCCATGAAAATAATCTCTTTCACGTTCACGTCTACGTTTATGTCGGTGATCTCAACCAAGATTGTGATTGTCATTCTTAAACTTAATCATATTTGCTTCAAGAAATGACACAGATTCAATGGGATGATACTTATGATCTTTCATCAACTTTACATTGTTTTGTTTAAGAACAAGTGGATAAGATATTAATCCTCATAGTTAGTGAAGCTTTTTTTATTGGTGTTGTTGTAGCAACACATTAGATGCATAAAATACGAGAATGAGTTATAATTTCACCACACAGTTTCATATAATTAACTTATACTTACAGCTTCAAAATCTTGAAAACAGAGATAGATACATCCAATCATAACATTTATTTAGAAGAATCGTAATTTTATTATGATCATACATTTCTTCGAGCAATTTTCAAATATATATAAAATCTTTAAACACTAATAAATCTACGCCAGGGCATTAGACTTTGGAACTTAGCCATGATTTAGGGTTTAATCGGCAAAATCCCAAAAAACTATTTTATTAAAATCTCTAGCATCCAAATGGATATCCGCATCCAAAACCCCGTGTTTCAAACTCGAGTATTACAAGATTTAAAACTATATGAATCACAATAAATACACCTACAGAAATATAAACTATAAGATTACCCTATATTTTTTTCTGATTCACAAAATCCAAAATCCAACATCCAAATAAATAGTTAGACGCATTGTTCTAAAATCCCTCTAGGCGTCCGTCTAGGCCCCGCCTAGACGTTGGGCGCTCTCTGGCCGTCCGTCTAATTTCTAGACGGTCTTTTTTTAGAAAAAAAGTAACGTCAAAACGACGTCGTTTTGGTACTTAAAGAAAAAAAACTAACAATGATATATATCCATGCGTTTATTTTATCGACTTGACATCATCATTTCATTTGTCTTCTTCTATATATTCCATCGTTTATTGTCTTTATATAATTCTCTTGTCCTCGCAGTTGTATCTAATCATCGTCTTTGCATTCATCCTTATTTTCTTATCTTCTATCGTCTCTCGTATGTTGTCATTATCTTCATCTTTTCTCATCGCCTTCATTTCTCATCTTCATCTTTGTTTCATCTTCACCCTTGGTTTCATCTCTCACATTCTCACATTCGTCATCACCTCTCGCCTTTGCCCTTATCTTGATCTAACATCGTCTTTACTCGACGTTTCTTTTTTATAGTTTGTTTGTTTTATGTTATTTGTCGTCTTATGTTTGATAGTGTGAATTTAATACTTATAAATATTTTTTATAAATACTAAACTTTATTTATTTATATATGTTTTTATAAAATTAAGTATCTTATAATTATATTAAATAAAAATAAAATATATATATATGCGTCTAACCCGCCCAAACACCGCCTAGACGGTGGATGTCCACCTGCCTAGCGCCTTCTTGAACCTTGGTTAGACGTAATCTTGTTAATTTTGTAGATATATATAAATAATGATTGATAAAATACTAGACAATAAAAAATATATAGAGCGAGAAAATAATAGAGAAAACTTTTGTTCTAAGTGATTTTCTTTCTAAAATACAAATGAAAACATATGAAGAGATGAGGAATTAATAACTCTATAAAATTATATGAAGAGATGAAGAATAAATAACTCTATAAAATTAGTTTTGAGAAAATGGATGAATAAAAATAGATTAAGTGAAAATGGTGAGTAAAATGGAAAAAAATGGGAAAATGAAAATGGTGAGTAAAGAAAATGAAAAATGGAGAGTTGAAAAGTTAAAAAGATAACCAATATTACAATAAGATAATGCAATATATAATAACATATAAAACTTGGTTCACGCCTTGTAAGTTTCTTCAGTCCAGACAGAATTCGCAGGGATAGACATTCCATGGTAAAGAGAATTTCGAATTTACAAACCAGTTTTTGTTCATTACATACCTTAGTTTTATTCATAATCAGAATCGTATGTTATCGACGTAGACTCATTGTCATCATCATCTCCTGCATCAAAAAACCCAAGATCCCCAACATCAGTCTGTAACTAAAT
Organism: Gynandropsis gynandra; assembly: GCA_036759665.1. Lineage (NCBI taxonomy): Eukaryota > Viridiplantae > Streptophyta > Magnoliopsida > Brassicales > Cleomaceae > Gynandropsis > Gynandropsis gynandra. The sequence continues at coordinate 37,586,214 of CM071870.1, read as the reverse complement.
TTTTTTGCATTCCAAATCTCAACCTTATATACACAAAACCCTAAGATATCTAATCATTGCAATCAGTCTAACATGATTCTAGTAGTAAAGAGTTGAACTCATCTCCATACATGAATATGTAGCAAAACAAAAACTAATGAGCCCATGACCTATTACAAACCAAAACTTAAAAACCCTAATCTGATTCAGGGTGATTTTTTTTTTTTACTATTAGGGGTGCGAACTCGTTTCTCATCCTCATCCTAGATTTTTGTTCTTGCTTTCTTATCCAGCAGTCCTGACTGTTAAACACTAAGGATTTTGGTCGGAAAACTATAGAAGTCTTTGTAAAAGGAATGTTGAATTGGCAGTTCGACCAATACTTCTTGCACAATGGCCAAACCCTCACCGAAAAGAATCTGCAGGACCAGTAAATTAAACGAAAAGTTTACCTTTTTTGCCAACAAGATGCTAGCACAGATGCAGGTTTTGTCGTGCTGTTCCACTTGAAACAGAACCAGCAGCAATTGCGCCCTCGACACCTCTTTCATTCAAAGAATGATCACCAGCACCTTCTGTTCTACTCTCGTTTGAGTGGGAAGGCGTGTTACTTTCCACGCCATTCGGAACACAGGCAGTGCCAGATCTATTGCTCTCTCGTGTTTCCAGACGTTCCATCATGCGTGATACGGTGGCAATTCCAGCATTGACCTCTCTTCTAACCTCGGAACCAATATCTGCCATGGACGTGTTGCGAGAGAACAATTTCTCCTTCCAGCTCCTTGTGCTCCTTGAAATGGATTCCTTGTATCTAAATCACAATGGGAAAAATGGTTTAAATACCATAGAATCATATGCAAGCCAAGGACAGTCAGATAATGAAAGGGTACCTTGTTGAGACAGCATTTAGCCGAGATTTAAAAGATTCTGAAAATGATTGGAAATCTGATGGGCCAGCCCTATCTTGACCACCTGGCGAAGATTGATTAGAAGACCTGCATAGAACAAAACAAGAAAGGCTGAGAGTAGACACAAGCAACTACCAAACGAACAAGAGATAACAACATATGAGATGCACACCTGCTGTTCGAGATGGAACCACGTTGATTTCCAGAAAGAACATTTGATTCAGATGGAAAACGAGAGCGGGAGTAGGAAGATGGTGGTTGGGTGTTCAGCTGTGGAGAACCCTCCCCGAAAGCATTCGGAGGGGACGGAGGAAGGTTGGTGATAATACGGGGAGCTGGCTCACCTTCATCTCTCTGAGACGGAGAGGAAGGCATGTGAGCTGGAGGCAGGGAAGATGAATTAGGTTGCGTGGAGAACACCAGGAACTGTGGATGACCCTGAGTTGATGACCTGCTCCTGTGGCCCTCCCTTCTTGCTGCATTTCGGGCTCGCCCCATAGCAGCTGCAGCAGCCAGGTGCTGAATAATTCGTTCTTCAATCTCCACATTATCCACCCCAACGGGAATTTGAGGTTGAGGACATTATAGAAACATAAATATACTATTTACTATTTCACACGCAAAGAAATGACAATCAATATACATGATATTGGTCACCAACATCAACATGTTGCAATTCAAAATCTCCAAGAGCTGGATGACGGAATATGGTGGCATTTCTTGATGGATTGAAGCGAAAACTCCTCTCGCGTTCAACAGCCTCAAGCAACTCCTGGCTGAAACATAGGGAGCACATAACTGATATATCCATCGAGCATGGTATATAAGAACAGCAAAATAAGAAAATGACTCAAAAGGATCAAACGAAGATAAAATTTACCTAGTGGGGTCTTTCAGGCTGATGGGCTGCCAACACATCGGACATTGTGAACTCCTCTGACACCTTCCAAGTGTAGGTAAAAGCATAAACAGTGGCACATGTCAGCTGAAAATCTCTGTGAGGTTTGTTAGATAACTTTCCTCAATAAAAACATGTTCAAGCAGATATCAGACTAGATTCAAAACTCTTGCTCTCAGCTATGGCAAAGAATAAATTCTTGTCGAAATTGTCTCAACTATGATGCATAGTTGAGATAAATCGTCAAAGCAATGACACAACTCATTTTCTTTTGACAAGGAGGAAACTGCACACAATTGTTTTACATCATGACATGGTTGTCAAATCATCTCACCATTCAAGAATGCACTGAAGATGGTACTCATGCTTGCAAGACGTCACCTGCGAGATACAAAGAGAAACAGATAAACAACTGTCCAATGCGACTGGCCAAAGACCCAGAAACATGTACCGTTGAAGGATCACTGTCGCAGAAGACTTCAAGACAGATGCTGCACGCATCATCACAGGCATCTTGAATGCCTCCTTCCACAAAAGCTGCAGCGGAAGTCATGTGAGCTTCAGTCTCTGTCATCTCTTCCACTCCCTGTATAATCGACACCATAATTCACCCTTGACTCGAATCACATGAAAAGTCTAAAACGCATAAGCGATTAAAGAATCATGGTGACAATCCAAAGCCCTTAAAGAATCTCAATTTCTTAGACACCGGGAAACAGGGGACAAAAGGGAGAAATCACGCGAACGGCATTATCCAAAAGCCCTAGAGAGATTACGCAGAATTGGATCCTAGAATTTCCAGTAGTCGTGCGTCGCAAATGGCAGCACAATCGATCGACATAAACCAAAATGGGGATAACACCCACAATAGGAATCTTTGTTAAGAAAAGCAAAATTCCTGGAAATTGATGGGATTCTCTTTGAAACCAAGAGCAAAATTCAAAAGGGACAAAAAACCCTAACCTCCATGGAAGCCGCGATGAATCAGGCACCGAGTTGAGAGATCAACGAACTGGTTAAGGAAGCCGATCAAGGAACCTAGGGTTAGAAGAAGGAACTAAACCCTAGACTCCGCAGAGAGATACGCGCAGAGAGAAAAAGAAGAGGAGATGAAGATGACGAAGGAGAAAAGGACGACGACCCTTCCTTTTGTGTGCTCGTTTTTACTTTTCTCCAATTAATTAATTAACTAATTAATCATTTTATTTAATAAAAAATTCAGAGAGAGAGATGACACTGAGGTTTTAAGTGGGTCCCACTGTTGTATCTCGGAAGGACACGTGTTATTCTATATTATTTTTGTACTTCCTCTTTGCCCATCTTTATCTTTTTCTTTCCCAACTAATCATATTATTTGTTATATCCTAATAGTCAAATTATTCAATATTATCATTTTAAATAATATTATATGAATATTGTCTTATATAAAATCGAATGACAGATCTTGAAAATTATAATACAAAAAATATTTTATGTAATTATAATTTATAGATTCAATATATAAAATAATTATATAGGATCCGACTCGTTGAGTCGCCAGAAAACGCAAATGCAACGATTGTGTTTTCTGGCGATATACAGACGACATCTAATATGATTGATAAAAATATAGGGAAACATAGATGCTACGAAACGTAAAATTTGAAAATCTGATTTTTCTCTGTGTTACGTTACATTTTAACACGTTTTCGGCTAAATTACTGAAATACCCTTGCCATTTTCTTCTCTTCGCCGATTTTCAAAACATCTGTCTAGATTTCTACTTCGCGTTTGAACATGTGGCTCGAAGTAGTAAGAAGTGAAGAACGATATCTCCTCATTCACGTATTGTTCCACAATTGAACCCTCTAGACGAGCTTTTTGTTTGGCTTTTTTCTTCAAGTGGAACATAAATCGTTCGAATGGATACATCCAATGAAATTGAACTGGACCTCCTAATACGGCTTCATGTGGTAGATGAACTGTCAGATGCTCCATAACATCAAAGAATGATGGTGGAAAAATCTTCTCCAAATTGCATAGTACTATAACTATGTTACTTTTAAGTCTACGAACCATACCTACACTTAAGTTCTCGCACATAAATCTCGGAAAAAATATGCCAATACCTGAAAATTCAAGTATATTAATTAGTTTATTTTACAATTAATATTTCTATAAATTATTAATCACTAATTATACTATGTAAAATAATCATGATACCTCCAATTGCTTCGTCTGTATGTTTGTCCATCAATTCAGAAAAAAATATGGGAAGTAGTCGTTGCATGAATACATGACAATCGTGACTTTTCATCCCTGATAACTTTCCTCCAAGAATATCGATGCACCTTCCGATGTTAGATGCATAACCATCAGGAAATTTCACGTCTTCCTTCAACCAATTCAACAATTTATATTTTTCCTCTTTAGACAATCTTAATATCGGAACTGGAGCTTTACTATCTCAATTTATATGTAACTCATTCCGTGAGCAATACTCTATGAGATCCTTCCGTGATTTAGTGTTATCCTTTATTTTTTCTGTGACATTCTTTACCGTATTGATGATATTATCGAAAAAAAATTTATCTATGTGCATGACATCAAGATTGTGGCGAAATTTCAGATCTTTCTAATACGACAGATCCCAAAATATGGTCTTTTTGTACCAATTATGGGTAATTTCGTAACCATCAATTCTCAGATGATTGTTTCCTACGCAATCTATACTCCTAGGAATACCCAAAGCAAGAAGTCGTTCATATAATATCTCTTCGCCGGTCAAAACTGGAGGAGAAGATTTTCGCGCAACAATATTCCTTTTGAAATTCCTCTTGTTGCATCATAGTGTATCATCAGGAGGAAGAAAACGACGATAACAATCAAACCAACTCGTATTTCATCCATATTTCAACTGAAAAGCGTCTGTTTTCTCCATGCAATATGACAAGCCAATCGACCATGCGTTGTCCATCCAGATAGCATACCATAAGCTGAAAAATCACTTATTGTCCATATAAGAGCACCTCGTAATATACAATTTTGTCATCTCGAAACGTCGTACGCTGGAACTCCCTTCCATAATTCTTTCAATTCTTCAATCAATGGTTGAAGAAATATATTCAAACTTCTTTTCGGATTATTAGGCCCAGGAATCAATATTGTTAAGAATAAAAACTCACGTTTCATGCACATATGTGGTAAATTATACGGTGTCATAATAACTAGCCACAACGAATAATTTCTCCCAGACATCCCGAATGGATTAAAACCATCAGCGCAAAGGCCTAAATAAACGTTTCGACTCTCAATTGCAAAATCAGGATATACCTTGTTAAAGTGTTTCCACGCCTCACCATCTGAGGGACGACACATTTCTCCGTCAAGACTTGAATGCTCGGCATGCCATCTCATTTCGCTTGCGGTCTTCTCCGATTGATACAATCTTTTTATCCTGTCTGTAATTGGTAAATACCACATACGACGAAACGGAACCGATTTTCCATTTCTTGTCAAATAAAATCGATCTTTTCCACAAAATCTACAATTGATCAAATCCGATGTTTCTTTCCAAAAAATCATACAGTTGTCTTGGCAAACATCAATCTTTTGATACGATAATAAACCCAATGATCTCATCATCTTCTTTATTTCATAATATGACTCGACTGCATTATTATCTTCGGGAAAATAATCTCTTACTAATTGCGATATAGAATCTATGCAATTCTGAGAAAGATTATTTTTTGTCTTCAAATTCATCGACTGTGCAGATAAAGACAACCGTGATAGATCACTTTTACAACCATCATAAAGTGGATGCCTAGCACTTTCTAACATTTCAAAAAAAAGTTTTTTCTTCTTCATTCGGATCTTCTTCAATGTTTTCATATTCGTTTCTTTTGACGAATACATTTTGCACCAGTTCTACATAAGGGTTTTCTACATCTTGAAAAGTCTGAGACACTTCATGATTTACGATACACCTACTTAAATTTTCCACAACATTACTGGGTCGTGGTGCAAAATTCTCTTCATGAGATAACCAAATAAAATAATTTGGAGTAAACCCTCTTAAATAGAGATGATTTCAAACGGTTTTCTCATTAACAAATTTTTCATTTTTGCATTTTATACAGGGACAAACCAACTTACCGTTTTCTCTATAAACTTGTTGATTTGTCGCCACCGTCATAAACTGTGTAAGGCCTTCTACAAACTCCTTCGATACACTTTGAGTTTTCGGATCAATTCTTCTATACATCCACTGTCTCGAAACGAAAATATTCGATCTCGACGACGATGCCATTTCAATTAGAAACGATAACAAGATATAAAGAGAAATATATGAGATTTGTGTGTGAGAAACGGGTAGAAGAGAAGGGATTAAATAGAAAATTTTAAGACCGATTCGGGACGAATTGCGGACTGGAATGAATATTTCCCGGCGAACCGTCCCTAAGTCGTCTGTAATTAGGGACGGAATCGGGACTAATAAATTTTCAGTAGGAAAAATTCCGGACTGCGCAGTCAGCAGTCCGCAATTTCCCTACTGAATATATATTAGTCCCGATTCCGTCCCTAATTACAGACGACTTAGGGACGGTTCGCCGGGAAATATTCATTCCAGTCCGCAATTCGTCCCGAATCGCTCTTAAAATTTTCTATTTAATCTCTTCTCTTCTATCCGTTTCTCACACACAAATCTCATATATTTCTCTTTATATCTTGTTATCGTTTCTAATTGTAATGGCATCATCGTCGAGATCGAATATTTT
>CM071870.1:37557096-37576081 GCA_036759665.1 Gynandropsis gynandra | reverse complement strand
ATTGACGTAGCAGTCCAATCATCAATTCTATTTTTATTAATTTAAATTGATTCATATATAAAAATAAAACATACTGTATAAAGAGAAAAAATCAACAAATATTATCTCGATTCTATTGTGATAGAATATTTATAAATTCTCAAAATATCTATTTTTTAGCTTAATAATTTATCAGATGATTATATCAAATTTTGGTTTTCATCATCTTGCTATTGAACTATAATAACTACTTAGGCATTTATAATAAAATTCAAATACATTGATTATTTTTTCGTAAAATAAGATATAAAATATATAACCATCATCGGTTATACGAGTCTTACACGAGTTTTTGATACGATGATCTATTTATGACATATGAATTTCAACTCTATAATAAAAAATTGATAAAACCCGCGTATCGCGCGGGTCTTTCCTAGTATGTTTCAATGATGATATGTATAACCACCTCTTGGAAGTGATAATAAACACTTTTAGTAGTGATGTTGTTCTAGAATAGGTGTTAAATGTGTTTTATTATGTTGTCGATAATCATGTTGAACAAATTTTAAACTTATGTATGTTAGCTGTTAAACATTTCACAATGATTAATTTATGTTCTTAATAATATATATTTATTGTTATTCGACAAGTTATTAATATATTTTCAAATATTTTTTTATTTTTTTATTGCCTAATTTATATGTTGTATGTTTAGTGTTATTTGTATTTCATATTGCCTTAGTAATGACCGAATTATATGCCTATTAGTAAATTACATGTTTTTAATGATATTTAAAAAAACTACATTGCTCACATTTATTTATTAAATTTATATTCCAAATGTTTAATTGAATTCTTTGATACTCGCAATAAAATTATGTCTAGATCGTATAACACATTTTTTATTTTTTTATCTCATTTATGTTTATATTTTTATAATTAAATTTTTATGATTTTTTCTATTTAAATAAAATGTTTATTGAAAATGACAAAAATTTTATGCAAATGAATTCTAGTTGAGATTAGAAAAGAAAGAATACACATAATTTTATTATATCTGAATTGTTTTATGAGTTTTACGAGTAATTTATTAGATATTATATCAAAATTAAGATAAACAAATTAAATATATGTGATTGTAGTATTAGTCCGCCTAAATTTTAGGTTGTGCGATGGATCAACTTCGTGATATTATATAGTGTTTTTATAATTTCCTAATTTTCATCGTCATCTTATAGTGCTTTGAACCTCAAACATATAATTATTCCATTTGAAATTGAAATTAAATATAATATTACAATTTTCCCATAAAAAACATTTAGTTAACAATATCAATTATTCAAATAATATTTGATAGATAATATAAAAATAATTTTAATCCGCCTAAATATTCTAAGGTTTAAAGCAAAATTACTTGAAACCCAATTAATTCACAAAATATATTCTTAATATATCCCTTTTTTATAATTTCCTAATTTCCATCATCATCGGCTATCCCGATGCCGATCTCATTATCGATGCATTTCTTGAGGACGGGGTTCCGAAACCCATCGATGAATTCTATTCTGTAGGGGAGAAGATGAAGCGCCACTGCGCCAGGGGCATGACATTGAGCGGGAGTTAAAGAATTCGGAGTTAGGGTTTTGGTGGGAGAAGGATTTCGATCAACGTGGGTACGATGAGTTACGTTGCGCGATGGATCAACTTCGTGAACTGAGAAACAATGTCGCGGAAAAGAAGAACTCAAAGAATTCGGCAGCTCCTTCTCACCACAGGAAGGACAAGAACAATGTGGTGAAGAAATCGATCGATTTTGTCTTCAAGAATGACAAGATTAAATATTTAACTTTCTTTCAGGAAGAGGTTGAACATCTTCCATGACGGGCGAAGGGCAATGACTCTCTCCTTGGATCAATGATCACTGAAGGTACATTGTTTGGGAAGCAAAGGTATGCATGCATCTCACGCATAACTAATGACCGCACCCTGAAAATTACCTGAAATTTTCTTTTATTACCAATGATCTTTTTAGGATATGATATATGTTGAACAGACCTCAACAACGACATTACATGTTCGCTCAAGGTAAACAACGCAGATTTCAACATCATCTACAATGGTTGTGCACGGTAATCTAAACTCTTTTGGGGAAAAATGAACAAGATGTTGATGTGAAAAGAAATTGTAAAAAATGGAGGAAGAAAAATTGTGCAAGTTAGGCACCTCCATCATTGACGTTTTTCATTCGCATGCCTATACAAGGAGACATTGAGAGAGAGAGGATGAAAACACACCACCAAGAAGAAGAGAAGAAAGAGAGAAAAAAATCTCTTTGTGGATTAAGTATCCCGGTGAGAGTTAGACTCTTTTCTCCTCTTGTATTTCTTCCTTCGTGACGTAATATATATTTTCACCGTGGTTTAAAGTGGACGTAACTCTCACACTGAGGGTGAATCACTATAAATTTTGTGTATCTCCAAAATTTTATTCATTTGCTATTACTCGTTATTTCTCCAACACAAAAAAACATCATTGTTTTCGGTATGTTAATGATCTAATATTTATTGGATTCAAGTTAGTTTGGCTTGTTTAATCCCACGAACGCTGCTCAAAGAGAGAAATATTATGGTAGATGGAGACCTTTTCATTTTAACATTGTATAAACAAAGAAAATAAGAATTCAACTTTACGGTTTTAATAAATTCGTAGGACACACCATGCAATTCAACTTACAAGTAATTTCGTATGTACGCTCCGTTTTAAACAGAATAAGAATTTTAAAAGTAAAAAATAATAAGAATTAAGTTTTCGAAATAAAGGCCAATTTTGACATCCGAGTTGGATTTTACGATCTCAAAGTCTTAATTGTTATAATATCCCATAATGATATAACTCACTTTTCTTCAAAATTAGATTTTCTTTTCTAACTTAAGGTCCATTTCATTTATAGCTTAAGGTCCATTCCACGCATAACCGATGACCGCACCCTGAAAATTACATGAGATTTTCTTTTATTACCAATGATCTTTTTAGGATATGATATATGTTGAACATACATCAACAATGACATTACATGTTCTTTCAAGGCAAACAACACAGATTTAAATGTAATCTGCAATGGTTGTGGACTGTAATCCAAACTCTTTGGGGGAAAGATGAACAAGATGTTTATGTGAAAAGAAATTGTCAAAAATGGGAGAAGAAAAATTGTGCAAGTTAGGCACCTTATTGTTGACATTTTTTGTTTCTCATACCTATATAAGGAAGTATTGAGAGAGGATGAAAACACATCACCAAGAAGAAGAGAGAGAAATTTTTTTAGATTAATACATGTATTGTATTCTGGTGAGAGTTAGACTCTTGTCTCCTCTTGTATTCTTTATTTTGTGTCGTAATAAATATTTACGATCATGGTTTAAAGTGGACGTAGCTCCCATGTTGGCAACAAAGTTCTCATACCACGAATTATCCTATCTCCAAATACAACTGGTTTTCCGTTTACTCTGCATAGGCGGAAATTTCCAGTTAGATTATGTTATGCAATGACGATTAATAAAAGTCAGGTGCAAAGTTTGAAACAAGTATATCTTTCCAACCTTGTATTCAGCCATGGACAGTTGTATGTGGCGTTTTCACGAGTCACTTCATCCAACGGACTTAGAATTTTGGATCTAAATGGAGAAGACACGAGAGATTCATCCATAACAAATGTTGTTTAAAAGAAAATATTTAAGGACCTACCACATCCGCCCGACAACATTGGAAATAAGTAAGTAGTAATTATATATGATGCTCTTATCATATATGCGTAATTAATTTACTAATATTTTCTAAATTTTCAAGGCTGACGTTACATTGACATCAATATTTTTGGAAATTTATATTGACAATTGGATCATATACACCGTCAAGATAAACGATACATTTGCTAAAGATCCTTCATATTGCATTTCAATTACTATACCTTTATATTTATTTCCATTTCTTTTACTTAATCATTCAAATATCATTTATTTACGATATAATTTTATTTTGTTGTCCTAAATTTATATATTATAGACTTTTATAATATTTTTCCAATAAAACTACAAAAAAATGTCCAAATAATAAACCAAAAAATTCACAAATCAATTCGTTCTCAAATAAGAGAATCATATGTAACTAATTTTGTTTATTTCTAAATATATTTAAAATGATATATTTATGATATTTTCAAATTAATCTATATATATATATATATGCAACAATGAACATAAATATTTATGACATATCCATATATTCAATTAATTTAGAAATAATAATAATTGACATAATAATTTTAAAATTAACATAATAAATTATATGCAAAAATGAAAAATAAATAGTATTTATATAATTCTATAATTTAAATAATATATATTTATATTTAATTTTACAAAGAATAAATAATCCTATAACAATGTTGTCTATGTTAAAGAAAAAATTATTAACATTCATACTTACAACCAAGGACAAGGATAAATAGTGTTATGTGAAAATTCCGTTAAAAACATCAATAGATATCGACTTTACTCACCGTTTCTTAATCGACCATTCACATTGGAGGTGCATTTTTTAAATAAATAAGAGGTGTTTTTTCTAAAAATTTTAATTTTTGTTAAAAGATTATTAATCGGGTATAATAGAAATTAAGGTATAAGATCCTTGCCTAAATTCCTGAAAGTCATTTTCCAACCCAAAAAATACTGGCATATTGATCTTGCAAATTCTATCGTGGAGATTTTGCAAGATTGTAATGTAATGTTCATATGGACTATGCTATCACCGATACCTTTTTATACCTAACTAATAATCCATGAACAAATATATCATTACACCGATACCAGGTTTCATAGTCATTATTATCAAGAGGGGTCAATTGAGTGTCATGATCATCAATCTAAGCCAGATATTGTACGAGAATGACATAACTTATATCATTTATATGAAAGTACAAGAGATTTTTGTCATGATCATTTTGGATAGGATTGGGATAGATCAAGTCGACATTTTCTAAGTAAAAACCTTAGAAGAGATGAAATCATGAGAAGAAAATTAGCAAGAAAGAAGAAGAGAAGCCAAATCAAAGAATAATTAAAAAAAAAGGATGAGGATGAAGAAGAAATTGGAAAATCAAGGCAAAGACAGAAGTTGATAGGCTCTTGATACCATATTAGAATATTAAAGATAAATATTTGATTTATAGAGAAAATTGTATTTTAATTGATATGAGAAATTAATAATACATTATCCACAGTTATACGTATATATACAACAAAATATAACTCATTAAACCTAACATTCATTTAACTAATTATAACTAAGTATCGAACTAATCCGAAAAATATAAAATTAATCTAGCTAATTAATTAAGATTCTTAACAAAAGTTATAAGGAATTTAAAAAGTACGTGTCCATGTGTGCTGTCCAAATCGATACAATTTTGTTTAAAGTTTGTTTAATACTGTTAAATTAATAATATAAGTCATACTAATAGTTAGAGGAGAGTTCATAATAATTATTCTATTTATCTAGTTCTGACAAAATTATACACAATTTTTATTTTTACATAATATTATCTCTTACAACATAACAATACATGAATTTACAAACATATTTATATATTGATACACAATTGTTATCACCATCTAAGTTTTTCGATTTTTTGTTAATGTGAATACGACGTACATAGTCACATCATTAAAAAAAGTCAAAATAAAAAACTTTATTTCATTTCTTTCCGTCTCCTCCCACCATCTCCTTTGTTCCTCTCCTTTGTTCCCTTTCTCTCTTTATTCTTTCATGTTTCCAAGGAGAACCCGATCTACTGCACACCATTCGTTGTTGTTGTTGTTTCCGAGGGCAAAACCTATTGTAGATACATCTCTGCACCTAGTGATGGACAAAAAAAGAAGGCAAAAGATATTTGGTTACCGGATTAGTTTTGGTAAAAGCTCGGAGCTTGATGTTTATGGTTTCAACTTTTGGATGGTAATGAAGCATCTCCTTCTACATCATCTTTCTAGTCATTTCTACACCTGTCGAATATGAACTTGGACCTAACTAATTCCAAAAGCTAGCTCAAGAGTTTAGGGTTGTCCAGTATCATATATATGAACCCAAAGTTCATGTCCTAACTGATATGGAACAATTTATCATAACACTCCCCTCACGTCCAGGCTCGATCCTAGAGCGTGGACATCACAATTGGGGGTCCAACATCATTATATTCAAATCGGGACGAAACTGACTCTGATACCATGTCGAATATGGACTTGGACCTAACTAATCCCAAAAGCTAGCTCAAGAATTTAGGATTGCCCAGTATCATATATATGAGTCCAAAGTTCATGTCCTAACCGATGTGGGACAATTTATCATAACAACACCCACATCTTCGTCTATGTCAAGATCAATGGGAACTTGAGGTGGAGGGTTGGCAATTGGATTGTATAGAGGTGCCATATGGGAGTGGTTTGATGTATCTCTTTGCGTTTGGATTGTCTATGACTCAAGATGTTCCTATGTTTAGCTACCAAGGATGTTGCTAACTAGTCTAAACGGCAATATCCTAGGGAATGTTTTGAAGATCAATATCATTTTGTTATTGGTTCTTTGCACCATGACACTGATGGTGAGATTTTTATCGTCATGAAGATAAATATCAAATTTCTCTATTTGACATTATGTTGAATTGGATCAGAGAGAGAATTTTTTGGTAAGAACCCTTGCAATCATCGTCGTTTATCAACAAAAATAGACCTTTAAATTCTTAATTACCATGTATTGTATTACTTTAGTATAACTCATGATTTCACATTTTGTCCGAAGGAAAAAGACTTGTTGTTGTTTACAAGCGATTTTTTCCTATTGCATTAACATATGTAAAAAAAATAAAGATAAATAAACATTAATCTATAATCTTCTTATCCCTCTCTCATACGTCATACTCTGCAATGGCAGTCACTTTGGAAGACTTGAGTTTCGAGAAGCCATTTCTTATCGTCAGTGGAAGCACAGGGACTAATAAGTCTCCTTCATCTTCTTTCTCTATCTGCAAATCATTAGGATGCAAGAAGCACTTTGAGGACAAACCTTTTACGTTAAACTCGACTTAAAAAAAATTTAGTGTTAAAGTTGAATTCCATTTGGTGGCTCCGACGACGAAGTTTGATGAATCCCGATACGAAAGATTCAAATTTTTATGGGTATATGATCTGTTTGTACTCTCCATGCCCTCCAGGTCATCGTTGTCATCCTCATCATCTGCATTGTCGCTCTCGTCTCTCAAGTTCCCTTGCTCCACGACGAGAGAATTAGTGTCCCCATTGTCTTCTCCTACTTTGATAGATTCAAACCCCAATGTATCATTCTCAGGATTCCTTTTTTTGGGTATTTGATATGAACCTAAACCCACATTCTCTTGTTAGATGGATGAAAATGGCCTAAAACCCCCTAACAATCCAATAGTACAACTAGAAACTTGTCTCTCCTAAGGAAATTACACCTCAAACCCCAATAACAACTCGATTAGAAAACTCCAAACTCTGTACATGATGTCACAATATTTAGTGTTGATAAGTCGGTGAACACTCAGAATCTCTCCAAGAGTTTGGTAGCTAAATATCAAGAACTAGCAAGAAGATAATATTTATTGATGAAAACTTAGTTAAAAAGCCATACAATAAATCATCTATTTATAACGATAACACAATAATGGAAAACTAAAAAAAACTAACATAACAATTTTGATAAAACTGTTCGGTCGAGCATCTCGTCGCTTAGGTTGAGAGACCAACGATTTCATGTGTACAGTGGTCTAGAGAATTCTTTCAGGTCGAGCGATTCTCTACTTTATTCAGGCACGCGAGTCAAAGGATTTTCTACTCTATCTGGACGCTCAGGCCAATCGAATTTATATTTTAGTTGGGCGTTCGAGCCGAGCGATTTTCTGTTATGGTTGAGTGGTCGGGTCAAATGTTTCTCTACCATGGCCAACCATTTTCAGCTCTACCAGCTTCTTACTCATGTCACCTCTTCTACTACCTCTTGTAGTCTTGTTTCAATGTTCATTGACGCCTCGTGGGTAGTGGTGATTTGAATAACAGTTTTATTAAGGGTTAAAATATTTTTTATTAAAAATATTTTGTTTAAATCATAAATATTTATATTAATTAATTGATTTTAAATTTTTTAACAAAAAATTTAGGAAATTAAAACAACTTTTGGGGGCATGTGACCTTAATAGTTGTTCATTAGATTTGCCATGCTCGTGGGACCATTGCTCTTCCTTTTATATCCATGTGAACAAACACGTTTTAAACCTCTTTTGTCTTGACCCTCACAGTTGTTCCTTGTGCGACTTGTGGAAGATCCAATAACTCGGCTTCATCAGTATTGGTAATGGCGCGTTAAAGAGAGGTTATCATCCTTAAATGCGACTACAACAGATAACACCTTTGCGTGAAGGTAAGAGAAGATCAATCCTAAGACGATTGATTGCATGAGCTGATACCAATCACCCATATACTGAAACATTAATCTCAACTTTCTCTTTCTCCTCTAATTTTCTCGCCAGATTTCTCAGCTCGAACCTTAAATCTTTTTTGCGATAACGGCTTCGATTCATTTAACTTAGACTCATGAGTCGCAAATTCATCGTGCTTCTTGTTCTTTGTTTATTTTTAGTTTGTAATGTTTTTATTCTTTAATTTTTTTTTTGAAATTAGAAAAATAAATTAAAATTTTTTTAACTTTGATTTCAAAACTGATATGGCACGCCACGTCAACAACAATAAACAAAATTATATAAACTTTTGACGGCTTCAACTGATGTGTATGAATTTGGAAACATATTTATAAATCCATGCATTATTATGTTGTACTAGACAAATAGAACAATTATCATGTGAAAAAAATGTTTGTGTATAATTCTCTTAGAAATACAAAAGCAACAAACTATGACATGATTTTCCCTAATACTTAAAAATAATAACATTTTTTTATTTTCTTTTTATTAAAAATTAGTTTTAATAATAATAATAATAATTTGTATAAATGGTTTTTTCTGAAAAAAATGTTTCAAATAATAAAAATAGGTTTATAAAGTATTTTTTAAAATTAATAAAAATTTTCAATTATTACACATAAAAATTTTATTTACCTTAACTATCTTAAAATGATCAAAAATTAAATTGAATGGACTAGATTTAATATTGAAATTTTATATTGTATTCGATTAAGATTTAATCTAGAATCAGAATTAGAAATTTGAAAATTACAAATGACATTTTTGGACGGTATCTGACATCCGCAAATTATCGGACGGATTATCGAAGGCAAGAAAAAAAATTTTGTAATCCGTCCGCAAATTTGTGGAGAGAAACGTCATGCAAACTATCTGTATTTACGGACAGTTCCGAAACGAATATCTAGATTGTTGCGGATTACGAACGGACAATATATCCATCCATAATTTCCTGACGACATTATAGTCCATCTGTAATTTTGTGGAGGATTGCAATATTCTTCCGTAAATTTACGGATGGCGCCACTATCTATCGTAAATTTTCGGATGAAAACCACGTCTGTAATTTGGAAATCCATAAGTTTTCGAACGGTTACATCTGACAGGAAACCATTTGGATTTAAGGACGGTTTAGGGACGGCTTGTTAGCAAATATTGGTCTTGATTTGTAATTTGTCCTTAATAGGTCCAGAAATTACCTATTTAAACCCCTCCTACCTTCACTCATTTCTCTCACAAAATTACTATACATTTTACTTTGTATCATCTTATTGTTTTTTATTACAATGGAATCATCATGGAAATCAAATATTTTATTTCTAGACAATGGATGTATAGAAGAGTTGATCAGAAACTCAAGGTGTATCGAAGAAGTTTATATAAGGTGTTACACAGTTTATGACAATGGCGACAAATCAACAAATTTATAAAGAAATCGATAAATTGATTTATCTATGCATCAAATGAAAAAATGAAAAAATTGTTGAATTTCATTGGAAGTATCCATTCGAGAGATTTATGTTTCATCTGAAGAAAAAAACCGAACAAAAAGCTCGTCCAAAGAGTTCAATTGTGGAACAATAAGTGAATAAGGAAATATTGTTCTTCACTTGTTACTACTTTGAGCCACATGTGTCTTTTTCATATCTAGTATCCGTTGTTCCAGATATATTTTACGAAATTGGACAAAAAGTTGGTAAGACAAAAGATGTTTGGTTATCACAACGAGATCTCCACATGGCATATACGTATGTTCTACTCAACTATGAATATTTAAGGTCTTTTAAAAGGTAACATACTATAACTATGTAATCAGATTCAATTATGTATTCATATTTTATTTGTAACATTTACAAAATTTGTAACATTTTACAGGATATTTGATGATATGTTGAAGAATACATATGTGAACATCGATGAATCTCAACTCCAAGAACTTAAAGCAAGACATTTCTGCACATAGATCAGAAAATATGTATGTAAATGATATTTTACTAGAACTATGTCTAAATTAATTAATATAATATTCTAAGGCTCTCCCTACGATTTTGTCATCCGTAATGCAGATTGAGACGAGCAGTCATTCATTGTGGTTAAAAGATCTTGTTGAAGGACCAATTTTGAAAGTTACGAGTTGGCCAATATATTTTACACGTGGTTAAACCTTTAACACTTGCAAACATGAGAAATTGCAGTCAACTATGAACTATGGTGTATGTGTGAAAGGTGAAATCTATTGTCAATCGACCAACAAATCAGATTTTTATGGGGTTTTGAAGGAAATTTTATAATTGAAATATCATGGTTTTATTACTACTCTAAAACTCTCCATATCTCGTAAGACATTATTTTTATATCTACCTATATTTGATTTTTTGGTAGGTTACGTCGGCTTAAGAGTGATGTTATCTCGATGTTATTGGTTTGATCCAATAATCGATCGCGGAACAAGAACAAACAAGTTAGACGTTATAGAAGTCAACTCAACACGTATTCATGCAAAATACGAGTCTTTTATTCTTATATCACAAGCCGATAAATTTTGTTATGTATCATATCCATAGACTAGATGATCTTCAGGTTGAACGTGTCGCAATGAAAATGCTCCCAATGGGTAAATTTATCGATTAACACAGAAGAAAAAATTAACAATGTAACAACAAACCATTGAGATTGTTTTTATTGATGCAATAACTATGGAAAAACTTGTGCATGGTGAAATCGAAGACATTTAAATAGAAGAAAAAGAAGATAAAGAATTTGAATCAATTTAAAAATACAAGAACCGACGGAAGAATTATATATGACTCTGAAGATTATTCATGTAAACTTTGTTATCAAATGTTTAAAATAATAAAATAATCATTTCTAGATTTAATTCTTTAATTTATCCTACACGTCTCTTTTACGTAATCTAGTTCACGAATAAATATCACCATGTCATCGTAACACAATCTTTATCTTATATTTCTTATTTTATCCAACACTTATCCACAAGTGCAGAGGCTTGTCCGTAAACCGTCTTTATTTATAGATAAATAGGAAAGTCGTTAGTTATTCATTCACGGTTACAGACGGAAACCAAGGGTCATCCGTAATTCGTTCGTCTACGTGCATCCCGAGATCAAGCGTACATAAGTCCATATTTACATACGGCATCAAAACTTTCGTCTGCAAATATGGATGCCGGTCCCAAAACTGTATGTAATTGCGGACAGATTACGGATGACCGCTTTTTTTTATCCATAACCACGGAAAAATTATAGACAGATTTTAAGTTCCATTTGAAAATGCTAATAAATGCATTTTTACAACCTCTCTCCATTCGTCTGAATGAAAATAAAAAACATCCGTTGAGTCAATGTTTGTCCTTCATGCCCAATTGTCTATCCTTCCACACATCTGTCTGATTGTCCTTCCTCATTTCCTCAAGTCTATCCGCCCGCCATTTCGTATATCCGACCGTGCATCCGATCGTCCGTCTTTTCGAAAGTTCATTCGAGTTATCCGCAAGTCCGACCGTCCATCCGAGGTAGTTTTTCATGTCCGTAATTTTTGTCTTATGTTTGAAATTCTATGTTCTGGGTTCTAGTTGATTGTATGGTTCTGTATGAAATTTCCGGATTACAATTTTCAATAAGTTGTTATTGGTCTTTAAAGCAACATTAGATGACTTTTAAAATGGCTAAGTAATTGGAAACGGAAGAACCCATTTTTTGTAAAGATTTGTTCATGTTGTTGGTCCGGATTGCATCCAACTCCGATTCGGTTCATTAGAACTAAAGTCCATGATGAGACATTTCTGTATTTGGAAAAATAAAAAAATGAGGACTCAATGTATACTTATTTAACATGATACAACAAAAACAAAAATGAATAATACAAATTTGTTTGTTGTTATAGAGGATTATAAATTTTGTGTATGAGAATATTATATATACATATATATGTATATATTTAATGCTATGAATCTTTGTCATTATTTATTATAAGTATTTTCTTATATAAAAAGACTTAATGAACCGAAATTTTAATTCGAAAACGATTCAAATATTTCTCATTTAAAATTTAAAATTTAGTATGTATTGTCGCATTGGAAGATGTGGTAGTTCAAGAACCCGTTCTAATTTGGAGGAAAATGCTAATGGCCTATCACCTCCGCAACAAACGCGACAATCTGAATCAGACTTTTCGGATATTATGAATCTAACTTTATTTTCGATTCCATATTACCAACTGATTCCACCACCGATCGAGCCAACAATGTCTCGGATGCATCACGAATCACTGGTGGAAGAATGGATGATGAAAGACGTAAACTTTCCCATTTAAACCCTAATTGTGAAAACGGCGTTTAATGGTATGTATCATTAAATTTAAATGTAAATTTGTAAATAGTTAATTAAATGTTAATCTAACTTAATTTTCATTTATAGGTTTGGCTATGATTAATTTTCTCGTCATATAAAAAGACTATGAAAATTGATTATGATCGTTCATGTTATAATTGGACGTGGACCGATCCCGATATTACAGAACGGTGGTGGAGATCCTTTACAGTATGTTTTTAATAATATTTATTTTTATTAGATTCAAAAAATAGTTTGAATAAACTAATTATTTAATTTTTTCAGCAAAAAAGTGCGCTTATTGTGATGATCCTAGATTTAAACAAAGAAGCGCGCAAGCAAGTCAATCTTGGCGTTCTGATAGAGAAGGTTACGGGATAAGTGCATATACAAAAGGCTCTTGTTCGTTTGAAGAAGTTAACAAATGGTAAGATTTCAAAATTATCTAAGAATTTATAAAGTTGACATTTTAATAATATTTAAAATTATTTCTTTGTAACTTTTTTAGGCGAAAAAGAAAGGATCTGAACCATCATACATAGAATTCTTCAAACTTACGCATATTAAAAAGTCTGATGGTTCGTGGGTAGATACCAAAGCAAAACGGGTTCATGATGATGTTCAAAATATGGCATCGGAATGAGTGTCACAGATCCACAGAGAGAAAAATAATTGCAACCTTCTCTTAGCAAAAAAGAATACAAAGAGTTATATCTGGAGGTAAATTTATTATATTTTAATATGGTTAATAGTTTATACATTTAATATTAAATTTCGCTATTTATTTTACAAAACGTTATGTCGTATAAAAATTATATTTTTTGTCTTGGAAGAATGACATCACAACATTCAAGTTCCTCCAAAGATAAAATAAAAGCGATAGATCAAGAAATAAGAAATATCATGATGCATTTGCTAGAGTCGCAACATAATCAGAACGACGACATCAATGGTTGATGCATATGTTGAAGGCAAAAATGTCTGATTGGGATGGGGATGCATGCGAGAACAACAAAAACAATTATGAGAATTCTCAAATGTCATAGATAAATTTGTAAAATATGTATATATTTTGTAAAAATAAAAATATTAACTTAATGTTATTTATGATATTTAATAGTTTTAAATCATAATATAAATTTTTTTTAAAACAATATGCGACGTCTGCAAATGTTTTAGACATATTGCGACCCGTCGTTATATTTTGCGGACCACTTGCAGTCATCCGCAAATTTATGGACAGAAACAGTCGTCTATAATTTTTTTTAAATACAACATTTGAATGGTTTTCGACGTTTTATCAGCGATAAATCCACCTTATTTTGATCGTCTTTCCCGTCCATTTGCGGACGATCTTTGTAGTCCGGATTATAGACAAAATGTGGACTGAATTATTGTTTGAAATTGCGGAGAAAATGCATTTACCGACGCTCATTTGTGGACTGCTTCTCTCCATCCTAAAATGATGATTTTTTAGTAATGAATCAGTCAAACGATATGAGATGATATTAAAAATAATATTACAGTCCAGCGTTTCACAACTCATGAAAAATATTAAAAATATCGAACGTCTAAAAGTGTGTAACGTAAGTTTCGATGAAAAAAACGTCTCATGTGTTTGCATACCATACACTTAATTATTTATTTACGAGACTCTCTGATATGGATAAGGTAAAAAAACTCAATAAAACATATTTTAATATTGAACAACTCCTTGAGCAAAACGACAGTGCTAATCTAGTTTTAATATAAATTTATATACTAACTATATATTAAAAGAGAAACAATTATAAATAGTGCTTGCTACTAGGCATGGTTCTAAACAGGCGTCCGCGTAGGCCTTGTCCAGACATTGGGCATTCTCCGGGCGCCTCGATTAATCTCTAGACGATTTTTTTTTTGCCACTTTCATCCTCATGTTCATATTTTACCGTTCTCCTTCATCCTCGCATTCATCTTCTTTTATCTTTTGTGTCGCCTCTCGTCTGTTGTCCTTGCTTGAATCTCTAATCCACATCTTCGTATCTCGTCCTCACCTTCAGTTTTATCCTCGCGTTCTCATCTATCGTCGTCTCTCATCTATCATCGTCAGTTTTATCTCATATCCTCGCCTTTGTCTCTCATCTTCGTCCTCGCCTCACCTCCACCATATGCTTCATCTCTCGCCTTTACCCTCGCTTTCATCTGTTTTCGTCCTCGCTCGACGTCCGCTATCGATAATTTCTTTTTTATGTTATTTATTGTCGTGAGTTTGATATTATAAATTTAGCATTTATAAATGTTTTTTTTATAAATATTAAAATTTTACTTATTTTTATGTGTCTTTTTACAAAATCAAATACTTATAAATGATTCAAACTAAGTATTTAGATTATAATTATATTAAATATAAATTAAACACATACATATATATATATATTCGTCTAGGCACCGTCTACACTTCGGCTAGGCACTCTAGGACCTTTCTACTAGGTGTTGTCCGAACACCATTTTTGTTTTGTTAAATTTTGTTGTTCACATATTAAGATATCAGATTTAGCAATCGTATTGACTTGTCTTCGTCGATAGTTCGATCTTTCGATGAAGTCAATATCTCTTTCACTCTTTGCAAGATCCCAAGAGTCTCTGCTTAGTATTCTATATATTTTTTACCCTTGATCGAGTGATTAGTCGACTAAATGTCACTCTACCCAAGCGTTTTCTCGGCTTTTTTCCATTTCTCCAAAATTTTGAATGTTGTTTTTATGGTTCTTGCAATGACTATATACGTAAATATGGAATTCAAAAATAATATATTGATCCCAAAAATCCAAGATCCAAATTAATAATCCAACTAAAAGAATGCAAAGGGTTCGTAAAAAGATTAGGGTTACCTCCCGAGAAGAACTCGTTTTAAGTCCTAAGCTCGACCATATCCACTTCTATTCTCTTGGATTCTGATCAGACAATCATGGGAGTTCCCCGCTGTTCTTGATGAGGTTAAGGAAAGTTGGGTGACTTTATTATCTATCACTTTAAGGTGCGTATGGATTCATTTGATCTCTTGTCCCATCACCCGCTTGATGTCTTCATGTTCAACCTTCATCCCACAATGCTTTGCACCATAATTCTTATGTTCCTACATAAATAGAGAATACATAGACCTAATCTCATCGTCCGCCTCATATTGTTGTGGTGCCATTGGAGCTCCGCTCTATTGGTAGGTCATATTTTAAGGTGATGATGTATTTTGGAAATTTCTATTCTAGGGTTGTCTTGGGAACATTTGAGACTGATAATTCCTCTACACTGGATTCTAAACATTGATAGTGTTCTTGTAGGAGAAATTTAGGTGATTTGTCCAACCCGATTGTACGTGTTCGGATAGAGGTTATTCGCCATGTAACTTGCTTTCCTATATGATCTGCCATGTATAATTTTAAATGATCATCTTGATGCCCCTGAAAATCATCCGATAGTGATGCTCTATGCTTCATGCTACCCATATGGATTTTCATCTCAATTAGCTCGACTCGAAGGGTTGAGATCTTGTTTGTGATCTCCCTTAGTGGAACTCTCCTCACATAGTCGCTTGGAGTGTTCTCTTGTTGGCCATTTTTTTATTTGTTCCTCGAGCTAAGAGAAGTGGATATCATGCAACGATCCTCCATATGTCGCACAGATCAATATGCGGATGTCCAATCAGATTCCCTCAATACGCTGGAAATTTTCAGCTCGTTCTGAAAACTAGTCGAGCTGAACCAACTCGTTTTTCTGTGAGCTGACGGCGGTTTGAACTGAGCTAGCTCATTTTATACCCGTATTTTTTACTCATCCCGTGATGTGGGCATAGAACCTCTCCCATTCCTCATACAACATCTCATCGTCCTCCTAGGTGAAGATATTTAAATTGTTCTTTGAAATTTATAGCAAATAAATTTCAAAGATCATCATAAACCAATACTCAAGTTGTCTCCAAGAATCCTATGACAAAGTGTTCAACCAACTCCTACACCCTATCTATGAAGGAGAATGGGAAGGCTAATAACATGACGACCTCATTCGTTACCCCTTGGATTTGGTTGTGCGAATCGCACAACATCTTCGACCTTGTAAAGTGGAGGTTTGAATCTTCACTTAGTCTCCCTCGAAACACGATTTGGTTCAGCATCTGCAGAAAAGATGGTTGAAACTCAAACCGTCTATGATCAATGTTCGGTTGTTGAATACACGATAGGAGTTAGATGTACTTGTGAACAGTATATGACACGTAAGTTCCTCTTTCAAAATCATGTTTCCAACATTGTTAACCATTGACGTCATCTTTGTTTGTTTAAATGTTTTAACTTTGACTTTGAAACTGATGCGATACGCCACGTCAACTATAGTTAACAGAATTATAGAAAATGTGATGGCGTCAATGGATATGTATTGATTTGAAAACATATTTGTGAGTTTGTGCATTGATATGTTTCACTTACAATTAGAACAATTATCATGAGAAAAAATTCAATGTATAACTCTTTTGGAATAGAAAGTAAGGAAACTATCACGGAATATTCCCTAATGCTAAATAATAATAACATTTTTTCTTTTAATTTAAAATCACTTCTAATCTATATATATAAAAGAGGGGTTTTTTCCAACCCTCTCATGTTGCCACGTCAGCGGGAGGAAAAAACCCCTCTCATCAAAAATTACAACCGGCAATTTTTTTTTTCATGCAATGAATTCATTTAATGTTTAAATGTCCAAATGTCCAGTTTCTTCAATTCAATTAATACCCGATAAATCTACCACCTCCCACACGCTTCCCTCAACGCATGCAAACGGAAGGAGAAGGGAGAAGGGACCGTCGGCCGCGCGCCCGGCTCGCGTGGGGAGGAAGATGGCAAAGGGGAGTGAGGATGTACAGACCAGAGGAATAGCCATCGCCGGCAAAGAGAGAGATGGTCAGAATTTGACTGGCGAAGAGGGATAGAAAGCTTCCTGGGTTCTTCGACAAGGTCTACGACATCCTCGACAGTCAAATTCTCCGAAGACGGCGGTGGAAACGACTCTGGTTCTTGGCCTGGCTCCGGCGTCGACATCATCGAAGGAATTGGAGTCGGTATCTCCTCTTCCTACTCAATTCTTCCATCAAATACCCTTTTTCATTGAACGAACCCTAAATTTGGAATTCGTCTTCCAATTCCAGAGCCTTGATGGAGGAGCGGAGACGGGAGGAAAGCGAAGCCACTGAGGGGCAGAAGCGACGGTGGAGATAGAGGATTGAGGAGGAACCCGCGCGATTAAGGTTGGCTTTTCCAACCGGTTTTTGAACTCCTCGATAAGGTAGGCTTTTTTTTTCATTGAACGAACCCTAGCAAATACACGTTCGTCCTCCCTTTTTCATTGAACGGAACCCAAACTGTCACCAGAGCCTTGATTTTGATAAATCGGCGTCGCTGAGACGCAAGCGAAGAAGGAACGGCGATGGGAGGAACGCGCAACCACTGAGGGCAGAAGTGGCGGTGGAGATGGAGGATTGAGGAGGAACCCGCACGATGGTGCTGTTAGGCGAAGACACGGCCGCTTCCTCCTCATTATCCCCTTTCGATGGCACCCTGTTCACGTCGATTCATCCCACGAACGGTGGGTCCTCATGTTCTGCAAGGACTTTCTCCGCTCGATTAAGGTTGGCTGTTTCAACTGGGGTTTGAACTCCTCGATTAAGGTAGGCTTCTTTTTCATTGAAGGAAACCTAACAAATACCCATTCGTATTCCTACGCAATCCTTGCATCAAATAAATTTCTTCCAGTTCCAGGGCCTCGCCTTTGGTTCGTCGGCATCCCTTGGAGGCAAGCGAAGAAGGAGCGGAGACGGGAGGAAAGGGAAGCCACTGAATAGCAGAAGCGGCTGTGGAGTTGTTATGAAGTTGTTTCTATTTGTTTATTTTTTTTGTTGGGTGCACTATATTATGAAGTTGTTATATGATTGTTTCCTTGCAGTCATGAGTACCAGATGATCATGGGGGTCGTATAGAAACGTATCAGTGACCGTGGAAAAAATTGGCAGCATGTTTAGGAGGTGAAGAATAAATTTCTTGCTGCGTTTTGTACTTTTATTCTGCTTTAACAGTGAATGAGA